>CM073125.1:5304016-5676516 GCA_037039145.1 Fundulus diaphanus
TTCAGATGTGAAGTAGATGATGTAAAGATGTAAATTGCTGTCTTTTGTACTAGTTGTAGTTTATGGAGGTTTTCTGGAGGACAGGGAGGGAAGGGAGCTGACAGTGTAAAGTGGACTGTGGACCAGTTTGGTTAAAGTGTTAAGGAAGAACTTGATGTTCCCGATATGAAAGTTAACCAGGTGATGTTATGGATGTGGACAGTGGAGGAGAGGATGGGAGGCTGTCCAGGAAGACACCAAGGCTCTGAAGCTGAAAGGTGGGACAGAGACATGAATGGTCAGTGGATATTGTAAAACTACCAGATTTGGTTCAAGTTAACTCTGCACAATAAGCAAGTGAGGTAACTAATGTGGCATTATTTCCACGGTCCCGGGAATATATGGGCTGACTAGGAATTTTTTTCAGTCAAACTGATTATTTTAGCTTTAACCCATGACGTAGACGCCCCGTCGTCGGGTGAGAGGCGTGCCGACAGAGCGGCCATCTTAGGTCAGACCAAGCTGCGCTCAGAGAGAATACACGTCAATGCAGCAAAATGTACTTTATGTTTTCAGACACTCTGAATCCAGCCGTGGATATTAACCCTGTGGAGCTCCCGACGGACAGTTTTGGTAGAAACAGGAGAGTTGAGGTGCACATTTAATTCTGCTGTGATTTGGGGAGCCGTGGTTTTATGTTTTTTGGATACAATCCGGGTAAGCACTCTAACATCCCTTTCAGACAGCTTCCTCTTGCGTCCACAGTTAATCCTGTTGGATGTGGTTCGTCCTTCTTGGTGGTATGCTGACATTACCCTGGACACCGTGGCTCTTGATACATCACAAAGACTTGCTGTCTTGATCACAGATGCGCCAGCAAGACGTGCACCAACAATTTGTCCTCTTTTGAACTCTGGTATGTCACCCATAATGTTGTGTGCATTGCAATATTTTGAGCAAAACTGTGCTCTTACCCTGCTAATTGGACCTTCACACTCTGCTCTTATTGGTTCAATGTGCAATTAATGAAGATTGGCCACCAGGCTGGTCCAATTTAGCCATGAAACCTCCCACACTAAAATGAGAGTTGTTTCAGTTTCATTGTCCAACCCCTGTATGTATATATATATATATATATATATATATATATATATATATATATATATATATATATATATATATATATATATATATATATATATACATATATGCACATGTACTGACATATATTCACCTGGTGATAGCAGCAGAAGTTCTTCGGATCATTGCACAGGTTATCGCACAGTGAATTAGATAGATTATTGCACATTGGTTACAGTTACAGTGCAGCACTGTATAATCTGATAGCAGCAGGAATGAATGACTTGCGGTAGCGCTCCTTTTTACAGACAGGGTGTCTAAGTCTGGCACTAAAGGAGCTGCTCAGCTCCTCTACAGTCTGGTGCAGGGGGTGGAAGGTGTTGTCCATGATGGATGTGAACTTGGACAACACCCTCCTCTCAGCTACTTTCTCCACTGAGTCCAGAGTGCAGCCCAGGACAGAAGTGGCCTTCCTCACCAGCTTATTCAGCCTCATTCTGTCCCGTTCTGCGCTGTCTGGAGCCCAGCAGACGACAGCGTAGAGAAGGGCTGAGGCCACCACAGAGTCATAAAAAGTCTTAAGCAGGGGCCTGCTCACTCCAAAGGAACTCAGCCTCCTCAGGAGGTGGAGGCGGCTCTGGCCCTTCTTATGCAGAGCGTCGGTGTTATGAGTCCAGTCCAGCTTATTACTGACGTGAACACCCAACAAAAGAGTCCTACGTCTCTGATTTCAGCTTCATAAATGTGAATATTTCTGTTTTCTTTGCTCATTTATGGCAATAAACTGAGTATCTCCATGTTTTGTTGACAGAACAAGAGATTTGGGAAACACTGATATTTTTCAAAATTTTGTAACATTTTATTATTATAGCAACCAATCAATTAATTGTTTAAAATAATCAATAGATTAATCAACAATGAAAATAATCTAGACCCAGAGTTTGTCTTTGCATCGTGTTTACTCCTGTGAGCTATAAAAATGAATTAGCTTTGAACTGTTTTTGTTCCCCCTTAGGTCACAGCAGTGTCAGACATTGGTGGGAGGACTGTGGATGAGGCCACGAGACGTATGATGTTCTTCATCATGGACTATGGCCTGTCAAGGCAGTACAACTTTGTGGGCTGGAATGGAAAGTAGGAATTCAGGACTTTAAATCTGTTTGAAGTCCTATTTGGTAAGTGCATAATGGATAATAACTGTAATATACTAACTTTAGGATATTTGTGTCTGTCGAGGGAAATTTATGTATGTTAGGGTTAGGGGAAATACAACCCCACCTACAAACAACCGCACCTGGCTTGATGGAGAAACCAGGAGAACAGCTGAGCATCTTTACGACAGTGCACTTTTACTTTCGCCCTCTGGGGGGAGCCTCGCTGGAAAATCAACCCCGGTTGCATAGTATACCTTTAACTGGGACTAGTTTGTTGTCAAGTATTAATTGAGGTAACGGCAGTATACCTGTATGAATTGAAATTTAAATCTTGCGCTCCAAGCAAATAAGCACGCACACACGCGCTAGCAATCAGAAAGAGGAAAGGCGGGATTTAAGGCAGTACAACCAATGAGAGTTAAGTTTAAAAAAATGCACAGAGCACAGTCACGTGTGCTGCCGATTTAAAGGGGCAGGCAGTCAGACAGCGGCAGCAGCAGCCGCGGAGCTGCGAGAGGAGAAGAAGGGAAAAGTGAGGCACGTTATGTGGATCATGTAACCGTGCCACGGTAACTGTGGCAATTTAGATCTAAATTATTTTTATTTTGGACATGCACACACACACACACATAAAAAAACACTGACAAAAGGGCACTTTGGGCATCAAGGGGCAAAGGGGCAGGTGACCAAGCCCCCCGCCCCCCTCTGCACGTCCCTGCTGTTAGCTGTGATATCACGTCTTTCTTCCTCAGCCAAACCGGCGCCTTTCAGTTTTTTTCAGGTGCGCCCCCTGCTGTCGGGAAGTCTTCTGCTTCTTCTTTTTCTTTATGGATTTTTTTTGCCGGTTGGCACGCAACCAAATGGTGCATTACCGCCACCAACTGGTATGGAGTGTGGATCAGAATTATTTATACTAAACAAAACAAGTCACAATCAAATTAACAAAACAATATAAACAAAACCAAAAAAAGATTTCAAATCCTCTCAATTACATTTATTAATCTAAGATAATGAAAAATAATCACATAACAATTATCTCTGGAGTTTTTCTAAGTATTTCTATTAAATCAAATTGTATTCTTTTCCTTTTTAGATTTTGGACCATTTCTCTCCTTTCTCTTTCGTACTTCCTACAGTATACCATAACGTGTTCAACTGTCTCTTGTTGCTCACAATATTCACATCTGCCATTGTTATGTTTACCTATTTAGAATAATGTATTATTTAATCCTGTGTGCCCAAATCTAAGTCCTGATATAATTGTTTCTTCTCCTATGTTCTTCCCTGCCCATCTCATTTTTCCCACTCTCCTCTGGATCATGTAAAACCATCTTCTGTTCCTCTCTTCCTCCCATTGCTTTTGCCACCTTTCCTTCATCTTCTGTTTAATTATGCTCTTTATTTCCATCTTACTAATTTTAACTGACACATCAATGTCTTTTCTTGTTGTAGCCTCCTTTGCAGCCTTATCTGCCATTTCATTTCCTTTAACTCCCATGTGTGCTGGTACCCACAAAAATATGACTGTAATGTCCATCATTTGAATTCTGTATAATGTTTGCTGGATTTCTATCAAAATATCTGGTCTACTGTCTGAGTGTTTTATCGGTAAACTGATTAGTGATGAAGATGAATCTGAACAAATAATCACTCTCAGAGGTCTTATTTCTTCTACCCATTGCATTGCAAACAAAATTGCTAACATTTCTCTTGTGTATACTGATATATTATTACTTGTCCTCTTTCCTACTGTAATATGAAACTCTGGAACAATAAAAGATACTCCTATCTTGTTATCTAAACTTTTTTGATGCATCTGTGTAGATCTGAATGAAACTAGTAAATATTAATATATTCCTGTATTGTATTTGAATTTAAAAAAAAAAACCCTGACCTTATTTCCCTTTCGTAATAGTGTTAGATCTACTTTAGCTTCAGGTAGTATCCAAGGTTGTACTGCTGTCAGTGGTACTGTTGAACTGAACATTAAATCAGTTAATTCTAATTCCATTGCTTTTTGTCTAACTGTCTACCCAAAGCTTCTTCTCTCCCTGTTCTCCATTTCCCAACAAGATGTTAAAGTGGTCTGTGCTGGATGATCTTCACTATGACCCTGTAAATTAGCCCAATAGTTTAGAGATAACTGAATTCTTCTCAATGTCGGGAAGTCTGAACAACAACAACTCTTAATGCATCACGTGACTTTTGGCACAAATTTACCGCAGCGTGGGTGGGATTGTATCGTAGTCGAGCAGAGGCTGTTTTGTGCGAGCAGAGACCATTTTGTACTCGAGGAAAACTTATAAATGATATTTTGAGCGCAAGGTAGGCGGACAGTTTGCAAAACAATTTTTTTGTGTGAAACATATCTTTTTGTGTGCAAAACAAGTTTTATTTGTGTGCAACAACCTTTCAGCTGAAGACTTTTAACTGCATTTCAACCAGTAAAATAATGTTTAAACCAGGGGTGTCAAACGTACGGCCCGCCGAACGATTGTATCTCCTCGCTGCATCGACCGATCTGCACCTGATTTTTTGTGAGTCGGGTGGGGGGGGTGGAGTGCTGCCGTACGGGTTCGTGTGAATCGCCCGGTGGAAGGGCAGGGAAAATGCGTGACAGCTTCTGCGGTGGCTGGAGGGAGGAGGTGCGCGTACCCCAGCGGTGCTTGGCTGCGAGGGCCGCTCATCGCCGCTTGCGGCTTTAATTATTATTATTATTTATTCTTGGGACTTTTGAAACGGCTTTTTGGAGGCCTAAACATGCATGAAAACTCACCAAACTTTGCCCAAAATTGTCCCCCGTGAGAAATCGCATGATTTTAGTGTAATTGAAAACGGGCGTGGCAAACCTGCTCAACAGCGCCAACTAGAGTGAGTTGGGCCAAACCGTAACACGTAGAAAGCTGAAATTTTTTACCTAGGTAGGTTTTTTAAAATTATGAAAAAAAGTCTCTTGGGTGTATGCTCTAAAACCCACAGGAAGTCTGCTATTTTGGGTCAAAGGGTAAAATATTGGCCGTTTTTGCCTCAAACTTTAACGAACTAGTCCTAGGCATTTTAACCTATTACTTTCAAATTTTTTCAGCATGCAGTTAAGACATTGACGTTTAAAAGTTATCAAAGGTTTTATGAAATATGCATATTTGCCTGAGCTGTCGCATTGCAAAAATCAGGTTTGTGGAAAACCATTAAAAACGCATTAAATCAGTAAGCCCCAAGCCATGCTTTGTCTGAGAATTATGAAACTCGGTAAGTGCATGTAACTTCATAGGCCCTACAAAAAAGCCTCTTGAAGCAATGGGCTACCTCCTACAGGAAATCATTCATTTCTCATCAAAGATGTCATTTTCCCATATTTTTGGGGGTTACATTTGAATAAACTACTCCTAAACCGTTACACTTATGGCATTCAAAGTTACTCCAAAAAATTCCTCACACATAGAGGATCAAAAGTTATCAAAAACATTTTTGCTACGTCCAACCATATTTTTTTGACAATTATTTATAACATGAATTGTGTTTTGAAGGAAAAAACATTTATTATTTCCAACACTAGATGGCAGCACACCCAAATGTTTGGGCGTCATCTGTAAGTCACGGTACATATTTTACCAAACCATTTATACACATTCGTCCAAAAGTGGAAGCAGCTTTAAAATATCTTTAGCTGGCCTTTAAAAGAAATAAGATTTTAATCTTTAATCCTATATGTAGGAGCGCAAATGCATTGATTGGGTAATTAGCGTTCATGTCTTTTTAAGGGGGGAACTTTTCTTTGATAGGTAGGTTTTCCACCCGGAAGGGGAAAACAGTTTTTGACCGCAAAAAGATAAATACAAGCAAGCAAGTCTGCTTTATATGTTGTCTGGAGATGTGTTCATGTATGATGGACATTTGATATGCAAAGAGGAAAATAAATGGACGAAGCGTTCAACATGCCCTGACGACTCGGACTCTAATTCATCCCAAAAAGGTAACAATAAGCACGTCAACTCTATTACCCCGATGCAGCACCTCAGTGGCTTAAAGTATTGGCTTGGCCGCTACAAAACCAGTCAAAAACTGTTTGTGCATCTTCACGAACTGTGCATAAGTAAAGATACGTGTTTGTTTCTGCATGGTTGATGGTGGTGATTGCGCAAGATAAGACTGGGCTGGAGGTTACGTGTTTGGAGTGGAGCATCAGCTGATCGAACTCAGCTCACCTGAGGTGACGTCGGACAGGATAGACATCGGTGAGGACGCAGTTGATCAGCTCGGCGCTGGATTTGAACAATCATTCGTCTGGATTAGGTATGTGTAGCGCTACCACCGATATGATGGCCATCTAAATATAGTGTGCACACATAAGGGCGTAATTCCAATGCATTGGTTGCTGAAGTGGATGAACAATTAATTTTGTATCAACAAACTGTTGCGATCTGTGGACTGTCGGACTTTAATTATGGAGGATTGCGCGGCTAAAATGGATAAACATTTTAGCCGAGGGAACCAGTTGATTGCATAAAGGTCTTGACAAGCAGCATTTCCTCCTGAAAAAGCGTCGAGCCACAGGGAGAGTAGTCTGCATTGTCCATGGCTTTGCAACAATCCCTCATACTGAACAAGCATGAAGCAACAGGGAAAAAAAACCTCCCCATTAACAGGAAAGAAAAACCTCCAGCAGAACCGGGCTCAGTATGAACGGTCATCTGCCTCGACCGACTGGGGGTTACAGAAGACAGAGCAGAGACACAACAAGACAGACAAAAAAGCACAGAAGCACACATTGATCCAGCAATCTGTTCTATATAACCACAACTGTTATAACTTTGGGCAATAAATAATGTGCAATAATCTATTTAATACACTGTGCTATAACCTGTGCAATGATCCGGAAGAACTTCTGCTGCTATCACCAAGTGAATATATGTCAGTACATGTGTATGTAGGCATATATATATATATATATATATATATATATATATATATATATATATATATATATATATATATATATATATATATTTGTCTAAAGACAATTACAAGATCGGCTTTCTATCACCTGAAGAACATTTCCAGGATTAAAGGACTGATGTCTCAGCAGGATCTGGAAAAACTAATCCATGCGTTTATCTTTAGTAGAATCGATTACTGCAACGATGTTTTCACAGGTCTGCCTAAAAAGTGGATCAGACAGCTGCAGCTGATCCAGAACGCTGCTGAACGCATCTAAATACATCACAGACTTGTTATCAGTGTATCAACCATCCAGAGCACTAAGGTCTTCTGGCTCCAGCCTTCTCTGCGTACCTACAGCCAGAACTAAACAAGGAGAAGCAGCATTTAGTTCCTACGCTCCACTTATCTGGATCAAACTTCCAGAAAACTGTAAAAGTGCGGAAAACCTGAGTTCTTTTTAATCAAGATTAAAAACACATTTGTTTAGGACTGTTTTTGACTGTTCTAGTTAAACTGTTCTACTGAAACAGCATTAGTTCAACTTTTTTAGTCCAGCTGTTTATTGATGTCTACATTTTCTGTTTTCTTTTCCTGTATTTTAATCATGTAAAGCACTTTGCATTGTCTCTGTACTGAATTGTGCTATACAAATAAATTTGCCTTGCCTTGCCTTTTCCTTGCCTTTATATTTATATATATATATATATATATATATATATATATATATATATATATATATATATATATATATATGTATGTACAGTATGTATATGTGTGTGTGTGTGTGTATGTATGTATGTATGTATGTATGTATGTATATATATGTGTATATAACCGGGAAGTACACATGACATCACCTGCCTACTCCGATTTCTTTTGTATTTTTTTAATTCTTATTTTTTTTTTCTCACTTTCTTTTTGATCCACTGTATATAGGAAGATACACTGTATATAACTGATGTACCCTTTCCTACTGCTGACTATTGACTGACTATTGAGCCGATGTGACAAGTGAATTTCTCCAATGTGAGATCAATAAAGACTATCTTATCTTATATCAAGACTTAGATTTGCCCACACAGGATTAAATGGTACATTATTCAAAATAGGGAAGCATAGCACTGGCAGATGTGAGTATTGTGAGGAACAAGAGACAGTTGAACATATCTGACACACTGTGAGAAAAATTCATAAAGAACAAGAGAAGAAGAAGACTTCCCAACAGCAGGGGGCGCACTCCAACAATCTGAAAGGTGTCCGTTTGCCTGAGGAAGAAGCCCATGATGTCACAGCTAACAACATTAGCACCACACATTGGAGAATTTAGGAGGGGATGCAGAAAAACAGGTAAGGCTGTTTGGATTATATATGCATGTAGTGTAATATCCCCCACCACAACTTGAGGTGGGATGAGCAGTCTCAGTTCTGCGGCTAATTCTAGCCGCTAATATTAGCGCTAATGCTAGCGCCTTAAGGCTAGCGAGCAAGGCTCTTGTTTACATCCGGGTTCCGCTGGCTCAGAGCCTTTCTCTCTATGGCTCTGCGTTGGCTACCAGCACAGACATGTATACGTAGACCAAAAGTTATGATCGGTGTTCAATCATAACTTTTGGAAGAACATCTCAAACTGGCCACAGATGCATGAATGAAAGTAGTGTTGGTCAAAGGTTTTCTTTGGGTTTATGCGAACCAGCAAGTCAGGAAGTGGAGCGGATTGACCATCTGACAACAACTTCCCCCGGTAAGCTGCCGACAGACACACTGTCGCTGCTCCAGTTAATTAATGAATTATTTCCACCTGTGGCCATGTCACCTTTCAGCGTGTATTCACTGGCTTCCAGCAACTTAGCTGATTGGATTTTCATTTGTTGCCACTTCAAATCATCAAAATTAAATGAAATAAACATTTGAATGCATCAGTCTGTGTGCAATGAATAAATATAATGTACAAGTTACACCTTTTGAATGCAATTACTGAAATAAATCAAGTTTTTCAAAATATTCTAATTTACTGGCTTTTACCTGTATGCCTACATGCACATGTACTGACATATATTCACCTGGTGATAGCAGCAGAAGTTCTTCGGATCATTGTACAGGTTATAGCACAGTGTATTAAATAGATTATTGCACAGTAGTTATTGCCCAAAGTTATAACAGTTGTGGTTACAGTTACTGATAGCAGCAGAAGTCACTTCTTTCAGGATTATTGCACTGGTTATCGCACAGTGAATTAGATAGATTATTGCACATTGGTTACAGTTACAGTGCAGCACTGTATAATCTGATTGCAGATTATATAGCAATCAGAATGATTGCTATATAATCTGCACAGGGGGTGGAAGGTGTTGTCCATGATGGATGTGAACTTGGACAACACCCTCCTCTCAGCTACTTCCTCCACTGAGTCCAGAGTGCAGCCCAGGACAGAAGTGGCCTTCCTCACCAGCTTATTCAGCCTCATTCTGTACCGTTCTGCGCTGCCTGGAGCCCAGCAGACGACAGCGTAGAGAAGGGCTGAGGCCACCACAGAGTCATAAAAAGTCTTAAGCAGGGGCCTGCTCACTCCAAAGGAACTCAGCCTCCTCAGGAGAGGGAGGCGGCTCTGGCCCTTCTTATGCAGAGCGTCGGTGTTATGAGTCCAGTCCATCTTATTATTGACGTGAACACCCAACAAAAGAGTCCTACGTCTCTGATTTCAGCTTCATAAATGTGAATATTTCTGTTTTCTTTGCTCATTTATGGCAATAAACAGAGTATCTCCATGTTTTGTTGACAGAACAAGAGATTTGGGAAACATTGACATTTTTCAAAATTTTGTAACATTTTATTATTATAGCAACCAATCAATTAATTGTTAAAATAATCAATAGATTAATCAACAATGAAAATAATCTAGACCCAGAGTTTGTCTGTGCATCGTGTTTACTCCTGTGAGCTATAAAAATGAATTAGCTTTGAACTGTTTTTGTTCCCCCTTAGGTCACAGCAGTGTCAGACATTGTTGGGAGGACTGTGGATGAGGCCACGAGACGTATGATGTTCTTCATCATGGACTATGGCCATGGTGATTGTACAAGGCAGTACAACTTTGTGGGCTGGAATGGAAAGTAGGAATTCAGGACTTTAAATCTGTTTGAAGTCATATTTGGTAAGTGCATAATGGATAATAACTGTAATATAGTAACTTTAAGATATTTGTGTCTGTCGAGGGAAATTTATGTATGTTATGAATTTGATTTTCTAAGGTCAATAATACCCTCACCTTAAGGACATAAATGTCCCCTCAAAACAGGTGCTCCAGAAATGTTATCATATAAGAAATGTTTTCAAGATTTTCTTGCACAGATCTTCCAGTCAACAGCTGTTCTCATCAAAAATATTACATTTTGTATTTTTTCCTTGGTTTGTAATTTTTTATGGGCAATTTAATAAAGCCAGATTTTAGAAAGAAATAAAAAAATGTGACAGCCTTGGCCAGTCAGCTTTGAATTTTGATCTTTTTTTCTTAGCTTTTTCCCAGTTCATTCTGACGTTTGCAGGTTTGTAAAGTCAATTATGTAAAGGGATACTTCACCCAAAATTACAATTTAAATCTTGGGTAATTGATATAAAACTGATCATTTGTTGGTAAATTTCACCTTAACATAGTTGACTTTACAATTGTAGTTGAGAGTTGTGTTGGTACATATGAAGTGACCATAAGATATGTTTCCCACAGGAGCTTTAAAGAACAACACATTAACCAGACAGATCACCAGGAAGGATTTGGAGAGGGCAGTGTCGAAATGGCTGATCGGATCAAGGGACAGGGGATGCAATAGAAAGGTCCAACAGGTCCCTCTTTCCCACATGATGGACCATGTTTTTTTCTGTTCCATGTTCTTTTTTGATATATAACTAGTTTCTTAAATTGTTATAATGGTAATTATATTACGTATAATATCGTATGTGTGTGTGTGTGTGTATTATGTATCTGATACGTAAAATACAATTTATTATATCTATTATCTATTATAAGTAAGGCAGCATTGGAGGAATCTTTAGAACCTGCACAGTGTTTGAACTGTTTAGAAGCAGTAGAGCCTTCTGACCTTTCTAAAATCTTAGCTTCATCTAAACCTTCTACCTGTATGTGAGACCCAATCCCAACCAAGTATTCTGATCAAAGGAGGTATTCCCTTTGATCAGTGGTCCTATTTTAGACATGATTAATCTATCCTTAGTAAATGGATATGTACCACAGGTTTTTAAAGTAGCTGTTATTAAACCTCTACTTAAGAAACCTTCTCTTGATCAAGATGAGCTAGTAAACTACAGACCTATATCTAATCTTTTCTTATCTAAAATTCTTGAGAAAGTAGTTGCTAATCAACTTTGTGAACATTTACAAAGCAATGACCTACTTGAGGAGTTTCAGTCAGGCTTCAGAGCTCATCATAGCACTGAAACAGCTCTGGTGAAGGTCACTAATGATATTCTCCTGGCCTCAGATAATGGACTTGTGTCTGTACTTGTCCTGTTAGATCTCAGTGCTGCATTTGATACATTTGATCAAAATATTCTCCTACAAAGACTTGAGCATACTGTAGGGATTAAGGGGAAAGCATTAGGCTGGTTTAAATCTTATCTGTCGGACAGATTCCAGTTTGTTCATGTTAATAAATCTTCCTCAAACTCTAGGGTCACCTGTGGAGTACCACAGGGTTCAGTCCTTGGACCAATTCTCTTTACTATATATATGCTTCCGATCGGCAAAATTATCAGACAGCATGGGATTAATTTCCACTGTTATGCTGATGACACTCAGCTATATTTATCCATAAATCCTGATGAATCCAATCAATTACTTCGACTGCAGTCATGTCTTGATGACATCAAAAGCTGGATGACTTTAAATTTCCTGCATCTAAATTCTGACAAGACCGAAGTTGTAATCTTTGGGCCAGAGTCCTCAAAAAATAAACTTCTTAACCTATCACTTAATCTGGATGGCATTAACTTGTCATTTCAATCCCATATTAAACAGGTTTCCAGAGTTTCCTTTTTTTCACCTCAGGAATATCGCCAAAATTAGAAACATTCTGTCCAGGGGTGATGCTGAAAAACTAGTCCATGCATTTGTTACTTCAAGGCTGGACTATTGTAATTCTTTACTATCAGGAAGTCCACAAAATGCAGTTCGAAGTCTTCAGCTGATCCAAAATGCTGCAGCAAGAGTTCTGATGAAAATCAACAAGAGGGATCATATTTCTCCAATTTTAGCTTCCCTTCATTGGCTTCCTGTTATATCAAGAATAGAATTTAAGCTTATAGTTAGAGTGGCTCATGTTACCCTGAGCTACATCTGTAGTTATGCTGCTATAGGCTTAGGCTGCTGGAGGACATCGGGGCCTATTTCTCTCACTCTACTGATTTCTACTGTTCTCCAGTCTACTGTTCTCCAGTTTTGCATTGCATTACATTGAAATGACTGTTGTCATTTCAGCTTGTAACTTTTTGTTCTCTCTCTTTTTTCTTCATAGTAGGTACACCTAGTCTGACGTTCTGTTAACTGTGACATCATCCAGGGAAGACAGATCACCACTATTACCATCTAATGTATAACAGATCACTGGATCAATGTGTGCTTCTGTGCTTTTTTGTCTGTCTTGTTGTGTCTCTGCTCTGTCTTCTGTAACCCCCAGTCGGTCGAGGCAGATGACCGTTCATACTGAGCCTGGTTCTGCTGGAGGTTTTTCCTTCCTGCTAATGGGTGGTTTTTCTTTCCACTGACGCTTCATGCTTGCTCAGTATGAGGGATTGTTGCAAAGCCATGGACAATGCAGACAACTCCCCCTGTAGCACTGCGCTTCTCCAGGAGTGAATGCTGCTTGTTGGGACTTTGATGCAATCAACTGGTTTCCTTATATAGGAAATTTTTGACCAATCTGTATAATATGATTGATTTTGACTTTGTAAAGTGCCTCGAGATGACATGTTTATGAATTGGCGTTATATAAATAAAATTGAATTGAATTGAATTGTTAAAAAGTTCTCTACCCAATGATAAATTCTTCCACAAATTCACATTTTCCTCAATTTGATCAATAATCCCTCTTTCCACATCATATCATAAGCCTTTTCTATATCTAAGAACACTGCCAAAACACTTTCTTTATTAACTTTTGCTGTTAGTACCTCATGTTGTAAACACACAATTGGATCCATAGTATTCCTTCCTCTTCTGAAACCGCTTTGATAATTTGATAAGTACCCTTTTGATTCAACAAAATAAATTAATCTTTCAATTACCATTTTCTCCATAATTTTACTTAAACATGATGTTAAAGCAATAGGTCTATAATTTTCTGGTTTTGAGCTATCTTTACCCGTTTTTGGAATTGGAACCACAATAGCCTCTTTCCAACTTCTAGGTCATTTCCCATTCTCTGATTACCCCGTATGTTCCTAACAGAGCACTTCGCTCTCAGACTGCAGGTCTGCTGGTGGTTCCTAGAGTCTCTAAAAGTAGAATGGGAGGCAGATCCTTTAGCTATCAGGCTCCTCTCCTGTGGAACCAACTCCCAGTTTTGGTCCGTGAGGCAGACACCTTGTCTACTTTTAAGACTAATCTTAAAACTTTCCTTTTTGACAAAGCTGATAGTTAGAGTGGCTCATGTTACCCTGAGCTACATCTATAGTTGTGCTGCTATAGGCTTAGGCTACTGGAGGACATCAGGGTATATTTTTATCACTCTACTGATTTCTACGGTTCTACAGTCTACTGTTCTCAAGTTTTTCATTCCATTACATTGAAATGACTGTTGACATTTCAGCTTTTAACTTTTTGCTCTCTCTCTTTTTTCTTCATAGTAGGTACACCTGGTCTGACGTAAATAAAATTGAATTGAATTGAATCTTTTTATGCACACCCTTGCTTCCATCATCTGTACTGTCGTCTTCAAGATTTCCTTTGTCTCCTGAATTCCCAGAACCTCTGCCTGCTTCACTACTTTTGAATTTTCCACTTCCCCGGTAACTAGCAACTGGCGTTCAACTATCCGTATCCATATCACTATGTAGTTCTTCCTCATCCTCTACAACCTGAGCCGCCATCCTGATCCAGTCACAAACTTGCTTATGCCTACCGCCAACCTTTTCCTTCTTCCTTCAGATAGATTTCTCTGACGAAGCAACGCACGCACCTGTTTCCAACCAGCCTGTCACTCAGTCTCCTACCCGAGAGCGTCCTGTCTGCTCATCTCCATCAACATGGTTTAACCTCTCCTGTCGGGAAGTCTGAACAACAACAACTCTTAATGCATCACGTGACTTTTGGCATAAATTTACTGCAGCGTGGGTGGGATTGTTTTGTAGTCGAGCAGAGACCATTTTGTACTGGAGGAAAACTTATAAATGATATTTTGAGCGCAAGGTTGGCAGTTTGCAAAACAAATTTTTTTGTGTGAAACATATATTTTTGTGTGCAAAACAAGTTTTATTTGTGTGCAACACCTTTTTTGTGTACAACCTTTCAGCTGAAGACTTTGAACTGCATTTCAACCAGTAAACTAATGTTTGAACCAGGGGTGTCAAACGTACGGCTCGCCGAACGATTTAGTCCGGCCCGGTGGCCAAATGCATTATCATTATTCAACGGCTGTATCTCCTCGCTGCATCGACCGATCTGCACCTGATTTTTTGTGAGTTGTGGGGGAGCGCTGCCAAACGAGTTCGTGTGAATCGCCCGGTGGACGGGCAGGGAAAATGCGTGACAGCTTCTGCGGTGGCTGGCGGCAGGCGGTGCGCGTACCCCAGCGGTGCTTGGCTGCGAGGGCCGCTCATCGCCGCTTGCGGCTTTAATTAGGCCCGAGCAGCTAAGCGCTGCGAAGGCCTATTGTAACTGCAGATTTTATTATTATTAGGCCCGAGCAGCTAAGCGCTGCGAAGGCCTATTGTAACTGCAGATTTTATTATTATTATTATTATTATTATTATTATTTATTCTTGGGACTTTTGAAACGGCTTTTTGGAGGCCTAAACATGCATGAAAACTCACCAAACTTTGCCCAAAATTGTCCCCCGTGAGAAATCGCATGATTTTAGTGTAATTGAAAACGGGCGTGGCAAACCTGCTCAACAGCGCCAACTAGAGTGAGTTGGGCCAAACCGTAACATGTAGAAAGCTGAAATTTTTTACCTAGGTAGGTTTTTTAAAATTATGAAAAAAAGTCTCTTGGGTGTATGCTCTAAAACCCACAGGAAGTCTGCTATTTTGGGTCAAAGGGTAAAATATTGGCCGTTTTTGCCTCAAACTTTAACGAACTAGTCCTAGGCATTTTAACCTATTACTTTCAATTTTTTTCAGCATGCAGTTAAGACATTGACTTTTAAAAGTTATCAAAGGTTTTATGAAATATGCATATTTGCCTGAGCTGTCGCATTGCAAAAATCAGGTTTGTGGAAAACCATTAAAAACGCATTAAATCAGTAAGCCCCAAGCCATGCTTTGTCTGAGAATTATGAAACTCAGTAAGTACATGTAACTTCATAGGCCCTACAAAAAAGCCTCTTGAAGCAATGGGCTACCTCCTACAGGAAATCATTCATTTCTCATCAAAGATGTCATTTTCCCATATTTTTGGGTGTTACATTTGAATAAACTACTCCTAAACCGTTACACTTATGGCATTCAAAGTTACTCCAAAAAATTCCTCACACATAGAGGATCAAAAGTTATCAAAAACATTTTTGCTACGTCCAACCATATTTTTTTGACAATTATTTATAACATGAATTGTGTTTTGAAGGAAAAAACATTTATTATTTCCAACACTAGATGGCAGCAAACCCAAATGTTTGGGCGTCATCTGTAAGTCACGGTACATATTTTACCAAACCATTCATACACATTCGTCCAAAAGTGGAAGCAGCTTTAAAATATCTTTAGCTGGCCTTTAAAAGAAAGAAGCTTTGAATCTTTAATCCTATATAAGGGAACCAGTTGATTGCATAAAAGTCTTGACAAGCAGCATTTCCTCCTGAAGAAGCGTAGAGTCACAGGGAGAGTTGTCTGCATTGTCCATGGCTTTGCAACAATCCCTCATACTGAGCAAGCATGAAGCAACAGGGGAAAAAAACCTCCTTCATTAACATGAAGGACAAACCTCCAGCAGAACCGGGCTCAGTATGAACGGTCATCTGCCTCGACCGACTGGGGGTTACAGAAGACAGAGCAGAGACACAACAAGACAGACAAAAAAAGCACAGAAGCACACAGTGATCCAGTAATCTGTTCTATATAACCACAACTGTTATGACTTTGGGCAATAACTAATGTGCAATAATCTATTTAATACACTGTGCTATAACCTGTGCAAGGATCCAGAAGAACTTCTTCTGCTTTCACCAAGTGAATATATGTCAGTACATGTGTATGTAGGCATGTGTGTATATATATATATATATATATATATATATATATATATATATATATATATATATACACACACACTATTGAGCCGACAAGTGAATTTCTCCAATGTGAGATCAATAAAGACTATCTTATCTTATCTCATATCAAGACTTAGATTTGCCCACACAGGATTAGATGGTACATTATTCAAAATAGGGAAGCATAACACTGGCATATGTAAATATTGTGAGGAACAACAGACAGTTGAACGTATATGACACACTGTGAGAAAGTTCATAAAGATCAAGAGAAGAAGAAGACTTCCCAACAGCAGGGGGCGCACTCCAACAATCTGAAACGTGTCCGTTTGCCTGAGGAAGAAGTCCGTGATGTCACAGCTAACAACATTAGCACCACACATTGGAGAATTTAGGAGGGGAAACAGACAAACAGGTAAGGCTTTTTGGATTATATATGCATGTAGTGTAATATCCCCCACCACAACTTGAGGTGGGATGAGCAGTCTCAGTTCTGCGGCTAATTCTAGTGCCTTAAGGCGCTAATATTAGCGCTAATGCTAGCGCCTTAAGGCTAACGAGCAAGGCTCTTGTTTACATCCGGGTTCCGCTGGCTCAGAGCCTTTCTCTCTATGGCTCTGCGTTTGCTACCAGCACAGAGATGTATACGTAGACCAAAAGTTATGATCGGTGTTCAATCATAACTTTTGGAAGAACATCTCACTCTGGCCACAGATGCATGAATGAAAGCAGTGGTGGTCAAAGGTTTTCTTTGGGTTTATGCGAACCAGCAAGTCAGGAAGTGGAGCGGATTGACCATCTGACAACAACTTCCCTCGGTAAGCGTTTCTGTCGACAGACACACTGTCGCTGCTCCAGTTAATTAATGAATTATTTCCACCTGTGGCCATGTCACCTTTCAGCGTGTATTCACTGGCTTCCAGCAACTTAGCTGATAAACCAATCAGGGACCTCCTCAATATTCGCTGTAACGCTTTATTTAAAATTCGAAGAGTAAAGGCTAATTTACCATGACGCGCATTTGTCCCGCATTTGACAGGGTCCGATTTGGAAAAAGTTAAATAATAAATTAAATAATTTCACCTGCGCTTTTCTGAACAAAAGAAGGCAGAGCTGCAGTCAGAGCGGCTATCAGTCAATATGCAGCAGCTCCACCTGATGAGCCGCTGCGCACCACGACACTCTTAATAAAATGACAAGGATTTTGATTTGTACAGATTATTAAGGAAACGACGTAAAAAAAAAAACTGCAGCTACAACATGGACTGGAGAGCGGGTTCTAACTGGGTGAGGCCAGAGGTTATTCTCAGAGAGCTTTTATGAAGTAATTTTTTTTATTTTTACACGCAGTTGAGCGACACTGCAGAAGCAAGTCGTACTAGAAACCACTGAACAAGCCTCCTGTCTGTGGATCTATGGACTCATTTTACTCCAACCCCAAAACATCTGCCAAACAGAGTACTGCAGCCAAGATTAACTTCAACAATAACTTTACGAAATACATTAACATTTTGCTTATTAAAAATGTCCATATTTAAAAGCAAGTTATGTTTTTTTCTGATAAACTTTGAGCAATTTTATTAAACTTTTTAAAAAATTAACATCCCATCCTTCATCGATTTATACCGGCTTTTCCCTACAGGTGTGACGTCAAGCCGTATCTGATGGGGAAACGCAGCTCGGCGTCACACGGGGTCGTGGGGGGTGGGGGCTCGTCCATCCTGGACAGGTTGCCAGTCACAGGGCAACCTGTCCTGTGACACATACATATGCCTACATACACATGTACTGACATATATACCTGGTGATAGCAGCAGAAGTTCTTTGGATCATTGGACAGGTTATAGCACAGTGTATTAAATAGATTATTGCACATTAGTTATTGCCCAAAGTTATAACAGTTGTGGTTACAGTTACTGATAGCAGCAGAAGTCACTTCTTTCAGGATTATTGCACGGGTTATCGCACAGTGAATTAGATTATTGCACATTGGTTACAGTTACAGTGCAGCACTGTATATTCTGATAGCAGCAGGAATGAATGACTTGCGGTAGCGCTCCTTTTTACAGACAGGGTGTCTAAGTCTGCCACTAAAGGAGCTGCTCAGCTGCTCTACAGTCTGGCGCAGGGGGTGGAAGGTGTTGTCCATGATGGATGTGAACTTGGACAACACCCTCCTCTCAGCTACTTCCTCCGCTGAGTCCAGAGTGCAGCCCAGGACAGAAGTGGCCTTCCTCACCAGCTTATTCAGACTCATTCGGTCCCGTTCTGCGCTGCCTGGAGCCCAGCAGACGACAGCGTAGAGAAGGGCTGAGGCCACCACAGAGTCATAAAAAGTCTTAAGCAATAAACTGAGTATCTCCATGTTTTGTTGACAGAACAAGAGATTTGGGAAACACTGACATTTTTCAAAATTTTGTAACATTTTATTATTATAGCAACCAATCAATTAATTGTTAAAATAATCAATAGATTAATCAACAATGGAAATAATCTAGACCCAGAGTTTGTCTTTGCATCGTGTTTACTCCTGTAAGATATAAAAATTAATTAGCTTTGAACTGTTTTTGTTCCCCCTTAGGTCACAGCAGTGTCAGACATTGGTGGGAGGACTGTGGATGAGGCCACAAGACGTATGATGTTCTTCATCATGGACTATGGCCTGTCAAGGCAGTACAACTTTGTGGGCTGGAATGGAAAGTAGGAATTCAGGACTTTAAATCTGTTTGAAGTCATATTTGGTAAGTGCATAATGGATAATAACTGTAATATAGTAACTTTAGGATATTTGTGTCTGTCGAGGGAAATTTATGTATGTTATGAATTTAATTTTCTAATGTCAATAATACCCTCACCTTAAGGACATAAATGTCCCCTCAAAACAGGTGCTCCAGAAATGTTATCATATAAGAAATGTTTTCAAGATTTTCTTGCACAGATCTTCCAGTCAACAGCTGTTCTTATCAAAAAAATTACATTTTGTAATTTTTCCTTGGTTTTTAATTTTTTTATGGGCAATTTAATAAAGCCAGATTTTAGAAAGAAGTAAAAAAATGTGACAGCCTTGGCCAGTCAGCTTTGAATTTTGATCTTTTTTTCTTAGCTTTTTCCCAGTTCATTCTGACGTTTGCAGGTTTGTAAAGTCAATTATGTAAAGGGATACTTCACCCAAAATTACAATTTAAATCTTGGGTAATTGATATAAAACTGATCATTTGTTGGTAAATTTCACCTTAACATAGTTGACTTTACAATTGTAGTTGAGAGTTGTGTTGGTACATATAAAGTGACCATAAGATATGTTTCCCGCAGGAGCTTTAAAGAACAACACATTAACCAGACAGATCACCAGGAAGGATTTGGAGAGGGCAGTGTCGAAATGGCTGATCGGATCAAGGGACAGGGGATGCAATAGAAAGGTCCAACAGGTCCCTCCTTCCCATATGATGGACCATGTTTTTTGTGTTCCATGTTCTTTTTTGATATATAACCATTATAACTAGTTTCTTAAATTGTTATAATGGTTATTATATTACGTATAATATCGTATGTGTGTGTGTGTGTATTATGTACCTGATACGTAAAATACAATCTATTATATCTATTATCTATTATAAGTAAGGCAGCATTGGAGGAATCTTTAGAACCTGCACAGTGTTTGAACTGTTTAGAAGCAGTAGAGCTTTCTGAGCTATCTAAAATCTTAGCTTCATCTAAAACTTCTACCTGTGTGTTAGACCCAATCCCAACTAAGTTGTTTAAGGAGGTATTCCCTTTGATCAGTGGTCCTATTTTAGACATGATTAATCTATCCTTAGTAAATGGATATGTACCACAGGTTTTTAAAGTAGCTGTTATTAAACCTTTACTTAAGAAACCTTCTCTTGATCAAGATGAGCTAGTAAACTACAGACCTATATCTAATCTTCTTTTCTTATCTAAAATTCTTGAGAAAGTAGTTGCTAATCAACTTTGTGAACATTTACAAAGCAATGACCTACTTGAGGAGTTTCAGTCAGGCTTCAGAGCTCATCATAGCACTGAAACAGCTCTGGTGAAGGTCACTAATGATATTCTCATGGCCTCAGATAATGGACTTGTGTCTGTACTTGTCCTGTTAGATCTCAGTACTGCATTTGATACAGTTGATCAAAATATTCTCCTGCAAAGACTTGAGCATACTGTAGGGATTAAGGGAAAAGCATTAGGCTGGTTTAAATCTTATCTGTCGGACAGATTCCAGTTTGTTCATGTTAATAATAAATCTTCCTTAAACTCTAGGGTCACCTGTGGAGTACCACAGGGTTCAGTCCTTGGACCAATTCTCTTTACTAAATATATGCTTCCGATCGGCAAAATTATCAGACAGCATGGGATTAATTTCCACTGTTATGCTGATGACACTCAGCTATATTTATCCATAAATCCTGATGAATCCAATCAATTACTTCAACTGCAGTCATGTCTTGATGACATCAAAAGCTGGATGACTTTAAATTTCCTGCATCTAAATTCTGACAAGACCGAAGTTGTAATCTTTGGGCCAGAGTCCTCAAAAAATAAACTTCTTAACCAATCACTTAATCTGGATGGCATTAACTTGGCCTCTGGTAATAAAGTAAAAAACCTTGGTGTTATTTTTGACCAAGACATGTCATTTAAATCCCATATTAAACAGGTTTCCAGAGTTTCCTTTTTTCACCTCCGGAATATCGCCAAAATTAGAAACATTCTGTCCAGGAGTGATGCTGAAAAACTAGTCCATGCATTTGTTACTTCAAGGCTGGACTATTGCAATTCGTTACTATCAGGAAGTCCACAAACTGCAGTTCAAAGCCTTCAGCTGATCCAAAATGCTGCAGCAAGAGTTCTGATGAAAATCAACAAGCGGGATCATATTTCTCCAATTTTAGCTTCCCTTCATTGGCTTCCTGTGAAATCAAAAATAGAATTTAAAATTCTTCTTCTAACGTATAAAGCCCTTAATAATCAAGCTCCATCATATATCAGAGCTCTGATTACCCCGTATGTTCCTAACAGAGCACTTTGCTCTCAGACTGCAGGTCTGCTGGTGGTTCCTAGAGTCTCTAAAAGTAGAATGGGAGGCAGATCCTTTAGCTATCAGGCTCCTCTCCTGTGGAACCAATTCCCAGTTTTGGTCCGTGAAGCAGACACCCTGTCTACTTTTAAGACTAATCTTAAAACCTTCCTTTTTGACAAAGCTTATAACTAGAGTGGCTCATGTTACTCTGAGCTACCTTTTATAGTTTTACTGCTATAGGCTTAGGCTACTGGAGGACGTCAGGATCTAATTTTCTCACTCTATAGAGTTCTACTGTTCTTCAATTATGCATTACGTGTTGTCATTTCTGCTTTAATTTTCTGTTTCTCTCTTTTATCTTCATAGTAGGTACACCTGGTCTGGCGTTCTGTTAACTGTGACATCATCCAAAGAAGACGGCTTACCCGCTATTACCATCTAATGTAGAACAGATTACTGGATCAATGTGTGCTTCTGTGCTTTTTTTGTCTCTCTTGTTGTGTCTCTGCTCTGTCTTCTGTAACCCCCAGTCGGTCGAGGCAGATGACCGTTCATACTGAGCCCGGTTCTGCTGGAGGTTTTCCTTCCCGTTAATGGGGAGTTTTTCTTCCCACTGTCGCTTCATGCTTGCTCAGTATGAGGGATTGCAGCAAAGCCATGTACAATGCAGACGACTCTCCCTGTGGCTCTACGCTTCTCCAGGAGTGAATGCTGCTTGTCGAGACTTTGATGCAATCAACCGGTTTCCTTATATAGGAACATTTTTGACCAATCTGTATAATCTGACCCAATATGTATCAACTGGTTTCCTTATATAGGAACATTTTTGACCAATCTGTATAATCTGACCCAATATGTATAATATGATTGAACGTAACTTTGTAAAGTGCCTTGAGATGACATGTTTCATGATTTGGCGCTATATAAATAAAATTGAATTGAATTATTGCATTTGACCTAATAAAAACATGAATAATGTATTTTATTAGGTCAAATGTGTGTATGTATATGTATATGTATATATATATATATATATATATATATATATATATATATATATATATATATATATATATATATATATATATATATATATATATTAGTGCATGCCATGCCAAAAGGCAACTCATGTGTTTTATATAAAGACAAATTAATTCAATCCAATTTTATTTATATAGTTCCAACATGTCATCTCTTTACAACCCCAGCGGTCCGGCCCGGTGGCCAAATGCATTATCATTATTCAACGGCTGTATCTCCTCGCTGCATCCACCAATCTGCACCAGATTTTTTGTGAGTCGTGGGGGAGCGCTGCCGAAAGGGTTCGTGTGAATCGCCCAGTGGACGGGCGGGGAAAATGCGTGACAGCTTCTGCGGTGGCTGGCGGCAGGAGGTGCGCGTACCCCAGCGGTGCTTGGCTGCGAGGGCCGCTCATCGCCGCTTGCGGCTTTAATTATTATTATTATTTATTCTTGGGACTTTTGAAACGGCTTTTTGGAGGCCTAAACATGCATGAAAACTCACCAAACTTTGCCCAAAATTGTCCCCCGTGAGAAATCGCATGATTTTAGTGTAATTGAAAACGGGCGTGGCAAACCTGCTCAACAGCGCCAACTAGAGTGAGTTGGGCCAAACCGTAACACGTAGAAAGCTGAAATTTTTTACCTTGGTAGGTTTTTTAAAATTATGAAAAAAAGTCTCTTGGGTGTATGCTCTAAAACCCACAGGAAGTCTGCTATTTTGGGTCAAAGGGTAAAATATTGGCCGTTTTTGCCTCAAACTTTAACGAACTAGTCCTAGGCATTTTAACCTATTACTTTCAAATTTTTTCAGCATGCAGTTAAGACATTGACGTTTAAAAGTTATCAAAGGTTTTATGAAATATGCATATTTGCCTGAGCTGTCGCATTGCAAAAATCAGGTTTGTGGAAAACCATTAAAAACGCATTAAATCAGTAAGCCCCAAGCCATGCTTTGTCTGAGAATTATGAAACTCGGTAAGTGCATGTAACTTCATAGGCCCTACAAAAAAGCCTCTTGAAGCAATGGGCTACCTCCTACAGGAAATCATTCATTTCTCATCAAAGATGTCATTTTCCCATATTTTTGGGGGTTACATTTGAATAAACTACTCCTAAACCGTTACACGTATGGCATTCAAAGTTACTCCAAAAAATTCCTCACACATAGAGGATCAAAAGTTATCAAAAACATTTTTGCTACGTCCAACCATATTTTTTTGACAATTATTTATAACATGAATTGTGTTTTGAAGGAAAAAACATTTATTATTTCCAACACTAGATGGCAGCACACCCAAATGTTTGGGCGTCATCTGTAAGTCACGGTACATATTTTACCAAACCATTTATACACATTCGTCCAAAAGTGGAAGCAGCTTTAAAATATCTTTAGCTGGCCTTTAAAAGAAATAAGATTTTAATCTTTAATCCTATATGTAGGAGCGCAAATGCATTGATTGGGTAATTAGCGTTCATGTCTTTTTAAGGGGGGAACTTTTCTTTGATAGGTAGGTTTTCCACCCGGAAGGGGAAAACAGTTTTTGACCGCAAAAAGATAAATACAAGGAAGCAAGTCTGCTTTATGTGTTGTCTGGAGATGTGTTCATGTATGATGGACATTTGATATGCAAAGAGGAAAATAAATGGACGAAGCGTTCAACATGCCCTGACGACTCGGACTCTAATTCATCCCAAAAAGGTAACAATAAGCGCGTCAACTATATTACCCCGATGCAGCACCTCAGTGGCTTAAAGTATTGGCTTGGCCGCTACAAAACCAGTCAAAAACTGTTTGTGCATCTTCACGAACTGTGCATAAGTAAAGATACGTGTTTCTGCATGGTTGATGGTGGTGATTGCGCAAGATAAGACTGGGCTGGAGGTTACGTGTTTGGAGTGGAGCATCAGCTGATCAAACTCAGCTCACCTGAGGTGACGTTGGACAGGATAGACATCGGTGAGGACGCCGTTGATCAGCTCGGCGCTGGATTTGAACAATCATTCGTCTGGATTAGGTATGTGTAGCGCTACCACCGATATGATGGCCATCTAAATATAGTGTGCACACATAAGGGCGTAATTCCAATGCATTGGTTGCTGAAGTGGATGAACAATTAATTTTGTATCAACAAACTGTTGCGATCTGTGGACTGTCGGACTTTAATTATGGAGGATTGCGCGGCTAAAATGGATAAACATTTTAGCCGAGGGAACCAGTTGATTGCATAAAGGTCTTGACAAGCAGCATTTCCTCCTGAAAAAGCGTAGAGCCACAGGGAGAGTCGTCTGCATTGTCCATGGCTTTGCAACAATCCCTCATACTGAACAAGCATGAAGCAACAGGGAAAAAAAACCTCCCCATTAACAGGAAAGAAAAACCTCTAGCAGAACCGGGCTCAGTATGAACGGTCATCTGCCTCGACCGACTGGGGGTTACAGAAGACAGAGCAGAGACACAACAAGAGAGACAAAAAAGCACAGAAGCACACATTGATCCAGCAATCTGTTCTATATAACCATAACTGTTATAACTTTGGGCAATAAATAATGTGCAATAATCTATTTAATACACTGTGCTATAACCTGTGCAATGATCCGGAAGAACTTCTGCTGCTATCACCAAGTGAATATATGTCAGTACATGTGTATGTAGGCATATATATATATATATATATATATATATATATATATATATATATATATATATATATATATATATACACTTTATATACACTTTATATACACTTTATATATATATATTGTCTAAAGACAATTACAAGATCGGCTTTCTATCACCTGAAGAACATTTCCAGGATTAAAGGACTGATGTCTCAGCAGGATCTGGAAAAACTAATCCATGCGTTTATCTTTAGTAGAATGTACAGTATGTATATGTGTGTGTGTGTGTGTATGTATGTATGTATGTATGTATGTATGTATGTATGTATATATATGTGTATATAACCGGGAAGTACACATGACATCACCTGCCTACTCCGATTTCTTTTGTATTTTTTTAATTCTTATTTTTTTTTCTCACTTTCTTTTTGATCCACTGTATATAGGAAGATACACTGTATATAACTGATGCACCCTTTCCTACTGCTGACTATTGACTGACTATTGAGCCGATGTGACAAGTGAATTTCTCCAATGTGAGATCAATAAAGACTATCTTATCTTATATCAAGACTTAGATTTGCCCACACAGGATTAAATGGTACATTATTCAAAATAGGGAAGCATAACACTGACAGATGTGAGTATTGTGAGGAACAAGAGACAGTTGAACATATCTGACACACTGTGAAAAATTCATAAAGAACAAGAGAGGAAGAAGACTTCCCAACAGCAGGGGGCGCACTCCAACAATCTGAAAGGTGTCCGTTTGCCTGAGGAAGAAGCCCATGATGTCACAGCTAACAACATTAGCACCACACATTGGAGAATTTAGGAGGGGATGCAGAAAAACAGGTAAGGCTGTTTGGATTATATATGCATGTAGTGTAATATCCCCCACCACAACTTGAGGTGGGATGAGCAGTCTCAGTTCTGCGGCTAATTCTAGCCGCTAATATTAGCACTAATGCTAGCGCCTTAAGGCTAGCGAGCAAGGCTCTTGTTTACATCCGGGTTCGGCTGGCTCAGAGCCTTTCTCTCTATGGCTCTGCGTTGGCTACCAGCACAGACATGTATACGTAGACCAAAAGTTATGATCGGTGTTCAATCATAACTTTTGGAAGAACATCTCAAACTGGCCACAGATGCATGAATGAAAGTAGTGTTGGTCAAAGGTTTTCTTTGTGTTTATGCGAACCAGCAAGTCAGGAAGTGGAGCGGATTGACCATCTGACAACAACTTCCCCCGGTAAGCTGCCGACAGACACACTGTCGCTGCTCCAGTTAATTAATGAATTATTTCCACCTGTGGCCATGTCACCTTTCAGCGTGTATTCACTGGCTTCCAGCAACTTAGCTGATTGGATTTTCATTTGTTGCCACTTCAAATCATCAAAATTAAATGAAATAAACATTTGAATGCATCAGTCTGTGTGCAATGAATAAATATAATGTACAAGTTACACCTTTTGAATGCAATTACTGAAATAAATCAAGTTTTTCAAAATATTCTAATTTACTGGCTTTTACCTGTATGCCTACATGCACATGTACTGACATATATTCACCTGGTGATAGCAGCAGAAGTTCTTCGGATCATTGTACAGGTTATAGCACAGTGTATTAAATAGATTATTGCACAGTAGTTATTGCCCAAAGTTATAACAGTTGTGGTTACAGTTACTGATAGCAGCAGAAGTCACTTCTTTCAGGATTATTGCACTGGTTATCGCACAGTGAATTAGATAGATTATTGCACATTGGTTACAGTTACAGTGCAGCACTGTATAATCTGATTGCAGATTATATAGCAATCAGAATGATTGCTATATAATCTGCACAGGGGGTGGAAGGTGTTGTCCATGATGGATGTGAACTTGGACAACACCCTCCTCTCAGCTACTTCCTCCACTGAGTCCAGAGTGCAGCCCAGGACAGAAGTGGCCTTCCTCACCAGCTTATTCAGCCTCATTCTGTCCCGTTCTGCGCTGCCTGGAGCCCAGCAGACGACAGCGTAGAGAAGGGCTGAGGCCACCACAGAGTCATAAAAAGTCTTAAGCAGGGGCCTGCTCACTCCAAAGGAACTCAGCCTCCTCAGGAGATGGAGGCGGCTCTGGCCCTTCTTATGCAGAGCGTCGGTGTTATGAGTCCAGTCCATCTTATTATTGACGTGAACACCCAACAAAAGAGTCCTACGTCTCTGATTTCAGCTTCATAAATGTGAATATTTCTGTTTTCTTTGCTCATTTATGGCAATAAACAGAGTATCTCCATGTTTTGTTGACAGAACAAGAGATTTGGGAAACATTGACATTTTTCAAAATTTTGTAACATTTTATTATTATAGCAACCAATCAATTAATTGTTTAAAATAATCAATAGATTAATCAACAATGAAAATAATCTAGACCCAGAGTTTGTCTTTGCATCGTGTTTACTCCTGTGAGCTATAAAAATGAATTAGCTTTGAACTGTTTTTGTTCCCCCTTAGGTCACAGCAGTGTCAGACATTGGTGGGAGGACTGTGGATGAGGCCACGAGACGTATGATGTTCTTCATCATGGACTATGGCCATGGTGATTGTACAAGGCAGTACAACTTTGTGGGCTGGAATGGAAAGTAGGAATTCAGGACTTTAAATCTGTTTGAAGTCATATTTGGTAAGTGCATAATGGATAATAACTGTAATATAGTAACTTTAAGATATTTGTGTCTGTCGAGGGAAATTTATGTATGTTATGAATTTGATTTTCTAAGGTCAATAATACCCTCACCTTAAGGACATAAATGTCCCCTCAAAACAGGTGCTCCAGAAATGTTATCATATAAGAAATGTTTTCAAGATTTTCTTGCACAGATCTTCCAGTCAACAGCTGTTCTCATCAAAAATATTACATTTTGTATTTTTTCCTTGGTTTGTAATTTTTTTATGGGCAATTTAATAAAGCCAGATTTTAGAAAGAAATAAAAAAATGTGACAGCCTTGGCCAGTCAGCTTTGAATTTTGATCTTTTTTTCTTAGCTTTTTCCCAGTTCATTCTGACGTTTGCAGGTTTGTAAAGTCAATTATGTAAAGGGATACTTCACCCAAAATTACAATTTAAATCTTGGGTAATTGATATAAAACTGATCATTTGTTGGTAAATTTCACCTTAACATAGTTGACTTTACAATTGTAGTTGAGAGTTGTGTTGGTACATATGAAGTGACCATAAGATATGTTTCCCACAGGAGCTTTAAAGAACAACACATTAACCAGACAGATCACCAGGAAGGATTTGGAGAGGGCAGTGTCGAAATGGCTGATCGGATCAAGGGACAGGGGATGCAATAGAAAGGTCCAACAGGTCCCTCTTTCCCACATGATGGACCATGTTTTTTTCTGTTCCATGTTCTTTTTTGATATATAACTAGTTTCTTAAATTGTTATAATGGTAATTATATTACGTATAATATCGTATGTGTGTGTGTGTGTATTATGTATCTGATACGTAAAATACAATTTATTATATCTATTATCTATTATAAGTAAGGCAGCATTGGAGGAATCTTTAGAACCTGCACAGTGTTTGAACTGTTTAGAAGCAGTAGAGCCTTCTGAGCTTTCTAAAATCTTAGCTTCATCTAAACCTTCTACCTGTATGTGAGACCCAATCCCAACCAAGTATTCTGATCAAAGGAGGTATTCCCTTTGATCAGTGGTCCTATTTTAGACATGATTAATCTATCCTTAGTAAATGGATATGTACCACAGGTTTTTAAAGTAGCTGTTATTAAACCTCTACTTAAGAAACCTTCTCTTGATCAAGATGAGCTAGTAAACTACAGACCTATATCTAATCTTTTCTTATCTAAAATTCTTGAGAAAGTAGTTGCTAATCAACTTTGTGAACATTTACAAAGCAATGACCTACTTGAGGAGTTTCAGTCAGGCTTCAGAGCTCATCATAGCACTGAAACAGCTCTGGTGAAGGTCACTAATGATATTCTCCTGGCCTCAGATAATGGACTTGTGTCTGTACTTGTCCTGTTAGATCTCAGTGCTGCATTTGATACATTTGATCAAAATATTCTCCTACAAAGACTTGAGCATACTGTAGGGATTAAGGGGAAAGCATTAGGCTGGTTTAAATCTTATCTGTCGGACAGATTCCAGTTTGTTCATGTTAATAATAAATCTTCCTCAAACTCTAGGGTCACCTGTGGAGTACCACAGGGTTGAGTCCTTGGACCAATTCTCTTTACTATATATATGCTTCCGATCGGCAAAATTATCAGACAGCATGGGATTAATTTCCACTGTTATGCTGATGACACTCAGCTATATTTATCCATAAATCCTGATGAATCCAATCAATTACTTCGACTGCAGTCATGTCTTGATGACATCAAAAGCTGGATGACTTTAAATTTCCTGCATCTAAATTCTGACAAGACCGAAGTTGTAATCTTTGGGCCAGAGTCCTCAAAAAATAAACTTCTTAACCTATCACTTAATCTGGATGGCATTAACTTGGCCTCTGGTAATAAAGTAAAAAACCTTGGTGTTATTTTTGACCAAGACATGTCATTTAAATCCCATATTAAACAGGTTTCCAGAGTTTCCTTTTTTCACCTCCGGAATATCGCCAAAATTAAAAACATTCTGTCCAGGAGTGATGCTGAAAAACTAGTCCATGCATTTGTTACTCCAAGGCTGGACTATTGTAATTCGTTACTATCAGGAAGTCCACAAAATGCAGTTCAAAGCCTTCAGCTGATCCAAAATGCTGCAGCAAGAGTTCTGATGAAAATCAACAAGCCGGATCATATTTCTCCAATTTTAGCTTCCCTTCATTGGCTTCCTGTAAAATCAAGAATAGAATTTAAAATTATTCTTCTAACGTATAAAGCCCTTAATAATCAAGCTCCATCATATATCAGAGCTCTGATTACCCCGTATGTTCCTAACAGAGCACGTCGCTTTCAGACTGCAGATCTGCTGGTGGTTCCTAGAGTCTCTAAAAGTAGAATGGGAGGCAGATCCTTTAGCTATCAGGCTGTGGAACCAACTCCCAGTATTGGTCCGTGAAGCAGAACCCCTGTCTACTTTTAAGACTAATCTTAAAACCAGTGTTTCCCGCAGGAATTTGGTTATGCGAGGCACATCGACTAATAAAATACATTATTCAGACGAAGGGAGACGAAGACACGTTGTCCGCGGACCGACTCGCGGAGCAGGGGGGGGAGACGACGACACGTTGTCCGCGGACCGACTCGCGGAGCGGGGGGTATCCATGTGTTTTTTCCCTGCCATTCACGCACACACGAAAGCAACAACAACAAACCGCGTGTTAACGTCACTTTTTTTTTTTTTTTTGGGAATGTTGGCGAGGCGGTAGCGTGAGTTTGGCGAGGCGGCCGCCTCGCCAAGATAGCGCTGCGGGAAACCCTGTTAAAACCTTCCTTTTTGACAAAGCTTATAACTAGAGTGGCTCATGTTACTCTGAGCTACCTTTATAGTTTTACTGCTATAGGCTTAGGCTACTGGAGGACGTCAGGATCTAATTTTCTCACTCTATAGAGTTCTACTGTTCTTCAATTATGCATTACGTGTTGTCATTTCTGCTTTAACTTTCTGTTCTCTCTCTTTTATCTTCATAGTAGGTACACCTGGTCTGGCGTTCTGTTAACTGTGACATCATCCAAAGAAGACGGCTCACCCGCTATTACCGTCTAATGTAGAACAGATTACTGGATCAATGTGTGCTTCTGTGCTTTTTTTGTCTGTCTTGTTGTGTCTCTGCTCTGTCTTCTGTAACCCCCAGTCGGTCTAGGCAGATGACCGTTCATACTGAGCCCGGTTCTGCCGGAGGTTTTCCTTCCTGTTAATGGGGAGTTTTTCTTCCCACTGTCGCTTCATGCTTGCTCAGTATGAGGGATTGCAGCAAAGCCATGTACAATGCAGACGACTCTCCCTGTGGCTCTACGCTTCTCCAGGAGTGAATGCTGCTTGTCGGGACTTTGATGCAATCAACTGGTTTCCATATATAGGAACATTTTTGACCAATCTGTATAATCTGACCCAATATGTATAATATGATTGAACTTAACTTTGTAAAGTGCCTTGAGATGACATGTTTCATGAATCGGCGCTATATAAATAAAATTTAATTGAATTATTGCATTTGACCTAATAAAAACATGAATAATGTATTTTATTAGGTCAAATGTGTGTATATATATATATATATATATATATATATATATATATATAGTGCATGTCATGCCAAGAGGCAACTCGTTTGTTTTATATAAAGACAAATTAATTCAATTGAATTTTATTTATATAGTTCCAACATGTCATCTCTTTACAACCCCAGCAGTCCGGCCCGGTGGCCAAATGCATTATCATTATTCAACGGCTGTATCTCCTCGCTGCATCGACCGATCTGCACCACATTTTTTGTGTGTCGTGGGGGAGCGCTGCCGAACGGGTTCGTGTGAATCGCCCGGTGGACGGGCGGGGAAAATGCGTGACAGCTTCTGCGGTGGCTGGCGGCCGGCGGTGCGCGAACCCCCGCGGTGGCCAATAGGCAGGAGCGGTGCTTGGCTGCGAGGGCCGATCAACGCCGCTTGCGGCTTTAATTATTATTATTATTTATTCTTGTGACTTTTGAAACGGCTTTTTGGAGGCCTAAACATGCATGAAAACTCACCAAACTTTGCCCAAAATTGTCCCCCGTGAGAAATCGCATGATTTTAGTGTAATTGAAAACGGGCGTAGCAAACCTGCTCAACAGCGCCAACTAGAGTGAGTTGGGCCAAACCGTAACACGTAGAAAGCTGAAATTTTTTACCTAGGTAGGTTTTTTAAAATTATGAAAAAAAGTCTCTTGGGTGTATGCTCTAAAACCCACAGGAAGTCTGCTATTTTGGGTCAAAGGGTAAAATATTGGCCGTTTTTGCCTCAAACTTTAACGAACTAGTCCTAGGCATTTTAACCTATTACTTTCAATTTTTTTCAGCATGCAGTTAAGACATTGACTTTTAAAAGTTATCAAAGGTTTTATGAAATATGCATATTTGCCTGAGCTGTCGCATTGCAAAAATCAGGTTTGTGGAAAACCATTAAAAACGCATTAAATCAGTAAGCCCCAAGCCATGCTTTGTCTGAGAATTATGAAACTCAGTAAGTGCATGTAACTTCATAGGCCCTACAAAAAAGCCTCTTGAAGCAATGGGCTACCTCCTACAGGAAATCATTCATTTCTCATCAAAGATGTCATTTTCCCATATTTTTGGGTGTTACATTTGAATAAACTACTCCTAAACCGTTACACTTATGGCATTCAAAGTTACTCCAAAAAATTCCTCACACATAGAGGATCAAAAGTTATCAAAAACATTTTTGCTACGTCCAACCATATTTTTTTGACAATTATTTATAACATGAATTGTGTTTTGAAGGAAAAAACATTTATTATTTCCAACACTAGATGGCAGCAAACCCAAATGTTTGGGCGTTATCTGTAAGTCACGGTACATATTTTACCAAACCATTCATATACACTCGTCCAAAAGTGGAAGCAGCTTTAAAATATCTTTAGCTGGCCTTTAAAAGAAAGAAGCTTTGATTCTTTAATCCTATATAAGGGAACCAGTTGATTGCATAAAAGTCTTGACAAGCAGCATTTCCTCCTGAAGAAGCGTAGAGTCACAGGGAGAGTTGTCTGCATTGTCCATGGCTTTGCAACAATCCCTCATACTGAGCAAGCATGAAGCAACAGGGGAAAAAAACCTCCTTCATTAACATGAAGGACAAACCTCCAGCAGAACCGGGCTCAGTATGAACGGTCATCTGCCTCGACCGACTGGGGGTTACAGAAGACAGAGCAGAGACACAACAAGACAGACAAAAAAAGCACAGAAGCACACAGTGATCCAGTAATCTGTTCTATATAACCACAACTGTTATGACTTTGGGCAATAACTAATGTGCAATAATCTATTTAATACACTGTGCTATAACCTGTGCAAGGATCCAGAAGAACTTCTTCTGCTTTCACCAAGTGAATATATGTCAGTACATGTGTATGTAGGCATGTGTATATATATATATATATATATATATATATATATATATATATATATATATATATATATATATATATACACACACACACACTATTGAGCCGACAAGTGAATTTCTCCAATGTGAGATCAATAAAGACTATCTTATCTTATCTCATATCAAGACTTAGATTTGCCCACACAGGATTAGATGGTACATTATTCAAAATAGGGAAGCATAACACTGGCATATGTAAATATTGTGAGGAACAACAGACAGTTGAACGTATATGACACACTGTGAGAAAGTTCATAAAGATCAAGAGAAGAAGAAGACTTCCCAACAGCAGGGGGCGCACTCCAACAATCTGAAACGTGTCCGTTTGCCTGAGGAAGAAGTCCGTGATGTCACAGCTAACAACATTAGCACCACACATTGGAGAATTTAGGAGGGGAAACAGACAAACAGGTAAGGCTTTTTGGATTATATATGCATGTAGTGTAATATCCCCCACCACAACTTGAGGTGGGATGAGCAGTCTCAGTTCTGCGGCTAATTCTAGTGCCTTAAGGCGCTAATATTAGCGCTAATGCTAGCGCCTTAAGGCTAACGAGCAAGGCTCTTGTTTACATCCGGGTTCCGCTGGCTCAGAGCCTTTCTCTCTATGGCTCTGCGTTTGCTACCAGCACAGAGATGTATACGTAGACCAAAAGTTATGATCGGTGTTCAATCATAACTTTTGGAAGAACATCTCAAACTGGCCACAGATGCATGAATGAAAGCAGTGGTGGTCAAAGGTTTTCTTTGGGTTTATGCGAACCAGCAAGTCAGGAAGTGGAGCGGATTGACCATCTGACAACAACTTCCCCCGGTAAGCTGCCTACAGACACACTGTCGCTGCTCCAGTTAATTAATGAATTATTTCCACCTGTGGCCATGTCACCTTTCAGCGTGTATTCACTGGCTTCCAGCAACTTAGCTGATAAACCAATCAGGGACCTCCTCAATATTCGCTGTAACGCTTTATTTAAAATTCGAAGAGTAAAGGCTAATTTACCATGACGCGCATTTGTCCCGCATTTGACAGGGTCCGATTTGGAAAAAGTTAAATAATAAATTAAATAATTTCACCTGCGCTTTTCTGAACAAAAGAAGGCAGAGCTGCAGTCAGAGCGGCTATCAGTCAATATGCAGCAGCTCCACCTGATGAGCCGCTGCGCACCACGACACTCTTAATAAAATGACAAGGATTTTGATTTGTACAGATTATTAAGGAAACGACGTAAAAAAAAAAACTGCAGCTACAACATGGACTGGAGAGCGGGTTCTAACTGGGTGAGGCCAGAGGTTATTCTCAGAGAGCTTTTATGAAGTAATTTTTTTTATTTTTACACGCAGTTGAGCGACACTGCAGAAGCAAGTCGTACTAGAAACCACTGAACAAGCCTCCTGTCTGTGGATCTATGGACTCATTTTACTCCAACCCCAAAACATCTGCCAAACAGAGTACTGCAGCCAAGATTAACTTCAACAATAACTTTACGAAATACATTAACATTTTGCTTATTAAAAATGTCCATATTTAAAAGCAAGTTATGTTTTTTTCTGATAAACTTTGAGCAATTTTATTAAACTTTTTAAAAAATTAACATCCCATCCTTCATCGATTTATACCGGCTTTTCCCTACAGGTGTGACGTCAAGCCGTATCTGATGGGGAAACGCAGCTCGGCGTCACACGGGGTCGTGGGGGGTGGGGGCTCGTCCATCCTGGACAGGTTGCCAGTCACAGGGCAACCTGTCCTGTGACACATACATATGCCTACATACACATGTACTGACATATATACCTGGTGATAGCAGCAGAAGTTCTTTGGATCATTGGACAGGTTATAGCACAGTGTATTAAATAGATTATTGCACATTAGTTATTGCCCAAAGTTATAACAGTTGTGGTTACAGTTACTGATAGCAGCAGAAGTCACTTCTTTCAGGATTATTGCACGGGTTATCGCACAGTGAATTAGATTATTGCACATTGGTTACAGTTACAGTGCAGCACTGTATATTCTGATAGCAGCAGGAATGAATGACTTGCGGTAGCGCTCCTTTTTACAGACAGGGTGTCTAAGTCTGCCACTAAAGGAGCTGCTCAGCTGCTCTACAGTCTGGCGCAGGGGGTGGAAGGTGTTGTCCATGATGGATGTGAACTTGGACAACACCCTCCTCTCAGCTACTTCCTCCGCTGAGTCCAGAGTGCAGCCCAGGACAGAAGTGGCCTTCCTCACCAGCTTATTCAGACTCATTCGGTCCCGTTCTGCGCTGCCTGGAGCCCAGCAGACGACAGCGTAGAGAAGGGCTGAGGCCACCACAGAGTCATAAAAAGTCTTAAGCAATAAACTGAGTATCTCCATGTTTTGTTGACAGAACAAGAGATTTGGGAAACACTGACATTTTTCAAAATTTTGTAACATTTTATTATTATAGCAACCAATCAATTAATTGTTAAAATAATCAATAGATTAATCAACAATGGAAATAATCTAGACCCAGAGTTTGTCTTTGCATCGTGTTTACTCCTGTAAGATATAAAAATTAATTAGCTTTGAACTGTTTTTGTTCCCCCTTAGGTCACAGCAGTGTCAGACATTGGTGGGAGGACTGTGGATGAGGCCACAAGACGTATGATGTTCTTCATCATGGACTATGGCCTGTCAAGGCAGTACAACTTTGTGGGCTGGAATGGAAAGTAGGAATTCAGGACTTTAAATCTGTTTGAAGTCATATTTGGTAAGTGCATAATGGATAATAACTGTAATATAGTAACTTTTGGATATTTGTGTCTGTCGAGGGAAATTTATGTATGTTATGAATTTAATTTTCTAATGTCAATAATACCCTCACCTTAAGGACATAAATGTCCCCTCAAAACAGGTGCTCCAGAAATGTTATCATATAAGAAATGTTTTCAAGATTTTCTTGCACAGATCTTCCAGTCAACAGCTGTTCTTATCAAAAAAATTACATTTTGTAATTTTTCCTTGGTTTTTAATTTTTTTATGGGCAATTTAATAAAGCCAGATTTTAGAAAGAAGTAAAAAAATGTGACAGCCTTGGCCAGTCAGCTTTGAATTTTGATCTTTTTTTCTTAGCTTTTTCCCAGTTCATTCTGACGTTTGCAGGTTTGTAAAGTCAATTATGTAAAGGGATACTTCACCCAAAATTACAATTTAAATCTTGGGTAATTGATATAAAACTGATCATTTGTTGGTAAATTTCACCTTAACATAGTTGACTTTACAATTGTAGTTGAGAGTTGTGTTGGTACATATAAAGTGACCATAAGATATGTTTCCCGCAGGAGCTTTAAAGAACAACACATTAACCAGACAGATCACCAGGAAGGATTTGGAGAGGGCAGTGTCGAAATGGCTGATCGGATCAAGGGACAGGGGATGCAATAGAAAGGTCCAACAGGTCCCTCCTTCCCATATGATGGACCATGTTTTTTGTGTTCCATGTTCTTTTTTGATATATAACCATTATAACTAGTTTCTTAAATTGTTATAATGGTTATTATATTACGTATAATATCGTATGTGTGTGTGTGTGTATTATGTACCTGATACGTAAAATACAATCTATTATATCTATTATCTATTATAAGTAAGGCAGCATTGGAGGAATCTTTAGAACCTGCACAGTGTTTGAACTGTTTAGAAGCAGTAGAGCTTTCTGAGCTATCTAAAATCTTAGCTTCATCTAAAACTTCTACCTGTGTGTTAGACCCAATCCCAACTAAGTTGTTTAAGGAGGTATTCCCTTTGATCAGTGGTCCTATTTTAGACATGATTAATCTATCCTTAGTAAATGGATATGTACCACAGGTTTTTAAAGTAGCTGTTATTAAACCTTTACTTAAGAAACCTTCTCTTGATCAAGATGAGCTAGTAAACTACAGACCTATATCTAATCTTCTTTTCTTATCTAAAATTCTTGAGAAAGTAGTTGCTAATCAACTTTGTGAACATTTACAAAGCAATGACCTACTTGAGGAGTTTCAGTCAGGCTTCAGAGCTCATCATAGCACTGAAACAGCTCTGGTGAAGGTCACTAATGATATTCTCATGGCCTCAGATAATGGACTTGTGTCTGTACTTGTCCTGTTAGATCTCAGTACTGCATTTGATACAGTTGATCAAAATATTCTCCTGCAAAGACTTGAGCATACTGTAGGGATTAAGGGAAAAGCATTAGGCTGGTTTAAATCTTATCTGTCGGACAGATTCCAGTTTTTTCATGTTAATAATAAGTCTTCCTTAAACTCTAGGGTCACCTGTGGAGTACCACAGGGTTCAGTCCTTGGACCAATTCTCTTTACTAAATATATGCTTCCGATCGGCAAAATTATCAGACAGCATGGGATTAATTTCCACTGTTATGCTGATGACACTCAGCTATATTTATCCATAAATCCTGATGAATCCAATCAATTACTTCAACTGCAGTCATGTCTTGATGACATCAAAAGCTGGATGACTTTAAATTTCCTGCATCTAAATTCTGACAAGACCGAAGTTGTAATCTTTGGGCCAGAGTCCTCAAAAAATAAACTTCTTAACCAATCACTTAATCTGGATGGCATTAACTTGGCCTCTGGTAATAAAGTAAAAAACCTTGGTGTTATTTTTGACCAAGACATGTCATTTAAATCCCATATTAAACAGGTTTCCAGAGTTTCCTTTTTTCACCTCCGGAATATCGCCAAAATTAGAAACATTCTGTCCAGGGGTGATGCTGAAAAACTAGTCCATGCATTTGTTACTTCAAGGCTGGACTATTGCAATTCGTTACTATCAGGAAGTCCACAAACTGCAGTTCAAAGCCTTCAGCTGATCCAAAATGCTGCAGCAAGAGTTCTGATGAAAATCAACAAGCGGGATCATATTTCTCCAATTTTAGCTTCCCTTCATTGGCTTCCTGTGAAATCAAAAATAGAATTTAAAATTCTTCTTCTAACGTATAAAGCCCTTAATAATCAAGCTCCATCATATATCAGAGCTCTGATTACCCCGTATGTTCCTAACAGAGCACTTTGCTCTCAGACTGCAGGTCTGCTGGTGGTTCCTAGAGTCTCTAAAAGTAGAATGGGAGGCAGATCCTTTAGCTATCAGGCTCCTCTCCTGTGGAACCAATTCCCAGTTTTGGTCCGTGAAGCAGACACCCTGTCTACTTTTAAGACTAATCTTAAAACCTTCCTTTTTGACAAAGCTTATAACTAGAGTGGCTCATGTTACTCTGAGCTACCTTTTATAGTTTTACTGCTATAGGCTTAGGCTACTGGAGGACGTCAGGATCTAATTTTCTCACTCTATAGAGTTCTACTGTTCTTCAATTATGCATTACGTGTTGTCATTTCTGCTTTAATTTTCTGTTTCTCTCTTTTATCTTCATAGTAGGTACACCTGGTCTGGCGTTCTGTTAACTGTGACATCATCCAAAGAAGACGGCTCACCCGTTACTACCATCTAATGTAGAACAGATTACTGGATCAATGTGTGCTTCTGTGCTTTTTTTGTCTCTCTTGTTGTGTCTCTGCTCTGTCTTCTGTAACCCCCAGTCGGTCGAGGCAGATGACCGTTCATACTGAGCCCGGTTCTGCTGGAGGTTTTCCTTCCCGTTAATGGGGAGTTTTTCTTCCCACTGTCGCTTCATGCTTGCTCAGTATGAGGGATTGCAGCAAAGCCATGTACAATGCAGACGACTCTCCCTGTGGCTCTACGCTTCTCCAGGAGTGAATGCTGCTTGTCGAGACTTTGATGCAATCAACCGGTTTCCTTATATAGGAACATTTTTGACCAATCTGTATAATCTGACCCAATATGTATCAACTGGTTTCCTTATATAGGAACATTTTTGACCAATCTGTATAATCTGACCCAATATGTATAATATGATTGAACGTAACTTTGTAAAGTGCCTTGAGATGACATGTTTCATGATTTGGCGCTATATAAATAAAATTGAATTGAATTATTGCATTTGACCTAATAAAAACATGAATAATGTATTTTATTAGGTCAAATGTGTGTATGTATATGTATATATATATATATATATATATATATATATATATATATATATATATATATATATATATATATTAGTGCATGCCATGCCAAGAGGCAACTCATGTGTTTTATATAAAGACAAATTAATTCAATCCAATTTTATTTATATAGTTCCAACATGTCATCTCTTTACAACCCCAGCGGTCCGGCCCGGTGGCCAAATGCATTATCATTATTCAACGGCTGTATCTCCTCGCTGCATCCACCAATCTGCACCAGATTTTTTGTGAGTCGTGGGGGAGCGCTGCCGAAAGGGTTCGTGTGAATCGCCCAGTGGACGGGCGGGGAAAATGCGTGACAGCTTCTGCGGTGGCTGGCGGCAGGAGGTGCGCGTACCCCAGCGGTGCTTGGCTGCGAGGGCCGCTCATCGCCGCTTGCGGCTTTAATTATTATTATTATTTATTCTTGGGACTTTTGAAACGGCTTTTTGGAGGCCTAAACATGCATGAAAACTCACCAAACTTTACCCAAAATTGTCCCCCGTGAGAAATCGCAGGATTTTAGTGTAATTGAAAGCGGGCGTGGCAAACCCGCTCAACAGCGCCAACTAGAGTGAGTTGGGCCAAACCGTAACACGTAGAAAGCTGAAATTTTTTACCTAGGTAGCTTTTTTAAAGTTATGAAAAAAAGTCTATTGTGGGTATGCTCTAAAACCCACAGGAAGCCTGCCATTTTGGGTTAAAGGGTAAAATATTGACGGTTTTTGCCTCGAACTTTAACAAACTAGTCCTAGGCATTTTAAGCTATCACTTTCAAATTTTTTCAGCGTGGAGATGAGACCTTGAGGGTTAAAAGTTATCAAAGGTTTTATGAAATATGCATATTTGCCTGAGCTGTCGCATTGCAAAAATCAGGTTTGTGGAAAACCATTAAAAACGCATTAAATCAGTAAGCCCCAAGCCATGCTTTGTCTGAGAATTATGAAACTCGGTAAGTGCATGTAACTTCATAGGCCCTACAAAAAAGCCTCTTGAAGCAATGGGCTACCTCCTACAGGAAATCATTCATTTCTCATCAAAGATGTCATTTTCCAATATTTTTGGGTGTTACATTTGAATAAACTACTCCTAAACCGTTACAGTTATGGCATTCAAAGTTACTCCAAAAAATTCCTCACACATAGAGGATCAAAAGTTATCAAAAACATTTTTGCTACGTCCAACCATATTATTTTGACAATTATTTATAACATGAATTGTGTTTTGAAGGAAAAAACATTTATTATTTCCAACACTAGATGGCAGCAAACCCAAATGTTTGGGCGTCATCTGTAAGTCACGGTACATATTTTACCAAACCATTCATACACATTCGTCCAAAAGTGGAAGCAGCTTTAAAATATCTTTAGCTGGCCTTTAAAAGAAATAAGATTTTAATCTTTAATCCTATATGTAGGAGCGCAAATGCATTGATTGGGTAATTAGCGTTCATGTCTATTTAAGGGGGGAACTTTTCTTTGATAGGTAGGTTTTCCACCCAGAAGGGGAAAACAGTTTTTGACCGCAAAAAGATAAATACAAGCAAGCAAGTCTGCTTTATATGTTGTCTGGGGATGTGTTCATGTATGATGGACATTTGATATGCAAAGAGGAAAATAAATGGACGAAGCGTTCAACATGCCCTGACGACTCGGACTCTAATTCATCCCAAAAAGGTAACAATAAGCTCGTCAACTCTATTACCCCGATGCAGCACCTCAGTGGCTTAAAGTATTGGCTTGGCCGCTACAAAACCAGTCAAAAACTGTTTTTGCATCTTCACGAACTGTGCATAAGTAAAGATACGTGTTTCTGCATGGTTGATGGTGGTGATTGCGCAAGATAAGACTGGGCTGGAGGTTACGTGTTTGGAGTGGAGCATCAGCTGATCGAACTCAGCTCACCTGAGGTGACGTCGGACAGGATAGACATCGGTGAGGACGCAGTTGATCAGCTCGGCGCTGGATTTGAACAATCATTCGTCTGGATTAGGTATGTGTAGCGCTACCACCGATATGATGGCCATCTAAATATAGTGTGCACACATAAGGGCGTAATTCCAATGTATTGGTTGCTGAAGTGGATGAACAATTAATTTTGTATCAACAAACTGTTGCGATCTGTGGACTGTCGGACTTTAATTATGGAGGATTGCGCGGCTAAAATGGATAAACATTTTAGCCGAGGGAACCAGTTGATTGCATAAAGGTCTTGACAAGCAGCATTTCCTCCTGAAAAAGCGTAGAGCCACAGGGAGAGTAGTCTGCATTGTCCATGGCTTTGCAACAATCCCTCATACTGAACAAGCATGAAGCAACAGGGAAAAAAAACCTCCCCATTAACAGGAAAGAAAAACCTCCAGCAGAACCGGGCTCAGTATGAACGGTCATCTGCCTCGACCGACTGGGGGTTACAGAAGACAGAGCAGAGACACAACAAGAGAGACAAAAAAGCACAGAAGCACACATTGATCCAGCAATCTGTTCTATATAACCACAACTGTTATAACTTTGGGCAATAAATAATGTGCAATAATCTATTTAATACACTGTGCTATAACCTGTGCAATGATCCGGAAGAACTTCTGCTGCTATCACCAAGTGAATATATGTCAGTACATGTGTATGTAGGCATATATATATATATATATAGTCTAAAGACAATTACAAGATCGGCTTTCTATCACCTGAAGAACATTTCCAGGATTAAAGGACTGATGTCTCAGCAGGATCTGGAAAAACTAATCCATGCGTTTATCTTTAGTAGAATCGATTACTGCAACGGTGTTTTCACAGGTCTGCCTAAAAAGTGGATCAGACAGCTGCAGCTGATCCAGAACGCTGCTGAACGCATCTAAATACATCACAGACTTGTTATCAGTGTATCAACCATCCAGAGCACTAAGGTCTTCTGGCTCCAGCCTTCTCTGCGTACCTACAGCCAGAACTAAACAAGGAGAAGCAGCATTTAGTTCCTACGCTCCACTTATCTGGAACAAACTTCCAGAAAACTGTAAAAGTGCGGAAAACCTGAGTTCTTTTTAATCAAGATTAAAAACACATTTGTTTAGGACTGTTTTTGACTGTTCTAGTTAAACTGTTCTACTGAAACAGCATTAGTTCAACTTTTTTAGTCCAGCTGTTTATTGATGTCTACATTTTCTGTTTTCTTTTCCTGTATTTTAATCATGTAAAGCACTTTGCATTGTATCTGTACTGAATTGTGCTATACAAATAAATTTGCCTTGCCTTGCCTTTTCCTTGCCTTTATATATATATATATATATATATATATATATATATATATATATATATATATATATATATATATATATATATGTATGTATGTATGTATGTATGTATGTATGTGTGTGTATGTATGTATGTATGTATATATATGTGTATATAACCGGGAAGTACACATGACATCACCTGCCTACTCCGATTTCTTTTGTATTTTTTTAATTCTTATTTTTTTTCTCACTTTCTTTTTGATCCACTGTATATAGGAAGATACACTGTATATAACTGATGCACCCTTTCCTACTGCTGACTATTGACTGACTATTGAGCCGATGTGACAAGTGAATTTCTCCAATGTGAGATCAATAAAGACTATCTTATCTTATATCAAGACTTAGATTTGCCCACACAGGATTAAATGGTACATTATTCAAAATAGGGAAGCATAACACTGGCAGATGTGAGTATTGTGAGGAACAAGAGACAGTTGAACACACACTGTGAGAAAAATTCATAAAGAACAAGAGAAGAAGAAGACTTCCCAACAGCAGGGGGCGCACTCCAACAATCTGAAAGGTGTCCGTTTGCCTGAGGAAGAAGCCCATGATGTCACAGCTAACAACATTAGCACCACACATTGGAGAATTTAGGAGGGGATGCAGAAAAACAGGTAAGGCTGTTTGGATTATATATGCATGTAGTGTAATATCCCCCACCACAACTTGAGGTGGGATGAGCAGTCTCAGTTCTGCGGCTAATTCTAGCCGCTAATATTAGCGCTAATGCTAGCGCCTTAAGGCTAGCGAGCAAGGCTCTTGTTTACATCCGGGTTCGGCTGGCTCAGAGCCTTTCTCTCTATGGCTCTGCGTTGGCTACCAGCACAGACATGTATACGTAGACCAAAAGTTATGATCGGTGTTCAATCATAACTTTTGGAAGAACATCTCAAACTGGCCACAGATGCATGAATGAAAGTAGTGTTGGTCAAAGGTTTTCTTTGGGTTTATGCGAACCAGTAAGTCAGGAAGTGGAGCGGATTGACCATCTGACAACAACTTCCCCCGGTAAACTGTCGACAGACACACTGTCGCTGCTCCAGTTAATTAATGAATTATTTCCACCTGTGGCCATGTCACCTTTCAGCGTGTATTCACTGGCTTCCAGCAACTTAGCTGATTGGATTTTCATTTGTTGCCACTTCAAATCATCAAAATTAAATGAAATAAACATTTGAATGCATCAGTCTGTGTGCAATGAATAAATATAATGTACAAGTTACACCTTTTGAATGCAATTACTGAAATAAATCAAGTTTTTCAAAATATTCTAATTTACTGGCTTTTACCTGTATGCCTACATGCACATGTACTGACATATAGTCACCTGGTGATAGCAGCAGAAGTTCTTCGGATCATTGTACAGGTTATAGCACAGTGTATTAAATAGATTATTGCACAGTAGTTATTGCCCAAAGTTATAACAGTTGTGGTTACAGTTACTGATAGCAGCAGAAGTCACTTCTTTCAGGATTATTGCACTGGTTATCGCACAGTGAATTAGATTATTGCACATTGGTTACAGTTACAGTGCAGCACTGTATAATCTGATTGCAGATTATATAGCAATCAGAATGATTGCTATATAATCTGCACAGGGGGTGGAAGGTGTTGTCCATGATGGATGTGAACTTGGACAACACCCTCCTCTCAGCTACTTCCTCCACTGAGTCCAGAGTGCAGCCCAGGACAGAAGTGGCCTTCCTCACCAGCTTATTCAGCCTCATTCTGTCCCGTTCTGCGCTGCCTGGAGCCCAGCAGACGACAGCGTAGAGAAGGGCTGAGCCCACCACAGAGTCATAAAAAGTCTTAAGCAGGGGCCTGCTCACTCCAAAGGAACTCAGCCTCCTCAGGAGATGGAGGCGGCTCTGGCCCTTCTTATGCAGAGCGTCGGTGTTATGAGTCCAGTCCATCTTATTATTGACGTGAACACCCAACAAAAGAGTCCTACGTCTCTGATTTCAGCTTCATAAATGTGAATATTTCTGTTTTCTTTGCTCATTTATGGCAATAAACTGAGTATCTCCATGTTTTGTTGACAGAACAAGAGATTTGGGAAACATTGACATTTTTCAAAATTTTGTAACATTTTATTATTATAGCAACCAATCAATTAATTGTTAAAATAATCAATAGATTAATCAACAATGAAAATAATCTAGACCCAGAGTTTGTCTGTGCATCGTGTTTACTCCTGCGAGCTATAAAAATGAATTAGCTTTGAACTGTTTTTGTTCCCCCTTAGGTCACAGCAGTGTCAGACATTGGTGGGAGGACTGTGGATGAGGCCACGAGACGTATGATGTTCTTCATCATGGACTATGGCCATGGTGATTGTACAAGGCAGTACAACTTTGTGGGCTGGAATGGAAAGTAGGAATTCAGGACTTTAAATCTGTTTGAAGTCATATTTGGTAAGTGCATAATGGATAATAACTGTAATATAGTAACTTTAAGATATTTGTGTCTGTCGAGGGAAATTTATGCATGTTATGAATTTGATTTTCTAAGGTCAATAATACCCTCACCTTAAGGACTTAAATGTCCCCTCAAAACAGGTGCTCCAGAAATGTTATCATATAAGAAATGTTTTCAAGATTTTCTTGCACAGATCTTCCAGTCAACAGCTGTTCTCATCAAAAATATTACATTTTGTATTTTTTCCTTGGTTTGTAATTTTTTTATGGGCAATTTAATAAAGCCAGATTTTAGAAAGAAATAAAAAAATGTGACAGCCTTGGCCAGTCAGCTTTGAATTTTGATCTTTTTTTCTTAGCTTTTTCCCAGTTCATTCTGACGTTTGCAGGTTTGTAAAGTCAATTATGTAAAGGGATACTTCACCCAAAATTACAATTTAAATCTTGGGTAATTGATATAAAACTGATCATTTGTTGGTAAATTTCACCTTAACATAGTTGACTTTACAATTGTAGTTGAGAGTTGTGTTGGTACATATGAAGTGACCATAAGATATGTTTCCCACAGGAGCTTTAAAGAACAACACATTAACCAGACAGATCACCAGGAAGGATTTGGAGAGGGCAGTGTCGAAATGGCTGATCGGATCAAGGGACAGGGGATGCAATAGAAAGGTCCAACAGGTCCCTCTTTCCCACATGATGGACCATGTTTTTTTCTGTTCCATGTTCTTTTTTGATATATAACTAGTTTCTTAAATTGTTATAATGGTAATTATATTACGTATAATATTGTATGTGTGTGTGTGTGTGTGTGTGTGTGTGTGTGTGTGTGTATTATGTATCTGATACGTAAAATACAATTTATTATATCTATTATCTATTATAAGTAAGGCAGCATTGGAGGAATCTTTAGAACCTGCACAGTGTTTGAACTGTTTAGAAGCAGTAGAGCCTTCTGAGCTTTCTAAAATCTTAGCTTCATCTAAACCTTCTACCTGTATGTTAGACCCAATCCCAACCAAGTTGTTTAAGGAGGTATTCCCTTTGATCAATGGTCCTATTTTAGACATGATTAATCTATCCTTAGTAAATGGATATGTACCACAGGTTTTTAAAGTAGCTGTTATTAAACCTTTACTTAAGAAACCTTCTCTTGATCAAGATGAGCTAGTAAACTACAGACCTATATCTAATCTTTTCTTATCTAAAATTCTTCAGAAAGTAGTTGCTAATCAACTTTGTGAACATTTACAAAGCAATGACCTACTTGAGGAGTTTCAGTCAGGCTTCAGAGCTCATCATAGCACTGAAACAGCTCTGGTGAAGGTCACTAATGATATTCTCATGGCCTCAGATAATGGACTTGTGTCTGTACTTGTCCTTTTAGATCTCAGTGCTGCATTTGATACATTTGATCAAAATATTCTCCTACAAAGACTTGAGCATTCTGTAGGGATTAAGGGGAAAGCATTAGGCTGGTTTAAATCTTATCTGTCGGACAGATTCCAGTTTGTTCATGTTAATAATAAATCTTCCTCAAACTCTAGGGTCACCTGTGGAGTACCACAGGGTTCAGTCCTTGGACCAATTCTCTTTACTATATATATGCTTCCGATCGGCAAAATTATCAGACAGCATGGGATTAATTTCCACTGTTGTGCTGATGACACTCAGCTATATTTATCCATAAATCCTGATGAATCCAATCAATTACTTCGACTGCAGTCATGTCTTGATGACATCAAAAGCTGGATGACTTTAAATTTCCTGCATCTAAATTCTGACAAGACCGAAGTTGTAATCTTTGGGCCAGAGTCCTCAAAAAATAAACTTCTTAACCAATCACTTAATCTGGATGGCATTATCTTGGCCTCTGGTAATAAAGTAAAAAATCTTGGTGCTATTTTTGACCAAGACATGTCATTTAAATTCCATATTAAACAGGTTTCCAGAGTTTCCTTTTTTCACCTCCGGAATATCGCCAAAATTAGAAACATTCTGTCCAGGAGTGATGCTGAAAAACTAGTCCATGCATTTGTTACTCCAAGGCTGGACTATTGTAATTCGTTACTATCAGGAAGTCCACAAAATGCAGTTCAAAGCCTTCAGCTGATCCAAAATGCTGCAGCAAGAGTTCTGATGAAAATCAACAAGCGGGATCATATTTCTCCAATTTTAGCTTCCCTTCATTGGCTTCCTGTAAAATCAAGAATAGAATTTAAAATTATTCTTCTAACGTATAAAGCCCTTAATAATCAAGCTCCATCATATATCAGAGCTCTGATTACCCCGTATGTTCCTAACAGAGCACGTCGCTTTCAGACTGCAGGTCTGCTGGTGGTTCCTAGAGTCTCTAAAAGTAGAATGGGAGGCAGATCCTTTAGCTATCAGGCTCCTCTCCTGTGGAACCAACTCCCAGTTTTGGTCCGTGAAGCAGAACCCCTGTCTACTTTTAAGACTAATCTTAAAACCTTCCTTTTTGACAAAGCTTATAACTAGAGTGGCTCATGTTACTCTGAGCTACCTTTATAGTTTTACTGCTATAGGCTTAGGCTACTGGAGGACGTCAGGATCTAATTTTCTCACTCTATAGAGTTCTACTGTTCTTCAATTATGCATTACGTGTTGTCATTTCTGCTTTAACTTTCTGTTCTCTCTCTTTTATCTTCATAGTAGGTACACCTGGTCTGGCGTTCTGTTAACTGTGACATCATCCAAAGAAGACGGCTCACCCGCTATTATCATCTAATGTAGAACAGATTACTGGATCAATGTGTGCTTCTGTGCTTTTTTTGTCTCTCTTGTTGTGTCTCTGCTCTGTCTTCTGTAACCTCCAGTCGGTCTAGGCAGATGACCGTTCATACTGAGCCCGGTTCTGCCGGAGGTTTTCCTTCCCGTTAATGGGGAGTTTTTCTTCCCACTGTCGCTTCATGCTTGCTCAGTATGAGGGATTGCAGCAAAGCCATGTACAATGCAGACGACTCTCCCTGTGGCTCTACGCATCTCCAGGAGTGAATGCTGCTTGTCGGGACTTTGATGCAATCAACTGGTTTCCATATATAGGAACATTTTTGACCAATCTGTATAATCTGACCCAATATGTATAATATGATTGAACTTAACTTTGTAAAGTGCCTTGAGATGACATGTTTCATGAATTGGCGCTATATAAATAAAATTGAATTGAATTAATTTATTGCATTTGACCTAATAAAAACATGAATAATGTATTTTATTAGGTCAAATGTGTATATATATATATATATATATATATATATATATATATAGTGCATGTCATGCCAAGAGGCAACTCGTGTGTTTTATATAAAGACAAATTAATTCAATTGAATTTTATTTATATAGTTCCAACATGTCATCTCTTTACAACCCCAGCGGTCCGGCCCGGTGGCCAAATGCATTATCATTATTCAACGGCTGTATCTCCTCGCTGCATCGACCGATCTGCACCACATTTTTTGTGTCGTGGGGGAGCGCTGCCGAACGGGTTCGTGTGAATCGCCCAGTGGACGGGTGGGGAAAATGCGTGACAGCTTCTGCGGTGGCTGGCGGCCGGCGGTGCGCGAACCCCCGCGGTGGCCAATAGGCAGGAGCGGTGCTTGGCTGCGAGGGCCGATCAACGCCGCTTGCGGCTTTAATTATTATTATTATTTATTCTTGGGACTTTTGAAACGGCTTTTTGGAGGCCTAAACATGCATGAAAACTCACCAAACTTTACCCAAAATTGTCCCCCGTGAGAAATCGCATGATTTTAGTGTAATTGAAAGCGGGCGTGGCAAACCCGCTCAACAGCGCCAACTAGAGTGAGTTGGGCCAAACCGTAACACGTAGAAAGCTGAAATTTTTTTACCTAGGTAGCTTTTTTAAAGTTATGAAAAAAAGTCTATTGTGGGTATGCTCTAAAACCCACAGGAAGCCTGCCATTTTGGGTCAAAGGGTAAAATATTGACGGTTTTTGCCTCGAACTTTAACAAACTAGTCCTAGGCATTTTAAGCTATCACTTTCAAATTTTTTCAGCGTGGAGATGAGACCTTGAGGGTTAAAAGTTATCAAAGGTTTTATGAAATATGCATATTTGCCTGAGCTGTCGCATTGCAAAAATCAGGTTTGTGGAAAACCATTAAAAAACGCATTAAATCAGTAAGCCCCAAGCCATGCTTTGTCTGAGAATTATGAAACTCGGTAAGCAGATGTAACTTCTCAGTCCCTACAAAAAAGTCTCTTGGACCAATTGTGTAAACCCTAAAGAAAGTCAATTAATTTTCATCAAAGATGTCATTTTGTCATTAAAACGGGTATTATTTTTGACCACAAGATGGCAGCATAATACTTTGAACCTCTGATTTACCCATGTCTATTCTTAATCACTCTTATTTTTATGTATCGACTCTTTAGCTTTCTTATCAGCCATGTAATTACCTTTCACTCCTATATGTGCAGGAACCCAAAGAAACACAGCTGCTAACCCCATCATCTGAATATGATATAATATTTGTTGAATTACTAATAAGATATCTGGACGGCTTTCTGAATGATTTCTTTTTAAACTGATCAATGATGAACTTGAATCTGAACATATGACAGCTCTTAATGGTCTCACTTCCTCAATCCATTCTACAGCAACTAATAATGCAATAATTTCTGCCGTATAAACAGATATTCCTTCATTTAATTTCTTCCCTATATGCAGTTTAAACTCTGGAATTATTACACCTACTCCAGTTTGTCCTAATTGATTTTTTTGATTCATCCGTATACATTTTTACATAATTATAAAACTGTTCTATATATTCCTCCACTATTATAGAAAACAGGAAAAGGAATTTAAGACTCAGCGGGGGGGACACATTTTAGTGACGGACCGGATAGATGTTCTCGCTCTCGGCAAGCTGAGGGAAATGAATAAAAACTAACGTGAAACGTAAGGAGATGAAATTAGACAGACGAGCACCCAGGTGTGGGGTCTTGTCTCTGCGGAGGCGAGGCATCGGACAGCCGGTAAATTGAGCGGTGACGGCGGTGCGATTTTTCGATTATGAAGGTAAGAGCTTTGTCTTCTTAGCTCTGTTGTTAGCATAGATGCTAGGATAATGATAGCAATGCTACCAACAGGACTTTTGTCATTTATTAGGTTTCTATTTTTCCATTATATTGCTACGCTAGCTTTATTGCTATATCAGCTATTCTGTTTCACAGCTTTTAGACAATGAGTCACACCAGGGATATAGTTGATGTATAATGTTGAGCCTTTTCATACTTTGTGGCAATGCTGTTAGCCACTTGGTCAAAGTTAGAGCAATCTGTCACAGCTCTATGAATAAAAACGAGGAGCCTCAATCCCTACAGGTTTTTCTTTTTGTTTAGTATTTTACTGCGGTTGCAGACTTTGCAGTATCCCACAAAGTTCCTCTGTGGGTTCAGTGTGTTTCTCAGTCTCGTCAGTAGATTTGGAGCCTCAATTAAGAAAATAATTTCACCCATTTCTGTTAAAACTGCGATAGTTTAGGACATCAAAGACTGAGAAAGACGCTGTCAATAATGTTGCATGCACACTGCATGCACACTAATAATCAGTTCACTATAGTATTTATGGATTATGCTGCTGTCGGGGCAAACGCCTCTTGTCCTATACTGTTATTTTTCAGGAAGTGACCAAAAAACATGAATTTTAAAAAACGTCAGACATCACGCTTGATATATTTTAGTTATTTATTACATAGATATGCATTCCTCGGTTTTTAATATTTTGACTAAATCATGCTCGCATGAATTAGTGTTCTTGACTAAAGTCAAATGGAGGATTGAGCCTGAGAATGCCATAAAAACAACAAGACCTGGTGTCTTATCAGATTTTTATAGCTTTCAGTCCAAATAACGGTGTCCCATAGGGGTAATTTGATTCTGATAACACTGATTATTATTCTACACATGTAAATGTAGTCAGTGAGTGAAAAGTAAACTTCTTTGCATCTGCTGTTTCCAACAATCATAATTTTCATGTTGCTGCTTTGATAAATTGAACATTAGCTAAATCCATCTAAAACAGCATGTCTCTATTTCTAGTTTCCACTGGACAACAAAGAAGACCCCGTGGCTCTGGAGTGCCTGTCGTGTTCTTGTGCTGCAAGAACAGCTCTATGTGATCACATAGCAGCCCTACTACTTCATAGCAGCTCTGTCCATTTTACCTTTTACCTGTCCTGTTTTTCCTGATGCCTTGCTCCGGTTCCCCTTCTGCCTTACAGAAGAGCCTGCTGCCGAGCTCTGGTGGGTTCTCCCCTGAACTGTCAATTCTCTGCCGAACTGTGGACCGTGCTGCCTGTTCCTGGTTCCAAGAAGTCTCTCTCCGGGCCGTCAGCTCCTGCCAACACCATCACCCTGTTCCCGTGCTGTTCTACCTCGCTGGTTACATCACCCTCCATTCCATCAAACCTTCAATAAAGACTTTCATTTTAAGTCCCGTGTGTGTGGTTCAGGGTTCATCCATAGACAAATTGTGACAATTAGACTTAGACTTAGACAACTTTATTTGTCATTTTGTATGCACAGAGTGCGTACAGAACGAAATTGCGTTTGCATACAGCTTGAGAATAACAGCAAATTACAGGATAAAGTGCAGCAGTGGTTTAACAGTAAACAATTGAAATGTAAACAATGCAGGAGAAAGAGACAGTGTGCCATCACAGTGTACAGGTGAGTATTTTTAAAAAACATTTGTATGTGCAGAAATTAATAAATTTCTCAGATTAACTTCCTTTCATTAACAAATTGATTTTGACAGCTCTAATAAAAATTTACATGGTGACCCACTGAAATTATCTTGGGAAAAGCTAAATAAACTTAAATAAACTGGAAAGTTTTTTTTGTAGTTTGAGCACTGTGGGACACTGCAGTAGCAGTTTCCATGTGATTGTGCCATGCTTGGTGGATATGATGCTGCTGAGAGATGGACACAAAGAGGACAAGGGGAGAAAAAAATAGATTAATTATAATACTTTTTAAAACCTTTATTTAACCAGATAAACTTCCATTGAGATTAAGATCACTTTTTCAAAGGTTGATCTGACTAAGAGGTCTGCAGCACATGTCATTACTAGTACAGTATAATAAACAATTTCAGGCCTCTACTTAAACTACACAGTATTTTGCACAAAAAGTGCATTAATATAAGTGCAAATAATATTATGAAGAAAATTCATAATAATACACAGAAAATTCAGAAACAGAAGTACTGTCCAATAGACCCACGGTCGTCATTTTTTTAGGAATGAACAAAAAGATTCAAATGGAATAAGATCTTTTGAATTCAGTGACTGCAATTATGTATAACACGTCACCATAATAAAGGAAGGGGAACAATGTAGCAGATAAATGTCTCTTTTTTTCACTCAGTGAAAAACAAGATTTATTTCTATAATAACAAAGCTACAGTAATAATTTTATAACATCTACATCAGATTAATGATAGGTAAAGTAAGCTAACAAGCTGCTGCATGTTCGCTTTGATCTTCATGTTACTGTCCCGATCAAAGCATCTATATAACAGCAATGATCGCTACAAATACTAAGGAAAATAAAGATAGTCAATACGACACGCTTAATATTGTGCTCTCAGTCTTACCTTATGAAATCGCGCTGGTTATCAGTGAAACACGTCTTCACCTCCCGAATTTTCTATGTAAAAGCATGTAGCCGGATGTAGAGATACCCTGCTCCACTTCAAAACGGAAGTTGAGTGACGTCATGTGAAAAGGGTCTATTAAATTGAAACACTGAGAGATTAACATGGCTTGAACGAAAAATAGTTCAGCTTTGTTAGAAATTGGAACTGGTAATAAGCTGCACATAAAACTTAGTGATAAAATTACTGAGATCTCATTGCTTGTAATAATAATTCATCACAAACCAGTCCATTTGAAAGGAGTTTAGATATACATAATCTTTGATTTAAATAGATGTAAAAAAACTGTGCTTTGGGTTTGAAGAAAACTGTATGGAACTAAATATGGTTGCTTTTCTAAGGGTTTTCTATTCATTTATTTTATTTCCTTTTAACTTGGGATTTGAATGCAACTAAAGAGACATTTAGAGAATATCACGAAGGCCACACTTAGCGCATAATCAGTTACAAAATCATCTGATGTTATTAGTTATGCTGAGCTGAGGCGAACCTCAGAGGGACAGTTTAAACTGAAACAGGACAAAAGATATGCAGGGGCGGATCCAGGATTTTTCAAAGGGGGGTGCGCACCTAAGGGTCATGTCAAGACAATGTGTGGCTAAACGACCAAAGAATGCCATCTTTACTCTTTCACACTACCCTAATTATTCATCTAAGGGTTTTTGAATTGATAATCATTTTAATGGATGAACATAAGTTGAATTAGCATGATTACATTATTGTAATTGAAAAATTATTTTTAAGACAAAATTTCTTGGTTTTTACAGCATGCACAAGGTTAAAAAGTAGTTTGATTAATTGTTGATAAGGATAATTGTTTCTTCAAACAAAGATTTTCTTTATTTCCAGAAATGATATTTAATTAGTAAAATGAAATAAAAAGACTCAAGGACAAGGAGACAAACTATGTTGAGAGAAAAAAAAACTTTAAGGTAAGTTAAACCAATAAACATGTATGGTGAAGTTAAGCCATAAGCCTATAATAGAACAGTAAGACTTGACAAAGAATATTGTTCTCTTCTACAACACCTTCAACTTTATGATGACGATGATAATGGGTCATCGTCCCATCGTCCCAAGTCAACCTTCTGGGATGCTTCTGGGCAAATATGTCTATGATTTTGTTGATGTCTAAATGAATGTCCTTGTGGACATACATAAGTAGCAAAACCACAAACCTTTCTTGTCCCATTACAAAGTTTTCACTGCTTTAAGGCCCGAGTTAGCATGTTCCACAGAAGCACTCGTAAAAGGTATAACTGACAGAAGGTGAAGAATTATAGAAATGTTTGGGTAGCACTTCATATTTGTTATACTTGTTATAATTTCAGGGAGAGAGCTGGGTTTTTCCACTGATGATGACCACTTTGTGTGCCACAACTTCATTTCCTGCTTGAATGTTGATCCTGATGGTAGATCATCTTTATATGATGTAAAGATCTCTTTCTCACTCTCATCGTTCATCATATGCAAGTTGCTTGGAAATAGTTTTAATCGCGTTGTAATAACGCGAGATCTGAGCTGTGAGCAATTCAAATTCATGCTCGGACAGACCCGGCTGCAGAAACAAATTACAGGGGGGCATTACATTTTTCAGGGGGGCACACTTTAAAGGCCTATTGTAACTGCACATTTTATTATTATTATTATTATTTATTCTTGGGACTTTTGAAACGGCTTTTTGGAGGCCTAAACATGCATGAAAACTCACCAAACCTTACCCAAAATTGTCCCCCGTGTGAAGGTAGTATCCAAGGTGGTACTGCTGGTAGTGGTACTGTTGGACTGAACATTAAATCAGTTAATTCTAATTCCATTGCTTTTTGTCTTACTGTCTACCCAAAGCTTTTTCTCTCCCTCTTCTCCATTTCCCAACAGGATGTTAAAGTGCTCTGTGCTGGATGATCTTCACTATGACCCTGTAAATTAGCCCAATAGTTTAGAGATAACTGAATTCTTCTCAATGTCGGGAAGTCTGAACAACAACAACTCTTAATGCATCACGTGACCCTTGGCACAAATTTACCGCAGCGTGGCTGGGATTGTTTCGTAGTCGAGCAGAGGCTGTTTTGCGTGAGCAGATGCTGTTTTGTGCGAGCAGAGACCATTTTGTATTCGAGGAAAACTTATAAATGATATTTTGAGCGCAAGGTTGGTGGACAGTTTGCAAAACAATTTTCCCACTCAACCCTGTCAAATACTTTTTCAGCATCGAGGGAAATTACCATTTTGGGCATATCCGAAGACTGCTTTGAATAAATTACATTAAAAAGGGTGCGCGTATTAAAAAAATAATTGACGCCCTTTGACAAAGCCATTCTCTTCAGATATGATCAAAGGAAGGGCCTTCTCCAAACGAAAAGCAATCAACTTAGCTAACACCTTTACATCTGCATTTAACAAGGACAATGGTCTGTAAGAACCACAAAGAGTTGGGTCCTTGTCCTTTTTGTGAAGTAGAGCTATAGTAGCCTGTGTTAATGTTGGAGGTAAAGTCTTACATTCTAAGGATTCATTAAACATAGCCAATAATAGTGGTGCCAGTTTTTCAATGAACTTTTTATAAAATTCGCTTTTATTGAATTTGTTACTTCCACAAGGCTGAGTGAGGAGTCCATGCTCCCGGCAGTGTCCGTATTAATAACAGCAATGGGGAGGCTTTGAAGAAATTCTTCTATTTTATTATTATCTGTAGGGAATCCTGATGAATATAAAGAAATAGTAAAAGTAAAATAATTTAAAATTGTCGTTAATTTCGGTGGGGTCGGTTATAATTACCTGTTGGGTATTTTGAATACTAGGTATAATACGGGAGTTGACCTGACGCTGTAACTGATGTGCCAATAAACGGCCAGCCTTGTCACCGTATTCATAATATGAACCTTTATTGTGTAGAAGTAAGCGTTCGTCTTCTTTAGTAGAAATTAGGTCAATCTCTGATTGAACACCCATACGCTCTTTAAATAATTCTGGTGAGGGACTTAGGGCATATTTTTTATCTATCATAGCAATAGCTGTCGCCAATTCAGTAAGCCTTGAGTTATGTCTTTTATTAAACAGAGATGTATAGTAAATTATTTGCCCTCTGAGGTAGGACTTAAGTGTTTCCCATAACAATGAATGAGAAGTGGAGTCATTCTTATTAAACACCAGAAACTCATTGATTGCGTTAGAGATAAAGTCACAAAATTCTTCATCTGCCAGTAAAAGAGAATTAAACCGCCACGAGGGTCGGCTACATTTGTAGGAAGGTAACTGAATATCTAATAATAAAGGAGCATGGTCTGATATCATTATACTTAAGTAATTAGAAAAAACTACACATGAATTGAGAGCCTAGTCAATAAAAAATAATCAATTCTAGAATAAGAGTGATGCACCTTAGAAAAGAAAGACATTTTTTTACTGGTTGGGTTTTGGGATCTCCACAGGTCAATAAGACCACTCTCCCTCATGAAATCAGAGAATGCTTGAGCCATTAGAGATTTAGTTAGTTTAGGGGGATTGGATCGGTCTAACTCTGGATCAATGACACAATTTAAGTCACCCCCTAAAATTAGCAAATGAGAATCCAAAAACGGGAGACTGCTCAATAATCTATTTGCAAACTCAGCATCATCAATGTTTGGAGCATATATGTTTACCAGAAGAACCTTTTTCTGCATTAGTGTTCCAGCAACTATCACGTATCTGCCATATTTATCAGCTATGACATCAGTGGGCGAGAATTGTACTGTTTTACTAATCAAAATGGCTACTCCTCTTGATTTAGAACTAGAATCTTGTTGTGCCATAATACCGCCACGATGAATAATTGATGTCAGATTGAATTCTGAACAGTAGTATGGAGAAGGTAACAAAAGGAATTCCACCCTGCTGCAAACATGAGACCCTCACAGGCACAAATGACCTCTCTCTCTCAGCAGGGTGCTTCTGTAAACACCCCCACAGATAAAAGGTCAGAATGCTTCTGACCACCTCCTCTTCTCTTCACACTCCTGACCAGACCCTCAGACGACCACCACTTCTCTCCTGGGGCTCCCAAGGAGAGGGAGGGTGTCCTTCCTCAGCAGCCATGTGACTCAAGGCCTAAAAAGCCACATGCTCCCCAGAACAGCCGTTCTGTGGAACTCACCTCCTCTTCAAACTCTTCACTTCACACTCCAAGCTGCTCAGACCACCTCTCCTTGGAGCAGACCAGCAAAAACTACTTCGGACCATGGGCCCTGCACGGGCCTGACCGACACACAAGCCAGCATCTGGGAGAAATTTCTCGTCGCCCGGGGGACATGTCCGGGCAACTCAAAGTTAAGTCTGCTGTCTTAACCTCAGCGTGAGGAGCAGGAGGAAGGGATCCTGCCTGCCAAAAACAGCTTTGTTTTATTTCTCCTCAGCCGTTACAGGAAGCGAAACCCAGATGGAGCTGGAAAGCAGACGGACCCGCGTTCGAATGCTGAGGAGAACCGTCTTAAATCGGACTGCATCCAGGTCAGAGAACGTGGCAGAGACCAGGCCTCCGATCCTGACCACGCTTCGCCAAGCTGCCCGACCACGCCGTTGGTTAGCTCATTGCTGCAGAGCTAAACACTAGCCTGCCAAGAACAGCCAACAACTTTCCTGCTTTCAATGCTCCTTCCTCGGATGGCCAAAGTGGACAGAAGTCACAAGAGGCAAAAGACAGGTTTGGGCAGAGAGCTGAGGGAGAAGTTAAATGGTTCGTTTCGAAATGTTTTGTAAATCATTTGGAGACATGGTTGCTTTAAAAAAAAGGGCTAACTGGATAGCTCATTGCTAGCATTCGGTACCATGTCATTGTCGAGTATGTTTTTATGGTTATAACAAAGGTTATCTCCACAAGGGTTTCATACATTGATGGGACATTAATTTTTACGTTATCCAGCCCACTCATTATGACTAAAAATAAAGCTAAAGCCTTTATTTGTTAGCACCGAATGCCCGCTAGACAAAATGCTATTAACTTCTGTTAACATCCGGTTCCGGACATTCAAAAGGAGCTTGTTTTAAAGCATAAAGCTTAACCGTTATGCTCCGCCGTCGGCTGATAGAGCTATGAGCCTTATTCCCGCATTAATATTGAATATTAATGTTGGTTTAAAGGCAAACTTGGTAAATTTAGACTTTAACCGATTTAGCGACCGATCGCTACAGCGACCCCAGGCGCCCGGAAGGAGAATCGCATTAATAAGATTGGCCATAAGGTTTAAATTATTTTACTGAGCAAATCAGTCTTTACAATATTATTTACTCAAAATAATTTTCTGGTTAACTTGGGCTTTGCATTGTGAATGGATTAAAACAGATGCCTGTCATGATTTAGTCTTGGATGAACCCGGACACAGCACGCACACACAGAGCTGGTTTTAGGAGAGTTTATTGGTAGTAGTGGATGATGATGACATGAAGAACCAGAGTCTGTTACCAGGTGGAGATGAAGGATGCGGGAGCTGGCTGACAGGAACAGAGCGGAGAGACTGACCATGAGACGGGGAAGCTGCTGTTGTGCAATTATACACTGTTTAAAGTTATTTAATGTTTATTAAATAACCCTCTGTCTGTTAAGTATTGTCTGATGATGATCAGCTCTTAAGCTGATATCAAGACAATGGTTGAAAGGGATGAATTCAAGCACTAGCGATCTTTTAACACTAGGAGTCCCAGAGAATTTCAGTTTTCTTGCAAGCCCCTTCTCCCCTTCAAGTTTGTGTGTTCACTCTACCTTGCTAACTGTCCCTATTGTAATGCAAATAACCTGTGACGGGTCCTAGTTCCTGAGCTGAGAACAGGTCATAGCCATGCTTTTCCAACAAGGCAAGGCAGAGCCTATTTCTATTGTCCATTCACCAACAGACTCATGTATATTGCAAAGCTCACTATATGAACGAAAGAATAATTGTATTTTGTCTTGTCTCGCCTTTTTATGTCATTCAAAATTTAATCTTAGAGAATGACAAACAGTATGCCTTTAGTATTGGAGTAACATTTATGTCACACAAGGAACAGCCGTAGTCCCCCCACCCCCCCACCCCCGCTTTCAGGTAAAACACTCCTCAACAGAGAGGCTTGAACTAAAACCAAAACTGAAGGGGGTGGAATGGTTCTGAGAGTTGTGAAGTACTGTTGGGGGGACTGGAGCCAAATACCACCCCAAACAGCTCAATTTTGAAAAACAACAGACAGAAGGTATAACTTCAGAAAGTTTTTTTTATTTCAGATAAAGAAAAGCAGTCTACATATGGATAAATCACTAAATATAAAGTGGAAAAATGTAAAATACAATTGTCCCATCTAGCAGTTTCCACATTCCCACAGTGAGCCTTTCCTACATTTGCCACAGGTAAATTTGCCGCAGTGGACACAACGTTCAGTACTTCTGTTATTGCAGAGTATGCGCACCTGGCATTGAGTCTTTTTCTGCTGGGAAACTCTCATCTCACGATGTAGCTGTTTTTGCTCTTCCTCTTGTGTCTTTTCCTGCAGGAGCCTGTTTTTGAGTTCCTCTGAAAGCTCCAGCTTGAACAGTCGACGACTTTCTTTGGATCCTGTACACGCTGTGTACAAAACATGTGCATTTGTGGCGGCCATGTCAAGCAGGTTATAAAACACAGCCATGGGCCACCTCCGTGTTCCTGAACCCACAGAGTAGTTGCGCAGTTTCTGGTCCATAATATCAACACCACATTTGAGCTGGTTGTAATCAACCACAGTGTTTGTTTTTTGTTTTTGAATGTCCACAATTTCCACTTTGTGATGCATGGTACTCAGAAGACAGACAGATTTCTTTTTTTTTGTCGCATACACCGTCAGCAAGGCACTTCCAGATTTGAACACCTGTGTGGAGTGCAACTGGCGCCCCGAGGTTTCCTTTGCAGTTGCTGGTAGCTCCCGACGAATTTTGTTGATGGTGCCAAGCAGAGTTGTATTTTGCTGAAGGAGCCTGTTAGCCAAAGACAGAGAGGTGAAGAAATTATCCATAGCTACAGTCCTTCCCTTGTCCAAAAATGGTTCCATCAATGTTAGAACAACGTTCTCTGACAACCTCTCTCCTTTTGGACGAGTGGGATCTTTTCCCAAGTAAGGGATGGCATTACACATGTATTTTGTGTCCAGATCTGCTGCAATCCAAAACTTGATTCCAAACTTGTCAGGCTTGGATGCAATGTACTGCAAAAAGGGGCACCGAACCTTGGACGGAAACAGCTGCTCATCCACTGTAACATGCTGTCCTGGACTGTAGGACGACACACAGCTCTGAACAAACCGCATCCAGATGTCAGAAATTGCTGCAAATTTGTCATTGTGTATGCGTTCCTTGCGGGTGTCCTTGTTGTCAAAACGAAGGTACCGTCTTATTTCAAAAAAACGGTTACGAGGCATTATGGGTTTGATATCTGCGTTTCCGAATTTATTGGCCCACATGTGTCGCATGGGACCAATGTAACCCATGGCAGCCCTTCGAAAAAGGATTGCGAGGAAAGCCATCAGCTCGTAGATACTCATCTGCCAGCTGGGGTTTGTTCTGCGGGCCTCGTGGACTGTGCAGTCTCTGATGGTCAGCAACATGTTCACATCCAACAAACACAGGAAGCTGCTAAGGCGACTTGTGATTTTGCGTTTCGCAGAATCTGTTGGCCCTCCAGATCCATTGAAGGCAGTCTGTGGGGTTTCAGGAACAGAAAAGTCTCCAACTTTCCAGTGGGACCAAACAGTGCCATCTTTCGCCTTCTCTGTGGATCCAGGCATTGTGCCAACATCAGCAGTTTTTTGTTTTTTGCAAGGAGGGGGGTTGCCGCGCACTGTCTTCCTCTTCATCTGATGTAGCCTCAGTGTTTGAACTGTCCCGCTCAATCATATAATTGACCACTCTGCCCCTGGTGCGTCTTTGGAGGGGAGGATTTGCTGGTGCAAAAGCAGTCGCATTCTCATCAGAATCATCCTCTTCACTTGAAGAATCGGTTGCGCTGTTTTCATTCTGAAATGCTAAGTCTCCAACAGATCCACCATCAGATTCGTAGTCTGACATGCTCTGAAGCATGGCTAAAGCCTCCTGAGCGTTCATCCTTCTTGGTCGCCTTGGTTGTGCCATGGTGAATTCCGGGTGAATTCTGAGTCTGTGTGCTGTGCCTGCTCTATTTATCCCCACAGACATTCTGTAAATTACTCAACTCCTTGAAAAAACTCCTATACAACACAAAGGGAGGCAGCTCAAACAAGGAAACCCCAGCACACCAGCTGAAGTCACCAAACCACATTCTTACAATTGCCTTTTGATTTGCAAATGGCGCTCATTCCACCAGAGGAGAGCCGTTAACACCTTTGGGGGGATACTCGATACAAACTAGGTGCAGACTAAAGTCTGCACTTTGGGACTCTTAGTGTTAACAGCAAAACCTGCACACACATAGAATAAAGAGTGACAACTTATTTTCAAGTCCAAGAATTTAATAACATAAATAATATGAACCTCCAGAGAACATCACTATGTGATGCTGTTTATCTGAATTAACACAATATTTCGATTAACAAATCCTCTCTACTAGGCTAGTGAAACTTAACTAAACTACTAAGCAAAATGAAGATTAAAAAAAGGGAAGCTGAGCTAAGGAACTATTTACATGCAAAAACAAAAAAGACAAAACAAAAGTGGTTGATCATAATCAGAATACTTCAGTGAATCCTTGTTCACTACAGATCTGATTTCAAAAGCATGGAATGGAGTTAAAACATTTGCCATGTGTTTCAATCCATTCACAATGCAAAGCCCAAGTTAAACAAAACATTATTTGATGAAATAACATTCTGAGGACCGGTTAGTCCTGTAAAATCATTTAATTCAGAATCGCTTGCCTTTGTTTATGCGATTCCACCTCCGGAAGCTAGGGGGCCGCTGTAGCAACTCGGTGGCTAAGAGGTTGCAACATAAAGTTACCAAAATTGCCTTGAAAACCGGCATTAATATACCACATTGATGCGGGAATAAGGCTCATAACACCATCGGAGGATGGCGGAGCAGAAAAGTTACGCTTTATGCTTTAAAACGAACTCCCTTTGAAATGTCTTGGACCAGATGTTAGCAAGGCTAATAGCATGTTGGCTAGCGGACGCTCGGCGCTAACAAATGAAAGCTTTTGCTTTATTTTTAGTCATAATGAGCGGCTGGATAACGTAAACATTAATGTCCCATCAATGTATGAAACCCTTGTGGAGGTAACCTTTCTGTTAAACCTTAAAACGCACTCGACAGTGACATGGTACCAAATGCTAGCAATGCTATATCGTTAGCCTTTTGTTCAAAACACCAGGTGTAGAACGGTTTACAAGACATTTCCCAATAAACCTTTTACTTCACCCTCAGCCCGCTGCCCAACCTGTTGATGCTTCATGTGTGAGTTTTCTCCACTTTGGCCGTTCCAGGAAGAAGCGTTGGAAGCAGGGAAGTCGTTGGTTTGCCTCTTGGCAGGCTAGCGTTAGCCTTGCAGCAGCATGTGGCTAACCACAGCGTGTGGAGAGAATGGAGGCCTGTAGGTCCTCCAGGCAGTCTCTGACTCGTTGCGGTTCGATTTAAGCAGATTTCTCAGAATTCCACAGCTTTCCGCTCCATCTGGGTTTGCTCCCCTGTATAGGCTGAGAAGAAATACACAGAGCTGTTTTGCATGCAGGATCTTTGCTCCTGCTACCGGTGATGATGTTAAGACAGCAAACTTAGCTCTGTATTTACGCGGACATGTTGTTTGTCCGGATTCAGTCAGGTCCTCTGCTGAAGCAGGCAGTCGGGTCTAGCAGACCCTGGATCAAGCGTGGCTGGTCCAGGCAATCTCCCTCAGCCGCTGGCTTGTGTGTCGGTGAGGGCCAACTGGGCCCTCATGGTGTGGCCTTCTTTGTTTGCTCTGAGGGAGAGCTGCTGTATGATCTGGGGTGGTCTGCAGAAGAGTGCTGAGGAGACTGAAGCAGAGGTGGACTGTGACTCTTATCTGTCGGGAGTGATCACAGCTGACCTCCTGCTGAGAGAGGGGCAGTCCCAGCTGACTCCCTCTGCTTTGCGGCTGTGTCTCCTTATGTTTGCAGCAGGATAGAATTCTTTGTCACCTCTTCCCTACCACAGTTCAGAATTCAATCCGAAATCAATTATTCATCATGGCGTTATTGCATAACACTGCGCTGCTACAGAACCGGGAGTAAATCCAGAGTCCATTAAGACGGGAACAGAGGTACAGAGAACAGAGTCCAGCAGCACAGCAAACGGAAACAGGACAAACGGGAACCAAGACGGGAGGACAGGAGCAGACAGGCATGATGTTGGATAGACTGATGTTTATGAGCCGGCGAAAAAGAACAGACAAAGGTGAGTTTATAAAGAGGTGTGAGCAGGTGGAAGAGTCAAACAAAACCAGAACATACAAGGGGAACCAAAGAACCTAGCAAACACTGGGAGACTACAGAGGCTAGAGAATACTGGGAAACTACAGAGGCTAGAGAATACTGGGAGACTACAGAGGCTAGAGAACACTGGGAGACTACAGAGGCTAGAGAATACAGGGGAACCAGAGAGGCTAGAGAATACAGGGGAACCAGAGAGCCTAGGAAACACAGGGGAACCAAAAGGCCCAGGAGACACAGGGGAACCAAAGAGAGTGCAAGGAACTGCCAGGGAACCAAAGAGGGTGTAAGGAAACACCAGGGGATGAGGAGGGCGTAAGGAAACGCCAGGGGACGAGGAGGGCATAAGGAAACGCCAGGGGACGAGGAGGGCGTAAGGAAACGCCAGAGGAACAGGCGTAAGGAGACGCCAGAGGAACAGGCGTAAGGAGACGCCAGAGGGACAGGCGTAAGGAGACGCCAGAGGGACAGGCGTACGGAGACGCCAGAGGGACAAGACAGGCGTACGGAAACGCCAGAGGGACAAGACAGGCGTACGGAAATGCCAGAGGGACAAGACACGCGTACGGAAACGCCAGAGGGACAAGACACGCGTACGGAAACGCCAGAGGGACAATACAGGTGTACGGAAACGCCAGAGGGACAAGACATGTGTACGGAAACACCAGAGGGAAGAACAGGCGTACGACAACGCCAGAGGGAAGAACAGGCGTACGACAACGCCAGAGGGAAGGACAGGCGTACAGAATAGCTAGGGCTCAACAAGCATACGGAAACGCTGGAGCACAACTATCGTGCAGAAACGCCAGGGGAAAAATGCCGGGGCGTGAGGGAAACGCCGGGGCGTGAGGGAACATCTAAACACCAGGAACCAGAGGGCGTCCTAACCATCCAGGGGACAGAGAAATTCAAGAATACCAGGGAACAGAGGAAATCAAAACACCAGCAACCAGAGGGCGTCCTAACACGCCAAGGGACAGAGGGCGAACCTACTAGGAGAACTAAAAAAACACTACAATAACATCAAAACTAAAGAACACTAGAATAACTCAGGAGAACTAGAACAAAGGAGAAACTAGGGGAAGCCAAAAACAGAAACCAAGGAGAGCTAGAACCAGACAAAACTCAAGGGACACTAGAACCGACAGAATAAGGAACACCAGGACCACGACAAAATAAAGGAGAGTAACACAGCTCACAACTAGGGAGCTCAGAAACCTTACGAGCGCCGGGACCTTTAATGAGCGCCGAGAAAGCGCAGGAACCCATAGAGCGCAGGGACCCATAGAGCGCAGGGACCCATAGAGTGCAGGGACCAGAGGACAAGACAGAAAATAAAAGAACCAAGCCAAGAACTAGAAAACCAAGGTAGAAAAACTAGAAAATTAAAACAAAAACTAGAAAACTAAAGCAAAAAGCTAGAAAACTAAAGCGAAAACTGGAAAACTAAAGCAAAAACTGGAAAACTAAAGCTAGAACTAGAAAATTAAAGCAGGAATTAGAAAACAAAAGTCAGAACTAGAAAACAAAGGCAAGAACTACAGAACAAAGACAGGAACTACAAGACTGAGACGGGAACTACAACACTAAGACAAGAACTACAAGACTAAGAAAGGAACTACAATATTTAAAACAACACTAGAAAACTCAAGAACTAGAAAATTAAGCAGAACTACAAAACTAAGGCAGAACTAGAAAATTAAAGCTAAACTAGAAAACCAAAGAAAAACTAGCTGCGCTGGGCAGCAACGTCCTTGACATGCTGGGCAGCGGCGACAGTTAACGCTGGGCAGCAGCGACAGTTAGCGCTGTCTTTTAACGCTGGGCAGCGTCGGAGGTGTGCCCCGCGGAGGGCGATCCCGGGGAACAGAGCCAGAGGCGGGGCGTCAAGGATGCAACCCCGGCAGACGAACCAGAGGCGGGGATCGTGAACAGCGATCCCGGCGAGGCGAACCAGAAGCGGGCGTCGCAGAACAACGACCTTGGCGAGACGAACCAGAGGTGGGGCATCGTGGACAGCGATCCCGGCGAGACGAACCAGAGGCGAAGGCACCGACGGAGATCCTGGGCAGAAGCGGAGTGACTCCTCCCGGCGGAGCAGAACCAGAGGAGAAGGCACCCACGGAGATCTTGGGCTGAAGCGGAGCGAATCCTTCCGGCGGAGCAGAACCAGAGGCGAAGGCACCCACGGAGATCTTGGGCTGAAGCGGAGCGAATCCTTCCGGCGGAGCAGAACCAGAGTCGAAGGCACCCACGGAGATCTTGGGCTGAAGCGCAGCGAATCCTTCCGACGGAGCAGAACCAGAGGCGAAGGCACCCACTGAGACCTCGGCCTGAGGTGGAGCGGATCCTACCAGCTCCTGCATCAAGCTCTGTGCGTACTCGGGTTCATCCTTTGGCCGGCTCGTACTGTCATGATTTAGTCTTGGATGAACCCGGACACAGCACGCACACACAGAGCTGGTTTTAAGAGAGTTTATTGCTAGTAGTGGATGATGATGACATGAAGAACCAGAGTCTGTTACCAGGCGGAGATGAAGGATGCAGGAGCTGGCTGACAGGAGCAGAGCGGAGAGACTGACCATGAGACGGGGAAGCTGCGCTGCCACAGAACCGGGAGTAAATCCAGAGTCCATTAAGACGGGAACAGAGGTACAGAGTCCAGCAGCGCAGCAAACAGAAACAAGACAAACGGGAACCAAGACGGGAGGACAGGAGCAGACAGGCATGATGTTGGATGACGTTTACGAGCCAGCGAAAAAGAACAGACAAAGGTGAGTTTATAAAGAGGTGTGAGCAGATGGAAACAGTTCTGGGGTGATTGCAGCCTGACAGGTGCTGCCAATCAGGACTGCACATGGAAAGGGAGGAGGCAGGAAATGAAGGCTGCATCCTGACAATGCCAAATGTTTTTTTTCACTCCATTCCATGCTTTTTGGAATCAGATCTGCAGTGAACAAGGATTCACTGAATTATTCTGATTATGATCACCACTTTTGTTTTGTCTTTTGTTTTTGCATGTAAATAGTTCCTTAGCTTAGCTTCTTTTTATCTTCATTTAGCTTAGTAGTTTAGTTAAGTTTCACTAGCCTAGTAGAGAGGATTTGTTAATCGAAATATTGTGTTTATTCAGATAAACAGCATTACACTGTGATGTTCTCTAGATGTTCATTTTATTTCTGTTATTAAATTCTTAAACTTGAAAAGAAGTTGTCACTCTTTTATTCTATGTGTGTGCAGGGTTTGCTGTTAAAAGATCGCTAGTGCTCGAATTCATCCCTTTCAACCATTGTCTTGATATCAGCTTAAGAGCTGATTATCACCAGACAAAACTTAACAGACAGAGAGTTATTTAATAAACATTAAATAACTTTAAACAGTGTATAATTGCACAACAATCTGAATGAAAAACTTGATTCATCCCAGAGCAACCTAACCTATTGTGATCCTTAATATGAAGATGGGTCTCCTGTAAAAACACCGCCGAAGGTTTTAACCACGTCAGATGTGCGAGAAAACTTTTGATCTTTAAACAGGGTGACCCATGCCCTTGATATTCCAACTAATGAAACGAAGAGATGTGCCTGCTCTTGTCTTACCGGGGTCTACAGTGGTATTAACCATTTAAGAAAATAAAAGTAAGAACAACCATAAAGAGCTGAGATGGTCCTCCCCACAACCCATACCCAATATGAACCCATAACAAAACAACACCCAAAGTCTCTCAAAGTTAAGAACTATATATTCACCCAAACATAGTCCATGGCCAAGGCTCATTAGGAGCGAATAGGGCTTACTTAGAAATCAAAGTCTGAACATATTGCTTTGCGTCCTCAGCAGCAGTAAACTCCTTTACAACTCTGTTGTAAGTAATGCGCAGCTGTGCAGGGTAGAAGAGTCCGTACCTGATCCCTTCGATGCCACGAAGTAGCCGCTTCTGTCACGTTCTGTTCTGGTTTATGTTTTTTGGTTAAGTAGCTCTTTTCGCCTTTGGGTTTATTTCCGTTTTTGGATTCTAGTTTAGCCCCTTTATTGAGTTAGTTATCTGGTCCCTGTTTTAGTTCTGTGCTTTGTTTAGTTTCATTATTATTCCCCAGTCTTAGGTTTATTTTCCAGTTCATGTCAGATCTGTAATTGCTCCCACCTGCCTATGATTAATTAGTTTGACTCCGCTCACCTGTTTGTCCGTTTATTTAAACCTCACTCAGTCCTCAGCTACCTGTCGGTTCTTCGCCCCTAATCTCTCATGCGTCCACGAGAGCATCCCCTCATTTGGTAAGAGTTTCCCAGCACCTTGATTCCGTTTTTAGTAATCTGTTCTGTTCTGTTCTGCTCGTTTCCCTGTTCAAGTGTTGCCTGGATGTCTGCCTTTCTCGTCACTGGATTTTTGTTCTGTTACCTGCCTGTCTGCCACTCATCAGCTCCTTCAATAAATTTTGAGCATCATATTTTTGTGTTTGGTTGAATACCGGGTTCATCTCATCAGTAACTCATTACAGCTTCACCTCATTAAAAGCTGCTCGAGCCCGGGCAACCTTAGCAGTGTGATCCGGGAAGATTGATACAGTCGCATCTCTGACTTTAATCTACTGGTGCTCCCTCGCACGACGTAAAATGTCCAGACAGTCACTGTAGTAATGAAGCCTGCACACAATTACTCGAGGACGTTCGCCTGGTTTGGGTTTGGGTTGAAGAGAGCGATGAGACCGGTCCACCAGCGGTTCCTTTTCCAGCCCGAGCGCTTCCTTCAGTAGCACAGCCACAGTGGTAGGTGAGCAGGAGTCAGCGCCCTCCTCCACGCCGATGATCCTGATATTGTTGCGGCGCGATCTTGACTCTAAGTTCTCACACTTGTCTTCCAACATGGTGACTTTAGCCGTAAGCTGCTCCAGAGTGGTTTTCATACCGGTAATGTCATCAGTGCAACCCGTGAGCGCCTCCTCCACATCCCCCACCGTAGCCATTAGCCTAACCAGCTAAGCATCAGTAGCAGCATAGTCACTTGCTAGCTGCGTCTTCACAGCTTGTACCTTAGTTTTAATGGATGACAACACATCTCCAAGAACCTCTTGAAGTTCTTTCTTAATAATGCCGGCATTATCTTCTTTTAAAGAGGACAGTAATTCGAGCTTTAGGGAATCGGCAGCCGGGTTCGTCTGAGTCGGAGCAGTTACGCTACATGGGTCTAGCGGCAAAGGAGTCGAGGCCTGTGAGCAGGGCTTTAGCTGCGTCTGAGTAGTGCGAGATTTTTCCCTTCCTGACATTGCCACTTAATGCAAAAATATGTACACGGGACCGGAGAGCAAAAAAGAGACTTGGTTTGCAATGAAAAGCACGGTTGAATAGGAATTATAAACGAAATTGGCAGGAGCTACCGCCACTTACGTTCTACTCCATTGACCGCTCAACAGTGCCCCATTTGGTGTCCATTTAAGCACATCAAGTGTTTGAAGCCAAAATAAAATGAATGTGATTGAGGCAAAAATTAATTGTGTTGATGTTATGAATCCCAATGTAACGTTGTTGTAAAAGTAGTATTATTTACCCAGCCACACCCTCAATGCTAACATATTCATTCCATTCAATTCAGTTTATTTTATAGCACTGATTCTCACAATACATGTCATCTCAAAGCACAATAGAAAGGAAGTCAGTCAAATCAGTCGACTCATACTGACAGATTCCAAGTCAAGTACCTGTTCTGTTGATGCTAGTTATCAAAGAATGCAGTCAAGTTCAGTTTGTTATTCGAATTGGTTCAAAGGTTTCCTATCCAAGGAAAGGCAGCAGATTGAATCATTGACTTGCAGAATTCACACTTCAGGATGAACAGGTTGCCACAGTGGACCGTCACTTGCATTGTGTTGTTGACTTTGCAGCAATCCCTCTTACCTAGACATAGACGGAGTTCAATGTAAACAGTCCATGATGGAAGTGGGAGGGGTCTTTTATGGTTGTCTTTTCCCTGTACATGCAGTGTCTTGCGAGCATTGTCATGGTCCCTGTAAGGTAGTGAGGTCAAGGGTCAGCAAGGTGAACCGAAGAAACAGCCTTAGTCAACGGTTCCAGCTTCTGATTACTTTTATTTGCAACAGGATTCTGAACACTCCTCTTTTGCTCCTGAGCTCTCAAGAGCTCACTGTTTTATAATCAAGTGGGAACACACCTGCACTTGAGTGGACCAAATCACAATTAAACAGGGAAAAGGAAAACAAACAAAAAATAAACAGAAAAACAAAAATAAAATTATTAATCTAATTTACAAACTCCTCTACATAATGAAATGGTCTGCAAAATAAACCATGTGATACAAGAGAAGTTTAAAGTAACTGTTGGAGATTTTTAACTATTAAACTATATAAAAGAATGATGACACGGGAAAACGAGGTCTATCTGCTTGCCAACTGGAGAACCCATTTATTTCAGGCTTAACCTCTCAGCACGTACGAACGGGTGTGAGCTAGAGTTCTGATTACAACATAGTGTACATGCATTTTATATGCCACAGATGGGTGTGTGTTACAAATAAGATTCTACGTGCATCCATTGGTCCGCGCCGTGACCCAGCAGTGTCCACGTGCTTCCAGCCTCCTTTGGCAGACATTGGTCTTATTTCTGGGAACCGTTCCACAAACGTTGAAAAACAGACCTTATCTTGTCAGTTGACCTCTGTTTGGGTCACGCAGGATGTCATGTCCTGGTCATATTCTGGACTTCTGCTCCCTTCGCCTCGCTGGCAGGACACACAGACTTCAGATAATTTCCAAACCTTACATATCCTCCCTTGTTACGTTACTTACGTAACACTCCTAAGGAACCCTCTATATACTAAAGCACATAGACTAAACATCGTATAAAGAGAAATTCTGACTCCACACTAATCAAGCTTAGCTGTAATAATAACAACCATCCAAAAATGTAATTGCTTACACAACCAATGGATAATATACTAATGTAATCAAGGTGTCCACATAAGTGTTAATCAACAATGACTTGTAATAAGTGCAGATTACAATCAATAACACATTACAATAATATATATATATATATATATATATATATATATATATATATATATATATATATATATATATATATATATATATATATATATATAGAGAGAGAGTAAGAGAGAGAGAGAGAGAGAGAGAGAGAGAGAGATGCAAAATAGTCATTGCTTTCACATTGGCATCAATCCAGCTGATATGGAAGCGAAAAACCGCGTTGTTGGCACTTATTCATGTACTGTTCTCAGGAGAAAAAACTCTCCCATGGATCTCGGTTCTCCATCGAGCATCCGCCAGCCAGGTCGACCGGCATCAGTTGGAAATCAGCCATGCTACTTGCAATGAAATCCACCACTTGTCATTCAAAAGAGTACATAAACATCATATAACATAACATAATAGAATGTAACATATACAACCAACAATCAAACAACATATGAAATACATGGATATATATATATATATATATATATATATATATATATATATATATATATATATATATATATATATGCAAATTATCTTGCTAATAATACTGATACGGAGGGTTAAACAGAAACGAATGTTAAAATATAATGTTATGATAGATTAAACTAACCGGCCGCCTGTGCTACCTTATCTACTAATGCTTTATTGCATTATATTTTATTTATTTGTTCTTAGATTGAGTAACTTAAACAAGGTTAATAGGGTTAGTCAGTCTTCAGTTCGTGTGCTTGGTTTGAATGAGTCCATGGACACGTAGCAGAACAAAAAGAGTCCGTCTCGATCACGGGTACTCCTTTCCATTTGGAATGAGTCTGCAGCATACGTGTGAGTCCATAGACGTGTCTAGGCGGCCGGGATGTCAGCCCTTTCGATGGCTGCTGCCTGATGTCATCCATCTATACATCGTTCCCACAATCCACCTTTTCAAAATAGGCACAACACAACACACAAACAAAAAGATTACAATCAGCGTTATGACCAAAATTAGTCCTGTTTTAGCGGCTAAAGCGCCCCATTCCCCTAAAATTTCTTCCAGACTTTTCCACGACCAGTGGTTTCTACCAGCATTCTCTTTTACTTCTTCTTTAAGTTTCATAAGTTTAACCATTACTGCCCTAAACGAACCTTTAGGAGCTGTGTTCATTGTCCTCAAAACCTCCACTGACGAAACATTCGTAGTCTGCGTCATAATCTATTTCATAATCAGTAGGTGGAACATTATCTGTAGTACTAATGTTAAATTCTGCACACAATGATTCTAATTTATACCCCTTCCACTTTTCTAAGTATTGATGAGAATTTCTTGAACCATATAAGAGTCTGCAACCCGAACCACACATAGGTAATTTAAAGAATGACACTGCGTCTTCTCTTGAAGTGAACTCACCATTCCTACATTTTTCACGTTGTACAAATGCACATTCTTTTGACGTCTGGAATAACCATAGGAAATGCTCCCGGAGCAGCAGTACAGATTAAGCAATCATTTTTGGTTAACTCTGTTGCTGTATACCATGACCAGCTATACCATGTATTACGTATGGCTCTTTGCGATAAAGGATCACCCCTTGGTCTGATTCCATGCCATTTAATATCCTGTAATTTATTTATTGCTTTTGGCATAGCTACTTTTGGATTTTGTTTTTCATAAAATTTATCTAAGCCTTCAGAGAAATCTTCACATCCTTCCTTTTCAGAGCATCCATACTGTTTTGGATCTAGTTCTGCGAATTCTAATATTAGGTTGTTGTCCTGATCTGATGTTACCTCAACCGGAGGAGGTGCCGTTGTAATTAATCTTATTAGTGAGGGTTTAGTAGTATTTAAAACTTCCTATGTGGTTTTAATTGTATTTGAAACTATTATCTGTAGATTTGTTTTAGTTATAACGGTTGTTGGAGGTTCAGTTATGTTCTCAGGTCGAATCACCGTAGGTTTTGCGTTGACCAAGTCTCTAGCAACCTCTGTAGGTTGCACTTCCATTTTACTTGTATTTACCTCTGTAATATCACTATTATTTGTTGAAATTTGTATTGTGCTATTTAAAATTTTAGACGCTGATGTGACCGTTACTGTCTTTTCCGTTAAAGTTGTCGATTTATTTAGTCCTAATTTGGTGACTGAAGTAGGTAAAGTCACATTTCCACAAGGGACAGTCATTTTCTTCACTTCTACTGTAGTTCTAGTAGCCATAGTTGTTGGGGGAAAACAATTTACATCTTCTGGTAAAGCCTCTTTACGTGGTATGGTCCATAATATAGTTGAATCTACTTTTCCACTTGAGGTGACGTCTTCGAATTTCAACTCGTATGTTTTGTTAATCCGGAAAGCTATTACATTTGCTTCAATAATCCATCCACAATCTGCATTCCAAACAGTCATATTACAATTAATGTTTTCTTGATTTTGACTTGATAATTGATGACTTACATTAGCATGCGAATTACACATCCTTCGTCTGTCACCTTTTTGCAGTAATCTAGAGATAATCACGTTTCTTTCAACCAAGTCATATTTATCACTGTCTGGCTCCACATGTATCCTAATTTGGTCATTAAACATTTGGACTGTAGCATTTAACTCCTTATTTCCTATTTGTTCTAAATCACCACTTCCTGATACTACATTGTGGTTTTGTAGATTCTTCATTGTTAAGTTATATTTGTAGTTGTCCTCGGGATCCCTGTGGGATTCTATTTCTATTTCTACCTCAAAACCATCATCCTTTATGTACAGAATAAGTGAGCACTGATTTATCCCATATTCAGTATATACCTTTTTGACACTTTTTCCACACAATTTTTGATCATTGTAATAAATGTTCACCTCAAACTCTGTATCTAATTTTGTACGAAATCCTGTATCGGTTACCGTTTCTTTCCATTTGAATTCAGCATGGGTCTCTCTTTTCTTACGCAACCTTTTTGTTTTTTCTCTTAACGGTTCTTTAAGACCTAGATGAGTCATTAACTTCAGTTCAGCTGGCAAAAACACTGGTGTGTACATTGTCAAAGACATTAACATTGTGTTGTACTTATCTTTTTCTGCAAAGGTGGATTTCCCTTTATAGACTGAAGTCCCACATTTCATGGTTGCATGTCGATCGTCTCGACCCTCATTATTCGTTTCTCGTTCCACTCGTGGTTGAGCTGACGTTGGCTGATGCTGTGGTGCCGTCTGCAGGCTGTGAGAGTTCATCTTCGGCCTCGCTGTTGTTAGGCTCACCACCTCTGCCAACATCCACAGGTGAAATGTCATTAATACCAGTTTCATTGCTGCAAACTTTCTGTTCACAGTCTTTTCCATTGTCTGGCTTCACAATGTCTGGCTTCACAGTGTCTCTGGCGTGTACTTTAGTACAATGAGTCAAATGATACCACGTATCACTCCCCTTTACTTGGACGGCGGTTGCGGTTGCTGTCGCTCGTTTGACCTCAAATGGTCCGTCCCATCTCGAGCTGTTCCATTTACGTCTGAACACCTTCACGTACACCAGGTCTCCTGGTTCGACTGGTCTCTTCACCACCGACTCTGGACAGGAACTTCTGGCTTTTTCCTGCAGATAGATAGCTCTATGGATAGCAGTTAGTTGATCCATATATGCTTTCAACTCTGTTTGTAGCTGTTCAAGTGCCGGGCCTTTGAATGGAAGCCTCCATTCAGGCACTGGCATCATTCTGCCTGTTAGCATTTCATGAGGGGTTAAATGTGTGCTGCGATGCATCTGCATGCGATAGCTCATTAGCGCAAGCGGCAAAGCATCAGCCCAGTTTAGGTTAGTAGAAGCACAGATTTTATTCAGCTTAGCTTTCAAAGTCCCATTGATTCTTTCTACAATACCCTGACTCTGTGGGTGGTAGACTGCTCCAAAACGTTGTTTAATTCCTAGCTTTGACAAAACACCTTTCAACACCTTTTGGATAAACGCTGAACCATTATCTGAACTGATTTCTGATGGGATGCCAAATCTCGGAATCACCTCTCTTGTCAGAAACTTAATCACTGTCTCAGCTCCCAATGTCTTTGATGGGACTGCTTCAACCCATCGGCTGAACCGATCGATCACCACCAACATGTACCTTTTTCCTTGCACTGGCTTTATCATGTCAACATAATCTATCACCAGATGTTTAAAGGGTCCCTCAGGGACCGGTATGTGTCCGATCGGTGATTTTATGCCTTTTCGTACATTGTTTTCTGCACATATTTCACATTGGCTCAAGATTTCATCCACCATTGCTTGCATGTAAGGTGACAATAACCTTGCTTTTTCAACTTCTCCATCACTTTCCCTCTACCACAGTGATCCAAACCATTTGCTTCTGAGACCAACATTGTCAACAATGCTACTGGTGCAACTAAATGTCCACTTTGTGATCTCCACAAACCACTTTCACTCATTGTCGCACCTCTCTACGCCCAGAGAGCATGCTCACTTGCACCTGCTTCCTGCTGCATCAAAATGATGTCTTCTGGTGTCACCATAGGTTCCAAGGTGACCACTGGTGCCAAGATAGCCATCTGGCACTTTGATGCTAGTTTTGCTGCCTCATCTGCGGCGTTGTTCCCTTTAATGACTAAATCATTACCTTTACGATGGGCGTTGCATTTGATCACTGCCAGTCTTGATGGCAGCATCATCGATGCAATCAGCTCTTTTAGCTGTTCTTGATGTAATACTGGACTGCCGTCTGCTCGTTTGAAACCTCTTTGTTTCCAAACAGCAGCAAACAGATAACACACCCCATGGGCATAAGCCGAGTCTGTGAATATGTTTGCTACTTTTCCTTTTGCTAGTTTGCACGCTTCTGTCAATGCTTTTAGTTCTGCTTTTTGGGCAGAGCATGGTTGCTCACATTTTTCTGCTTTGACTGTTACAAAATTGTCTCCTACTTGTTTAACCACAGCATAACCTGCGTGGTTTCCAAGATGATCTCTGAAACATGACCCGTCAACAAAATAAGTGACTTCCGCGTTCATTATCGGAGTTGACTCTAAATCGGGTCTTAGTCTTGTGAATTTCATTGTTTCTGCAAGACACTCGTGTGGTTCTCCTTCACAGTCCAGAGGTACCATGTCAGCAGGGTTGTTCGTTGTACACCTTTGTACTGTTACATCTGGATATGTTAAAAGTGGCATGTACTGTAAACATCTTGCCTGAGTCATCACAAACTTTCCTTGATTTATCAGTTCTGTGATTTTGTGATGGGTCTGTATTGCATTTCCTGTTTTAATGTTTCAAAAGCTATTTTAGCTTCTGTTGTCCATTTTAACACTGCTTTTAACGACTGGTTTCCTGTTTCTTTTATTAGTTCTCTAAAGGCCCGTTTACACTACACTTTTTTAACCGAGCCGAGACCAGTCCGAGCTCGGTAACCGAGATAACTCTTGTGTGTAAACGGTCAGCAGACTGAACCAGACTGCGCTAAACAAAACCGGACCACGCTAACTGCAGACCAGCTCTTGAGTAGGTCTCGGCCTGGTTTTATTTCTGGCCCAGTTTTCTGATAAAGAGCCCATGAGCAGAACGTGTCATCCCCTTACAGTCAGCTGACTGTCCGTGGGTTTTCCGGCAGTCTGGCTACACGTCCCGATTCACACTCCATTCAGACAAATTTCAGACATTCATAATAATATAGCTTCCTTACCGTGCCACACGGTTTCCAGAGATGAATCTGCTTAGCAGCGCAATGAACCTCAGCGTCTGTCGTTGTTTCCTGCGTCTGTAAATCCTTTTTAAACGTTCGTTTGTCTCATCCACTTCCCAAAAAAGCCAACTTTCTCAAGTAAATTCACCAATGGTTGCCTTCTTCCCCTGACTCTCCGCAAACACCGAAATATCACAATATCAAGCATATCTTCCTGAATGTTACGGGCGCCGCGCTGTTTTGTTTTGCTCGGTCCCGCCTTCAATCCCAGAGAGCAGTAGTACCGCAGATCGCCACTAGGGGGCGAGGAGCAACCAAGGAACCGAGATAAGCTTTGTGTGTAAACGGGTCGGCTTGTCTTGGATAACTGATCCAAGCTCGGACTGGTCTCGGCATGGCTCGGTTTTTAGGTGTAGTGTAAACGGGGCTTAAGTGGTGCTGCTTTTTCCGCATAGTTTTCAATCCAGTCTGCATTGAAACCTGTCATTCCCAAAAATGTCATCATTTCGCCGACTGTCCTTGGACTTGGAGCTTTGCTGACACCTTCCAGTTGAGAAGGTGAAATGCCAACTGTTGTCTTCCTAGGTAATCTACCTGTGGTTGACAATACTGTAGTTTTTGTTTGGAGACCTTGTGTCCTCCCTTTGCTAATCTTTGTAGAACTTTGATTGAGTCCTGATGACAGTCATTTAGTGTGTTTCCACAGATTAACAAATCATCCGCATACTGTAACACAGTTCCAGTTAAATTGAGTCCTTCCAAATAATTTTTTAGCACCTGATTAAATATGTGCGGGCTAAGTTTAAACCCTTGAGGCAATCGGGTATAACTGAGCTTTTTACCTCTGTAGGTAAATGCGAATAAATGATGTGACTCTTCCGATAGCGGAATGCTGAAAAATGCAGAGCAGAGATCAATCACAGTGAAAAACCGTGCTTCTGATGGTATTGAATTTAAAAGACTATTTGGATTTGGCACATCCGATTCTGCATCTACTATTATCTTGTTTATTTCTCTTAAGTCATGAACAAGACGGTATTTGTTTTTGTCTGCTTTCAGAACTGGAAAAATTGGAGTATTACATTGACTTTCTACTTCCACCAGCACACCTGCTTGCATCAATCCATCAATGGTTTTCTGAATGCCTTGTTCTGCTTCTGGTTTTAATGGGTATTGCTGGCGAAAAGGAAACCGTGCATTTGGTTTTATTTGAACTGAGACTGGTTCTGCAGATTTTACTAAACCCACATCTGTATCATGTTTGGACCATAAGTGCTCAGAGACATTTTTTAGCATGTCCTGCATTAATGGTTGATCTTCAGAGGAACCATTTTCCTCAGACTGATCTTTTAGATCAACAGGCACTGTCACAACTTGTGGTTTTGCTGTCATTGTTGTTTCACATAGGATCTTGATCATTGTTCCATCACTTGATTGAAAAATTAATGGGTTATCTGTGTCTTCCCATGTTGCTTCTGTTGCAAGTTTCATCATTGGTCCCAGATCTTTTGCATGAAATCCTTTATTTACAAACAATGTTATGTGTGGTACTGAGTCTGAAACATTGTATCACTCTGAAATGAAATCATTTTGTTTCACATTTAAAGCTGCACCTTGGTTTCCAATAACAATACATTGTGTTTAAAGATTTACAGTTCTGTCTTTTGTAGAACTATCCCATTTTTCTTCAAACTCCAGGCTCTTTGAAATGTCATAGAACATGGTGCAGTGGTAATCTAGAAAAGGTTTTCTGGCTTCTGGAATTTGAGCTTTAATGTACCGGCCCCAGTTAGTGACTACATATTCAACTGGGCCTGAAATGTCTCCTAGCCAATAAACATTAGCTTCATGTGTTTGCATGTACATTTGAAGATCCAGACCTGTTTTGTCAACATACTGTAACGGATATGGATGGACCCAAGAAATACCCGAAACGAGTGAGTAAAACTTTAACAGTTTATTAAAATTTGGTGGCGGCGCGGACCCCCCTGGTATGTGCGGCAGCACACAGCCTCTGGCGGTTCCTGAAGGCAGAGTGGTGGGTTAGTGACCAGCGGGGCACAGAGGGAATATTACACGGAGCTGAGTCACTAACCTGGGGCACGAGGACGGCTTGTTTTAGCAGCGTCTGGTTTCCAGGAAGCAGCAGGGTCCGTGAAGGGGCTATCCAGTTCTTTGTCCAGGTCCGGTCCGGTTCTTTGACGGGAGGGATATCCGTTTAATCCAGCAGAGGTTTCCGAGGGAGAATCTAGAGACGGTTCCAGGTCCAGGTCCAAATCCAAATCCAGAATCACAATATCAAAGAGTAGGCAATCACAGAAACTTACAGGCTGGCAGGGTCCGAAACACAGGGAGGCAGTCCAAATCACTGAGGCTGAAGAACAGAACTCAGGCGGGCAGACAAATCCAACGGGGGTCAGGCTGGCTCGAAAAACAGGGGCAAAAACGGGTCGACAGGCAGACAGGCAGACAGACTCTCAGAAAAATGGCTGGAAGTTCTCACCGTGAGGCTCGAGGCGTTCTGGCACTGGAGGCTGCGAGGCGCAGGGCTTATAAGCCGGCAGAGGTGAAGGCAGCACAGGTGCGCTGATTGCAATTAGCAGCTCCAGTGCCAGAAACGTTACAGAGCCCCCCCCTCAAGGGCGGATTCCAGACGCCCTAGGCTGGTCCGGGTGGGCTCTGTGGAAATCCCTAATGAGGGACTTGTCCAGAATGTGGCGGGACGGGACCCACTGCCGTTCCTCAGGCCCGTAACCCTCCCAGTCAATGAGGTACTGGGTGCCTCGACCCCACTTCCGGGACTTCAAAATCCTCTTAACAGTGTAGGCCGGGGAACCGTCAACCAGACGGGTGGGAGGTGGGGGTGTGACGGTGGGAGCCAGACTGGAGGTCTTAACAGGCTTAATACGGGAAACGTGAAAAACAGGGTGTACCCTCATGGCAGACGGCAGACGGAGGCGGATCGCCACCGGGTTAACAACCTTGGTGATAGGGAAGGGCCCGATGAACCGTGGTGCCAACTTCTTGCTATCCGTCTTCAACGGAAGGTCCCTGGTGGACAGCCAGACCCTGTCTCCTACCTTGTACGGAGGAGCAGGAACGCGTCGGCGATTAGCCGCGCGGGCCTGAACCTGGGAAGCCTTGTGTATAGCTCTCTTGGCCCTCCTCTAGGCACGCTGGCATCTCAGGGCCGAGAGGCGGGCAGACGGGACTCTGGACTCTACCTCCTCGGTGGAGAAGACAGGAGGCTGGAACCCATAGACGACGTAGAACGGAGAGAGCCCAGTAGAGCTAGAGGGCGTCGCGTTAATAGCGTGCTCCACCCAGGGTAAATTCTGGGCCCACTTGGAGGGATCGGACTGACAGAAGAGGCGGATCTTGGTCTCGACCTCCTGATTCATCCTCTCGGACTGGCCATCGGTTTGGGGGTGGAAGCCGGAGGACAGGTTGACGGAGATGCCGAGCATGGCGCAGAACTCCTGCCAATATCGGGCCACAAACTGGGGACCTCGATCGGACACAATGTCAGAAGGCAGACCGTGCAACCTGAACACCTCCTTAGCCAGGATAAACCCCATCTCCTTGGCTGAGGGGAGCTTGGGTAAGGGGACCAGATGAACCATCTTTGAGAATCGATCCACAATAGTGAGGATAACCGTAAACCCCTCTGAGGAGGGAAGGCCAGTGATGAAATCCATGGAAAGGCTGGACCAAGGGCGAGAAGGGACAGGCAAAGGATGGAGGAGCCCTGAAGGGGGGCGACGGGAAACCTTAGCCTGATTACAAGGGGAGCAGGCTGCAACAAACCTCCCGACATCCTGGACCAGAGTGGGCCACCAAAACTGGGACTTGATGGTCCGAATGGTCTTATTAATGCCGGGATGACCATAGAGGCGAGAACTGTGACACAGTTCGATCACTTTGGACCTGAGTTGAGGGGGAACGAAGAGCCTGTCCTTAGGACACTTATCGGGTACCTGAACGGAACCGAGAGACTCTCTTACCTCCCTTTCGAGTCCCAGGCGGGAGACAGCACATCTGACAGTGTCAGGCAGAATGAACCCCCTTTCTTGATCCGGGTCCTCTTCTTTGGCTTCAAAAACCCTAGACAAGGCGTCAGGCTTGATGTTCTTGGACCCAGGCCGATAGGAAAGGGAAAAGTTGAAGCGACTAAAAAACAAAGCCCACCTGGCCTGTCTGGGATTGAGTCTCTTTGCCGTCTTATGATACTCCAAGTTACGGTGGTCAGTCCAGACCAAAAAAGGAGTCTTGGAGCCCTCAAGCCAATGCCTCCACTCTTCGAGGGCTAATTTAACGGCCAGGAGCTCTCGGTTGCCAACATCGTAATTCTGCTCAGATTTAGACAACTTCCTGGAAAAGAAAGCACAGGGATGAATGCGGCCATCAACAGACTCCTGACTGAGGACAGCCCCAACCCCAGAACTAGAAGCATCCACTTCGACGATGAACTGTCTCTCTGGATCGGGGGAAATCAGGATCGGTGCAGAGGTAAAGCGTTCTTTAAGAAGCTTAAAAGCCTCGTCCGCTTGCTCTGTCCAAACAAACTTGGCTTTACTTGAGGTGAGAGCGTGGAGCGGAGATGCAACCTGACTGTAGTTGTTTATAAACCTCCTATAAAAATTTGCGAACCCAAGGAACCTCTGGAGCTGCTTACGGTCCACTGGGACAGGCCATTCCTTAACAGCACGAACCTTGGCTGGATCCATAGCCGTCCGTCCAGGGGACAAAACAAAACCGAGGAAGGAGGTAGAAGAGGTGTGGAACTCGCATTTCTCAGCCTTAACAAACAACTGGTTCTGCAGGAGACGGAGAAGGACGGAACGAACATGCTGCTTGTGAAGGGTGAGATTCTTGGAGTAGATGAGGATGTCGTCCAGATAAACAAACACATAACGACCAATCATATCCCTAAGAACCTCGTTAACTAGGTTCTGGAAAACGGCTGGAGCATTTGTCAGACCGAATGGCATGACCAGATATTCATAATGGCCGGTGGGGGTATTAAATGCAGTCTTCCATTCATCCCCCTCCTTAATACGGACCAAATGGTAAGCGTTGCGAAGGTCCAACTTGGTGAAAATCTGAGCTCCTTGGACCTGGTCGAACGCAGTGTTCATTAGGGGGATGGGATACCGGTTCTTAACCGAAATGTTATTGAGCCCCCTATAATCAATGCATGGGCGGAGAGAGCCATCCTTTTTCCCCACAAAGAAAAAACCTGCCCCTGCTGGCGAGGAAGAGGGGCGAATAATGCCTGCTCTTAAACTGTCATGTATGTAATCCTGCATGGCCTGGGACTCCGGAGGGGATAATGAATAGAGACGGCCCCTAGGAGGAGAGGTGCCTAGCAATAAATCAATAGCACAATCATATGGGCGATGAGGAGGTAAACTTGTGGCCTTGGCTTTGTTAAAAACCTCCTTTAAATCATGATAGACGGACGGGACTTTGGACAGATCTGGGTAGAATTCATCAATCTTACCCTTAGAAGAGTGAGGTGGCTGGGCGGAAGATAAACAAAACTCAGAACAGGATGAAGCCCAACCTGTAACCTCGACCCGCCGCCAGTCAATCTGGGGGTTGTGTTTGCGGAGCCAGGTAGCGCCCAAGATGACTGGAACCTGTGGGGATTCAATAATCATAAAGGTCAGTTCCTCCTTATGATTACCTCCCATAGTTAATTCCACTGGCTCGGAGACGAGGCGTGACTGATTGAGTTCGTGCCCATCCAGGGTGAGAACACTACGGGCAGCAGAGCCATTGTGCAGTGGAATGTTTAATCTCCTGGCCAGGCCTTCATCCAAAAACTCTGTGTCGGCCCCTGAATCGATGAAAACAGAGACTGAGTGAGAATGAGAGGCAAAGGTTAAAGTTGCAGGCAGAAGACGATCAGATGGGACAGCTAACTTGGTGTAGCTCAGTAGGGATGTCCCACCCCCTACTGAGCTTGGCCTTTTACCGGACAACCTCGGACCTGATGACCCGACCCACCGCAGTAGAGGCAGAGTCCCTGTTGCTGTCTGCGCTGGTATTCATCCTTTGACAAACCCAGCTTGCCCAACTGCATTGGCTCAGGTTCAGAGGGTTTCTGTGAGGCCGGCAAGGTGACGGGAGGTGGAGCCGAAACTCGAGAGTGGGTCGGGGGATTAGAGCGACGCTCCCTTCGTCGCTCCATGAGACGGAGATCCACTCTAGTGGCCAGCTCCTCAAGCCGCTTGAGGGACTTAGGATACTCTCGGGTAGCAAGTTCATCCTTGATCTTATCGTGGAGCCCATGAATAAAAACGTCCATAAGGGCAAACTCATTCCACAAGCTCTCCGCAGATAATAAATGAAAATCAATAATATAGTCGGCCACAGACCTATCCCCCTGTCTCAGGGACAGAAGCCCTCTAGAAGACTCCCGACAGGGCAACACGGGACTGAAAACTCTCACGAGCTCCCCGGAGAAGGCATCATATGAGTGGCAAATGCGTGAGTCGTTCTGCCACTCGGAAGTTCCCCATAATCGGGCTTTACCGGCCAAACAGGAGATCACGTAAGCGACTTTAGCTCGGTCAGAGGGGAATGAGGAAGGCTGTAGCTCGAAATGAATCTCACACTGAGTGAGGAAAGCCCTACATTGCTCAGGATCGCCAGAGAACAGTCCCGGCGGGGTGAGACGGGGCTCTGACATTGGTGACGTCACCGGAAGTGACGGAGGGTTCGCGGAAGCTGTTTGCGGAAGTGAAGGCTGCGGACTAGTCTGACTTCGGAGATGATTAAGGATTTCCGAAACTCCGATTTCTAATTCTGAAATGGATCTTTCTACCCCCGCGCGCCACTGGGTTTCGGGTACAGGGTCCATGTTTGGTGGCCAGAACGTACTGTAACGGATATGGATGGACCCAAGAAATACCCGAAACGAGTGAGTAAAACTTTAACAGTTTATTAAAGATGGTGGCGGCGCGGACCCCCCTGGTATGTGCGGCAGCACACAGCCTCTGGCGGTTCCTGAAGGCAGAGTGGTGGGTTAGTGACCAGCGGGGCACAGAGGGAATATTACACGGAGCTGAGTCACTAACCTGGGGCACGAGGACGGCTTGTTTTAGCAGTGTCTGGTTTCCAGGAAGCAGCAGGGTCCGTGAAGGGGCTATCCAGTTCTTTGTCCAGGTCCGGTCCGGTTCTTTGACGGGAGGGATATCCGTTTAATCCAGCAGAGGTTTCCGAGGGAGAATCCAGAGACGGTTCCAGGTCCAGGTCCAAATCCAAATCCAGAATCACAATATCAAAGAGTAGGCAATCACAGAAACTTACAGGCTGGCAGGGTCCGAAACACAGGGAGGCAGTCCAAATCACTGAGGCTGAAGAACAGAACTCAGGCGGGCAGACAAATCCAACGGGGGTCAGGCTGGCTCGAAAAACAGGGGCAAAAACGGGTCGACAGGCAGACAGGCAGAGAGACTCTCAGAAAAATGGCTGGAAGTTCTCACCGTGAGGCTCGAGGCGTTCTGGCACTGGAGGCTGCGAGGCGCAGGGCTTATAAGCCGGCAGAGGTGAAGGCAGCACAGGTGCGCTGATTGCAATTAGCAGCTCCAGTGCCAGAAACGTTACACATACAAACCCTGAGGAGAACACCAGATTTTTAATTTCATTCTGCACAATGCATCTCTTCCCAACAGGTTAATTGGTGTTTGGTCAGAGACAAGGATTGGTATTCTTATCTCATCATCATCATTTGCCAGTCGTACAGGAGCTGTCATTTGTATTAACTGTCTTGTTCCCGAGAACCCTACTGTTGAAATGAATTTATCAGACATGGGGAGGTGCTTTGCATAATTTGGATTTACACACGTGTAAGCTGCTCCTGTATCGACCAGCATCGGTGTTTCTTTTTCTTCAATTAGAATTTTTAACATAGGTTCATTTTCAGCACCGTCACTTACGATCGGGCACTGGTTCTCCCCTGTAAGGTTTTCTGGGCACCCCTAGTAACCAAAATTTGGTGGGTTTACAGGCCGTCTTGTTGGACCTGGACGGAACCGGCCGCGCGATTGCCTGTGGTAGGTGTTGTTGCCTCTTGGGCAATGCTCAGCACGATGTCCAAGTTCATTGCATGCCCAGCATGCGCCCATTATTCCAGGTGTGCCAGGCCTGCCTCTGTTAGTCCAGGCGGGACCTCTTTGCTGTCGTCCACGAGGCCCATATGGCTGTGTATTGAATGCTTGAGGATAAACATTAACCACTGGTTGTTGTGGCTGGGTAAGTTGAGGAGCCGGAAAACTCCTTTGTGTTTGATTTGTCACATCATGTACAGGATCTGAAAAACCTTGAGGTGGGGTTAAATTATCAGTCACTTTAATCATTGTAGCTTGGGTTTTAGCTTTGTTTTTTTCTGATAGTTCTCCAAGCTGCATTTGTGCCAGTTTTCTTTGTACATTTTTATCATGTTCTGCACTCTTACTTTCTTCTCTTCTGTACTTCTCCACTGCATGTATCACATGATCACGGAACTCTCTGTGAGGCATTGACGTCAGAGCCACCACATCTTCTAACCTGCTTCTCACAGAAGCAGGCATTGCTTCAATGATGGAGTTCCGGAACAGAGTTGTCAGCACAGGGCTCTTATCAACTTCTGTAACGTTCCTGGCACTGGAGCTGATACACAATTCAGCACACCTGCTCCACTCCTCTCGTTTCTGCAATTAGTCCTCACTGGTTCCACCTGTCTCACCTCCATATATACCCAGTCCAAATCAGCCCCCAGTGCCAGATTGTCTCAAGACAAACCCTTGTTACTTTCCAGCGTTCCTGAAACCTGCCAGCTTTACCGTTATCCGACCTGATTCCACCACCGTTTTCCGAGCCTGCCAGACCCCTGAATTGTTCCTGTTCGCCCGCCTGTGTGCCCGACCTGATCAGCTTTCTGACCAACGATTCTGTCTCTGCCCTGGATAGCCTGCTTGTGTACCGGACGCCCGCTCAGTTTAAGTTTTCGAATCTGCCTGACCCCTTTTGCATCTCTGCCCACCAGTTAACAGACCTTGGAACGGACCTGGATTTCCCTGCTGGATTGCCCCTGTTTGCCTGCCGCTCAACGGCCTCACATTACTGTCCGCCGTCGGACCTCCGCCCCGGACCTGAACCGGACCCGAGTTCTGAATCCCTCTACCAGGTTAGTGATCTTCCTTCTCCCTCCTTGCTAGTTTTTTCCCTTTTTTTCCGATCACTAACCTGTAGTGTCTGCCACAGGGGGTTTCCAGTTGGAGAGCTGCCTGCTGTGCGCTCCCCGTGCCGCGCTGCCTGCGCGTTTTCCCCGATATGCTCAGAGCTCGAGTAAATAAAGCACTTAAAGGCTCATACCTGTTTGTGTGCATATTGGGTCCTTATTCCTGTACGTTACAGTACAATCTGGCCAAAGAAAATGGACTCTGCACCAAACGATCAGTGGCGACAGGGTGTCGAAAGATCCATTTCTGACTTAGAGACTGGAATGACCGAGATTCTAACTCTTCTTCGCAGCCAGGCGGCCCCGGCTCCGCCACATCCGCAATCTCCTACTCCAGCTACGTCACGCATGGTGACGTCACTTCCTGAGCCGCGGCTCTCCCCGCCCGAGCTCTTTAAAGGTGATCCCGTCCAGTGCAGGGCATTTCTCACTCAATGTGAGATTCAGTTTGAGCTCCAACCTTCATCTTATCCCACTGACCGCTCTAGAGTGGCATATGTTATTTCTCTGCTGTCTGGAAAGGCGAGGTTGTGGGCCACATCTGAATGGCAGTCTGATTCCCCTCTGTGCTATTCTTATTTAGATTTTTCCCGCGAGCTGGTTAGAGTATTTAGCCCAGTGCTGCCCTGCAGGGAGTCCACTAGGGGGCTTCTGGCTCTCAGGCAGGGAGAGAAGTCTGTCTCCAATTATATCATAGATTTCCACCTTCTAGCAGCTGAGAGTCCCTGGAATGAGCCTGCTCTCATGGATGTCTTCATCTCGGGGTTGAACGACAGAATAAGGGACGAGCTCTCCACCAAGGATTATCCACATTCCCTTAAACAACTAGAGGAATTGGTGACTCGTATTGACCTCCGTCTTATGGAACGGCGGAGGGAACGCCGTCCTGTTTCCTGGACCTCTTCCACACCAGCAGCACTACTGCCCCCTCCTGGTCCAGCTGCTGCTGAGTCTATGCAGCTAGGCAGAGCGCGACTGTCTGTCGAGGAGCGCCAGCGGAGGTTCCAGCAGAATCTCTGTGTTTATTGTGGGGGGGAGCGCCATCGTGCTAGCACCTGTCCGTTAAAAGACCAGGCTCAGTAGGGCGAGGGGAGTCCCTACTGAGCCGGACCAAGGTCTCTGCCTCCTCTGAATTTTTGTTACCTGCTACAATTTTTGTGTCTGCCAAGCACCATAACCTGTCTGTGTTTGTGGATTCTGGGGCTGAGACCGAATTCATGGACGAGGGATTAGCCAGGAGGCTAAACATCAGACTCCACCTGGGTCCGTCTTCTCTCAGCATCCTGGCGCTGGACGGCCACAAGTTGCACCATTCCCATCTCGTCACAGAACCCGTCGATCTTCTCATTGGAGGTAATAATAGAGAGAGCCTAACCTTTATGATTATTAACTCCCCTCAAGTTCCAGTCGTCCTGGGCAGCTCTTGGCTGAGGAAACACAACCCCCTCATAGACTGGCGTAAGGGGGAGGTCACTGGTTGGGCTTCTTCTTGCTCTGTCTTGTTGTGCCATAACATGCCATGATAAATGATTGATCTCGGATTGGATTCTGAACAGTGGAAGAGGGTCACAAAGGAATTCCACTCTGCCCGTAACAGGAGACCCCCATGTTTGGACTGCCCTTTTTCCCAGCAGGAGGTCAGTTGTGACCACTCCTGCTGAGATAAAACCTTTCTCCTACAGACAAAGACTCTCTCTTTCTCTTCAACACTTCTTCCCACTTCAGCATTCTTCTGCAGACCTGTTCAGCTCCACTACAGCTCTCTGGGAGCAGACAAAGGAGGCCAGACCATGAGGGCCTGGTCGGCCCTCACCGACACACAAGCCAGCAGCTGAAAGATTCCCTGGACCAGCCACGTTGATCCAGGGTCTGCTAGACCCGACTGCCTGTTTCAGCAGAGGACCTGACTGAATCCGGACAAACAACATGTCCGGGCAAATACAGAGCTAAGTTGCAGTCCTAACTTCACAATCAGATGCAGGGGAAAAAATCCTGCATCTGAAACAGCTCTGTGTATTTTTCCTCAGCCTGTACAGGGAAGTGAACACCAATGGAGCTGAAGGCTGGATGCTGAGGAAAACCCCTGCTTGGACTGCATCCCGGTCGAAGGACCAGGCCTCCAAGCTATCCAGACCACGCCGTTAGCCACATGCGGCTGCAAGGCTAACGCTAGCCTGCCAAGAACCGAGCGCTAGCCCGCTAGCGCTAGCCAACTATTTCCTCCTTCAATGCTTCTTCCTGGAACGGCCAAAGCGGACAGAACTCACACATGAGGCATCAACAGGTTGGGCAGCGGTCTGAGGGTGAAGAAAAAGGTTTATTGGGAAATGTTTGTAAACCGTGGTGTTTAGAACAAAGGGCTAACCAGTAGGTCGCGCTAGCCAAACATGCTATTAGCCTTGTTAACATCCAGTTTCGGACATTTGAAAATGAGTTCGTTTTAAAGCATAAAGCGTAACTGTTCTGCTCCGCCATCCTCCGATGGTGTTATCTGCCTTATTCCCACATCAATATGGTATATTAATGCCGGTTTTCAAGGCAATTTTGGGAACTTTATGTTGTAACCTCTTAGCCACCGAGTGTCTGCAGCGACCCCATGCGCCCGGAGGGAGAATCGCATTAACAAACTCGGTCGTAAGGGTTTAAATAATATTACAGGACAAACAGTCCTCAGAATATTATTTCAACAAATAATATTTTGTTTAACTTGGGCTTTGCATTGTGAATGGATTGAAATACATGGCAGATGTTTTAACTCCACTCCATGCTTTTGAAATCAGATCTGTAGTGAACAGGGATTCACTGAATTAATCTGATTATGATCAACCACTTTTGTTTGTCTTTGTTTGTTTTTGCATGTAAATAGTTCCTTAGCTTAGCTTCTTTTTATCTTCATTTTGCTTAGTAGTTTAGTTAAGTTTCACTAGCCTAGAGAGGATTTATTAATCGAAATATTGTGTTAATTCAGGTAAACAGCATTACATAGTGATGTTCTCTGGATGTTCATTTTATTTCTGTTATTAAATTCTTGGACTTGAAAAGAAGTTGTCACTCTTTATTCTATGTGTGTGCAGGTTTTGCTGTTAAAAGATCGCTAGTGCTCGAATTCATCCCTTTCAACCATTGTCTTGATATCAGCTTAAGAGCTGATCATCACCAGACAATACTTAACAGACAGAGAGTTATTTATGAAACATTAAATAACTTTAAACAGTGTATAATTGCACAACATATTTGGCGTCGCCTGGGTGGGCATTCATAAAAAACATATTTGGCGTCCCTTTCGGCGGGCGATAGTAATACAGCGGAAACTGCACACATATCAGAATATAACCTGTGACGTTTTTAGACTTTTAGGAAAATAAAAGTTAACTAAAAAACTTCTCAGCTAGTGATAATAAACTTTACTACAAAGAGCTTAAACTCAGATGCTTGAGTCAATCAAGGTATCTGTCATAACCAACAGTCCCAGAGTAGATTTAACTGAAAAGTTAAGCTTACTGACTGAACAAAATTTTGTTGCACATTTGTCTCCAGATGATGTGACTTATCCTCATGTTTGCTTAAACCACAAGTCTTAAATGGAAAGTCCACAGTTATGCGCTTTCAAAATTAACTGCCAGTCCAGGAAAGTTAGATGCTCAAATATCTAACCTAAGATGCTTTGCATATTTGTTTAACAAGACATTTTGAGAGCTTACTAGTGGAGGAGTTCAAGTATCTTGGGGTCTTGTTCACGAATGAGGGGAAGATGGAGCGGGAGATCGACAGGCGGATTGGTGCAGCGTCTGCTGTGAAGCGGGCGCTGTACCGATCCGTTGTGGTGAAGAGAGAGCTGAGCCAAAAGGCGAAGCTCTCGATTTACCGGTCGATCTACGTTCCTACCCTCATCTATGGTCACGAGCTTTGGGTCGTGACCGAAAGAACGAGATCCCGGATACAAGCGGCTGAAATGAGTTTTCTCCGTAGTGTGTCTGGGCTCTCCCTTAGAGATAGGGTGAGGAGCTCAGTCATCCGGGGAGGACTCAGAGTAGAGCCGCTGCTCCTCCACGTCGAGAGGAGCCAGTTGAGGTGGCTCGGGCATCTGGTCAGGATGCCTCCTGGACGCCTCCCTGGAGAGGTGTTCCGGGCACGTCCCACCGGGAGGGGACCCAGGGGAAGACCCAGGACACGCTGGAGGGACTATGTCTCCCGGCTGGCCTGGGAACGCCTTGGGATTCCTCCTGAGGAGCTGGCCCAAGTGGCTGGGGAGAGGGACGTCTGGGCCTCCCTACTGAAGCTGCTACCCCCGCGACCCGACCCCGGATAAGCGGAAGACAACGGACGGACGGACGGACGGACTTGTGTTGTGTGGAACATATTTGTCTCCAGATTTAACTCTTAGTTAATCTGAGGTGTCACCCTATTTGTGGAAAGGGGGGTGATGCTCTTAAAGCTAAAAGTGCTAATTTCCTTTAAAAGAAAGACGAGAAGCACAAGCTAAAAAGCTAGTAATTCCTTAAAAGGTGAAGCCTTGCGCAAAAGCTAGTAATTCCTAAAGAAAGGTAAGCAGTCGCTACAGAGCTCGTAAGTCCTAAAGGTTTAGCGTTCTTAACACTGAAAGAATAGTGTCGTCATAAGTCGCACGTTGAACAGTCAACCTGCGCAATTGTTTCCACACACACAAATAAGTATTTTGCAAAATGTATGTTTAAACATAAAAGCATAGCTAAGCGTGCACAGACTGGATCTTATGTTATTTTGAAAGTTTGTCATAACTTCTTTTGTTTTGTGTTAGCAAGATGGAGCCAGAACGTCTCACATCTAAAGCTGCACCCTTGGTGGACCAAGCGGACATAGAGAGGCAGAAGGTTGTCGTTGCCGACCTCATGAACTTATCCGCAGATGAGTTAAATAGTTTGAACAGTCTTAACCTTGCTGAATGCGATAAAAAGATTAAGGAACTAATTAACTTCATTCAGAATCTGACCAAAAGGACTCGGATTCAAGAGGTTGTGGGACAACTTACATTGTTATATCAACGTAAATCACAACTAGAAGATGAACAATATCTTCAGTTACAGGTTGAGCATCAGATGGTTTTAGACAGAGTGAGTGCTGCCAAACGTGAGCTCTCAAAGACCGAGGTGAGGATGGAGGAAGCTGATGCTGAGACCAAGGACCTCAAAGCTCCTGATGTCAGCGAGGCTGCATCTCACCAGAGAAGTGAGTTCTCCACCCCTCAATCAATACCTTGATTGACTCAAGCATCTGAGTTTAAACATTAAATAACTTTAAACAGTGTATAATTGCACAACAGTCTCCTGTTTAAGGTCTGCCCTACCTCTCCGGTCGCCTCAAAGAGAGCCGGATGAGATTTACCCCGACCTGTCCAAAGTTCCCTCCGACTACCACGACCTCAGAGAGGTATTTAATAAAGCTAAAGCCACCAGTCTACCTCCGCACCGTCCTTACGACTGCTGCATTGAGCTGCTTCCTGGGACTGCCCCTCCCAGAGGTCGCCTTTATTCCCTGTCTATCCCTGAGTCCGAGGCCATGCAGAGGTACATCGATGACTCTCTCAGGGCTGGCATTATCCGTCCTTCTTCCTCACCTGCTGGGGCAGGTTTTTTCTTTGTGGGTAAGAAGGACGGCTCACTCCGTCCCTGCATTGATTACAGGGGGTTGAATGACATTTCGGTGAAGAATCGCTACCCCATTCCCTTAATGAATACAGCCTTCGACCAGGTCAGGGGGGCCAAGCTGTTTACTAAGTTGGACCTCAGAAACGCTTACCACCTGGTTCGAATCAGGGAGGGGGATGAGTGGAAAACGGCCTTTAACACTCCCACGGGTCACTATGAATACCTGGTTATGCCGTTCGGGCTCACCAATGCCCCAGCCGTCTTCCAGAACCTCGTGAACGAAGTGCTTAGGGATATGATTGGGAGGTTCGTCTTTGTCTACCTCGATGACATCTTGATTTATTCAGAAGACCTCACGACCCATAAACAGCACGTATGTTCAGTCCTGCTTCGCCTGTTACAGAACCAGTTATATGTTAAGGTGGAAAAATGTGAATTTCATGTGTCCTCCACTAGTTTTCTTGGGTTTATCCTTGCTCCTGGTCAGATGGCCATGGATCCCGCCAAGGTCCGTTCAGTTATTGAGTGGCCCACACCTGCTGACCGGAGACAACTCCAGAGGTTTCTGGGGTTTGCCAACTTTTATCGACGTTTTATTAGGAATTATAGCCAAGTGGCATCTCCGCTCCACGCTCTGACTTCTGTAAAGACAAGGTTCGCCTGGAACGACCAGGCAGATAAAGCTTTTCGGCGGCTAAAACGCCTGTTTACCTCAGCCCCAGTACTGGTCGCCCCTGACCCTGAGAAACAGTTCATCGTGGAGGTTGATGCCTCTAGTTCTGGAGTAGGAGCAGTACTCAGCCAGAAAGTTGAACAGGGTCGGTTACACCCTTGCACTTACTTCTCCAGAAAGTTATCTCCGGCAGAGCGCAACTACGACGTCAGAGACCGGGAGCTCTTGGCAGTCAAGTTGGCTCTGGAGGAGTGGAGGCACTGGCTGGAGGGGTCCAAACTTCCCTTCCTGGTGTGGACAGATCACAGGAATCTGGAGTTTTTAAGGACAGCTAAGAGACTCAATCCTCGTCAAGCTAGATGGGCTCTTTTCTTCAGCCGTTTCAGTTTTTCCCTGTCTTTCAGGCCTGGCTCCAAGAACCTCAAGCCTGATGCTCTGTCCCGTATGTTTGAGGCAGAGAAGGAAGTCCCTGAGCAGACGCAGGGATACATCCTCCCTGAGTCGGTCAGATGTGCGGTTACCCGGATCGGGTTGGAAACAGAGGTCAGGAACGCCCTCAATGGGGTACGTGTCTCCGAGGCTTGCCCCAAGAAGAGACTTTTCGTCCCTGACCCACTAAGGGGCAGGGTCCTCGAGTTCTGCCACAGCTCCCGTTTGTACTGTCACCCGGGCATCACCAAGACGCTACACATTGTACGCACCCAGTTCTGGTGGCCCACGCTGTCTAGGGACGTTAAGGAGTTTGTCTTGGCCTGTACCCACTGCAACCAGGCGAAGGTCTCACGAAAACCCCCGTCCGGTCTCCTCCGACCCCTGCCTGTTCCCTCCCGGCCGTGGTCCAGTCTGTCTATAGACTTTGTCACGGGCCTGCCTGTTTCCGAGGGCAACTCGGTCATCCTGACCATTGTAGACCGCTTCTCAAAGATGGTCCACTTGGTTCCCTTACCAAAACTCCCTTCGACCAAGCAGATGGGCTTCATTCTGGCGAAGGAAGTGTTTCGGCTTCACGGGTTGCCTTCCGACATAGTTTCGGACAGGGGACCCCAGTTTGTGGCCCGTTACTGGCAAGAGTTCTGTGCCATGCTGGGAATCTCAGTTAGCCTCTCCTCTGGTTTCCATCCTCAGACTGACGGCCAGACGGAGAGGCTCAACCAAGAGGTGGAGGCTAAGCTCCGCCTGATCTGTGGGTCCGACTCCACCAAGTGGGCCAGTAACCTCCCTTGGGTGGAGCACGCCATCAATTCAACGCCCTCCAGCTCAACCGGGCTCTCCCCTTTTTACATTGTGTATGGGTTTCAACCACCGGTGTTTACCGTTCAGGAGAGAGAGGCCAGGGTTCCCTCGGCCCATTTGTCCGCCCTAAGGTGTCAGCGAGCCTGGAGGAGGGCTAGAAGGGCCCTTCTCACCTCCTCCCAGTCCCAGGCGCGGGCTGCCAACCGCCGGCGGATCCCAGCCCCTCAGTATACACCCGGGGATAAAGTCTGGCTTTCTACCAGGAACCTTCCGCTTAAGGTGGATTGCAAGAAGCTGGCTCCTCGATTTGTTGGTCCCTTTCCTGTCTCCAAGGTAGTGAACCCGGTGGCGGTCCGTCTCCGCCTGCCTCCGTCTATGAGGGTTCATCCTACCTTCCATGTGTCCCAAGTTAAGCCCTTCAAGACTTCCTGCCTGCCGCTCAACGGCCTCACATTACTGTCCGCCGTCGGACCTCCGCCCCGGACCTGAACCGGACCCGAGCTCTGAATCCCTCTACCAGGTTAGTGATCTTCCTTCTCCCTCCTTGCCAGTTTTTTCCCTTTTTTCCCGATCACTAACCTGTAGTGTCTGCCACAGGGGGTTTCCAGTTGGAGAGCTGCCTGCTGTGCGCTCCCCGTGCCGCGCTGCCTGCGCGTTTTCCCCGATACGCTCAGAGCTCGAGTAAATAAAGCACTTAAAGGCTCATACCTGTTTGTGTGCATATTGGGTCCTTATTCCTGTACGTTACAACTTCCTCATCTGTTTCCTGTTTCCATCTTTTTAGCTGCTTTGCAATATAAGATGCTGGATTTTCTGCATTATCGATTAGATCTCCTCTCAATGCCTTTGGGTCAATCTTAGTGGGATATTCTTTTCGCAGTGCTTCCCACAGTGCTGTGCGAAATAAATTGAAGCCGATTCCATCAGCTCTCTGCTGGAGCATCCACGCGAAACGTTCTTTTAAGACGTTTTCCATAGCAGGTGTTCCCAGGCACTGTGCAAAAACAGCTTTTAAATCACCAAGAGCTAGCATGTTTCCAACAATTTCCTCCTCAAACACCTTTATCCACTTGCTGGCACCCTCATTTATGTCTGGCAATCTGCCAACCAGGCCGATCAAGTCTTGAGACGCCCATGGAACATATTGAGCAATGTTCCCTTTTACAAGTATGGGTAACTGTTTGTTATCTGTGTACTTGTCAGGTGCATGTATGTGCGGTCTGTATCTTAAATCATAATCACTACTCCTGCCAGTAGCTGTTTGTGTTCCTCCTGTAGGGCCCTTCACTGCCTCTTGCTCTAAAAGCTTGCTGGCATTTTCTGGTACAATATTTTGTCTTATGGCTTCCTCATCAATTTCCTTTTCTAATTCCTCAATTATGGTGTGATCAATTTCTCTTTGCAAACTTAACCCTTCATGATCTAGGTTTACCCAAAATGAATCACCCTTTGGTTTCATTGCGTAGTCTGCATAACAATCAACTCCGCCCATAGGCTTTAGGGTTAACGACCTTCTCTGATCCCAGATGTTTTCTTTGCGGTGCTACAATGATTAGGTGCAAGATCCTGCACGTTTACAGGGGAATCTGAGTTCATTGGGCCTGCAGTGTTCTGATGCATTGCAACCGAAGCAACAGGAGAACTTGATTTATGCAAAGCCGAATATATGTTTATTAGGGCATGATCATTTTGCTGTGTTGCAGGTACATTTTGGTTAGGCGACCCTCCTGCATTTGTAAAACTGATATGTGAGGCCTTTGTCATGATCCCTTTATGTTCTGTTGAATCATTTTGGCTTCCCCCCTCTGCAGCTGCATCTATGATCAGACTATCCTTGTCCTTGTACTGGAAATCTCCCATTATATTAACTGTGCCACTTAAAGATGGGTAAAGTCCTGCAGCTTTTGAATATTCTGATTTACCATTTGCAGACTGCTGTCTCATTTCCATAAGCTTCTGTTTTAATGCACTTCTATAGGCCTGACCTTCTTCCTTGAAAAGGTTTAGAATTTTTAACTCAAGCTCACGTTTTTCTGTTCTCTTTTTAGAATTATTATTAGACTTGTAATCCATGATTCTCACTTCCATTTGTTCGCAAAGAGATGTATCAAAACAACCTTGCTCCGGCCAGGGGGAGGTTAATTTCTGAGTCCTTTTGTGCCATTTTTTAGAGATTTTGGGAATTTTTGAAGCAAATTCGGGGTATTTCAACCCAATAATAACAATAGGAATGTTTGCCATTTTGCTCTGTATTAGTTAAACCAAATTTAAGAAAACCAAAAATTTAAAATGTACTACAGGGTTGACTTGTCTTGCAGAATCAATAATTCCCTGCAAACTGATAAACTGTTACCTCTCAGAGATTTGTTTGCTTTCCTCCGGCGGGGCTGCGCTCCGCTCTAAAGGGACTGTACTTTGCTCTCTCTGAGTTGAAGCAAAGGGAGGGAGGGGGAGAGGGGGAGGACTGTGTGTGTATTGGCACAAGTCACTGACCGTCAATCGATAACCCAGGGTGCTTACTTTCTCCTCACTGACAGGCAAAATTAAAATAAAAAAAACAACAGCAGACAAGCTCACAGATTTTATAGCTGAAAAGTTTTTCCAACAACACACCTTTTTTAAAATAATAGCACACCGTCAGGAACAGGCAGACGCCACTGCCACCAGCGAAACCACTGCACAACTATTGGTAAACCTTCAAACCCAGTTTACGTAACTGCACCCACATCTTTTCAACACAGCAGCTCAATAAGTATACACACCTTGATTCAGCAGATTTCTTTACAAAACTAAAATAAAATAAAAGGTTTCCATGCACTTTTGCTTTCTCAAATTAGACACACTTTACCTTTACTTCTGATGATGAGAAAAACAAAGCAACAGCAAACAAAGCAGTTTCATACATGCATTTTAGTCAAACAACAGAGCTCTAATCACTTAAACTCACACATAGACATCTGACACACAACACATCTCAAACACTCTTTCACTCACTCATTTCTCACTCTCCCGGGAACTTAGTATTTTCTAATAATGGTCCAGATGCCCAATATTCCTGGATTTTTACTGTGCGCACATATAATTTAAACCATATTTATTGGACCCATAGCAAAAAAAAAAAAAAGTAAAAGTAAACATTTATATTTCACGTGCTCCTGAACAGGCCTTCTATTTCAAATTTGATAGGCTCCTTCACCTTGTTTACCTAAACCGGAGTACTCAAACAACCCAGACTGCACTTAACTCTAAGCCACACTGATGATCCAAGAGAAACCTCATTTCTCTTTTACAAGCGCTTACAACTACTGGGCCTCGCCCAACAAAAATCTGCATGCACCAAAACAGGCCTACTATTTAAAATTTAACCGGAGGTTTTTCTCACCTCAAAGCGTAAACCAGAGATCTCAGCTTTACAAAACAACTGCAGGTCACTAAGGCCACATCTCATTGGAGTCACTCGCAAGTCGAACCTCCAATCGGCCTGTACAGCGCTTCACTTACTCAGAGGCTTCACCTCTTAATACTCCGACCAGCCGGACATTTATAAAATCAACCTTTCACGATGATTTCTTTATTCTAAAAAGTTATATATATTAGAAAACTTCAGCTTAAACCGTCATGGTCCGATTCATTTCCTATTCGTCGTCATACTAGCGTTTTCTAACGAGACGTACCATTAAAGCGGCTGGGAGTCACAAGTCACTTCTTTTAAGTTGTCTCTTGTAGTCAATTGTGTAGGAATTCTAAACCATTCCAAATCTTGTATTGTTTAAGACAACTCTTTCCTCACGTGGGAAATAATGACAGAAAGCAAAACAGAGAGACGACCTCTCCCAATTGTCAAACAATCAATAAACACACTCTTCCCAAATCAAACCTCACAGACGGCAATTTGTGTCATTATCAAGCAGAGAAAGAAAGAGAGCAGTATAAAAAAAAACATTTACACTTACCCCCTGTCTTTCTCCGTATCTGTGTGTCCCGGCGCAAAGTGGCCAGCTTGCACCGAAAAGCCGTCTGGGGAAGAGGACCTCCCTTTTATGCAAAATCACGTCGAAAGGTCACCAATTATGTGGGAGATTTTTAACTATTAAACTATATAAAATAATGATGACACAGGGAAACGAGGTCTCTCTGCTTGCCAACTGGAAAACCCATTTATTTCACGCTTTACCTCTCAGCACGTACGAACGGGTGTGAGCTAGAGTTCTGATTACAACATAGTGTACATGCATTTTATATGCCACAGATGGGTGTGTGTTATAAATAAGATTCTACGTACATCCATTGGTCCGCGCCGTGACCCAGCAGTGTCCACGTGCTTCCAGCCTCCTTTGGCAGACATTGGTCTTATTTCTGGGAACAGTTCCACAAACGTTGAAAAACAGACCTTATCTTGTCAGTTGACCTCTGTTTGGGTCACACAGGATGTCATGTCCTGGTCATATTCTGGACTTCTGCTCCCTTCGCCTCGCTGGCAGGACACACAGACTTCAGATGTTTTCCAAACCTTACATATCTTTCTTTAAAGTTACTTTAAAGAAAAACAAAGCAATACTCCAAAAGAAACCCTCTAATTAGTAGAACCCAGCCAGACAATCAGTGACATCATTCAGACATTTAAACAGGAAGTACTGGGCCAGCCCATCCCATACTCGTGCCCTGCTACAGATCTACAAGGGACAAACAATGGTGAGTAAAAAGGAAAACAAATATCATGAATATACTTTGAAACCAAATAAACAAGTTCAACCAATAATCCAGTAGTAGCTTTAACCTAAACATATAGATGGAAACTTCAACCTGGAGCAGAGCTGCAAACTAATGTTTAAATTTCAGCAATATGGCCAGCTACACAAAGTAAATGAATCAGAAATAAGAATAAGGGACAAATGGTGAACACAAACTGAACCACTTTGTCACAGTCCCAGTGATTATCTCCACTGTTTCCACCACTTTCTCTACACACTTCCAGCCTGAGTCATTGCAGGCCCCAAATCGGAGAGGGATGCAGCTGGTCAGTACCCTCTATTGTCCTTTTGTAGAAAGTAGTGAATACGGGATGGGGAGGTTTACTCTTCTCATCTGACACATGTAGTGCAGATGCTGCTGTGCTCTCTTCACAAGATCACATGTGTGGAGGGATCAGGTCAAAGTGTCAAAGAGATGATGGTGTTTCTCATCATCTCTCTCAAAGCACTTCATCACGATCAGAGGGAGTCTGATGGGGCAGTAATCATTCTGTGATGAAATTGTGGGTTTTTTGGGCACTGGTATGATAGCTGCAGTTTTGAAACAGGATGGAACCAGAGCATGGCCCAGCAAGGTGTTAAATATTTACGTGAACACATGAGCCAGCTTGTCAGCACAGTCTTTGTGCACCCGTCACAATATTTAATCCAAGTCAATTTTATTTATATAGCGCCAATTCACAACACGTCATCTCAAGACACTTTACAATGTCAAATCCAATCAATTCATACAGATTGTTCAAAAAGTTTCCTATCTAAGGAATCCCAGTAGATTGCATCAAGTCTTAATGAGCAGCATTCACTCCTCATGAAAGAGCATAGAGCCACAGTGGACAACCGTCTGCATTGTCAATAGCTTTGCAGCAACTGGGACCAACTGGGAGTTAGAGAACGCAGACCAGAGACACAAAATGCACAGAAGCACACATTGATTCAGGAATAATTTGTATGTTATATGGTAATAGCAGATGATCTGCTATTGTCACACCTAACAGAACAACAGACCTGGTGTACCCACTATGAAGAAAGAAAAATGGCAGAGAACAAAAAGTTAAAAGTTGAAATAACAACAAACAATGAAAATTGGAGAACAGTAGGAGAACTCAGTAGAGTGAGAAAAATAAACCCTGATGTCTTCCAGTAGCCTAAGCCTATAGCAGCATAACTACAGAGATAGCTCAGGTTAAGCTAAGCTACTCTAACTATAAGCTTTGTCAAAAAGGAAAGTTTTAAGCCTAGTCTTAAAAGTAGACAGGGTGTGTTCCTCACAGACCAAAACTGCGAGTTGATTCCACAGGAGAGGAGCCTGATAACTAAATGATCTGCCTCCCATTCTACTTTTAGAGACTCTAGGAATCACCAGTAGACCTGCAGTCTGAGAGCGATGCATCTGTTAGGTACATATGGGGTAATCAGAGCTCTGATATATAATGGAGCTTGATTATTGTGGGCTTTATACGTGAGAAGGAAAATTTTAAATTATAGATTTAACAGGAAGCCAATGAAGGGAAGCTAAAATAGGAGAAATATGATCTCTGTTGTAGAGTAGTTGTCTTGCAATCAGAAGGTTTTAGGTTCCCTTGTCAAATGCCAATGTCCCTCTGGGCAAAGCACTTAACCCCAAGTGTCCTACCAATCCACATATCTGTGTGTGAGGCTGATTGGGTGAATGTGGCTATAGTGTAAAGTGCTTTGAGTGATCAGTATGATTAGAAAAGTGCTATTTACCATTCATTTACATCAAACATGTTACAAGCCACTGTGATAGACTGGTGACCTGTCCAGGGTGTACCCCACCTCTCGCCCATTGACAGCTGGAGATAGGCACCAGCACCCCTCGCGACCCCACAAGGGATAGATGTGTTAGAAAATGGATGGATGGATGGATGGATGTAACAATCCATTCCCCCACTTCATTCCACTGACGGAAAGTGTGGGAAATGTAGGAATTTGTCACAAGAAATGTGGAGCAATAGGAGCACTCAACTACGAAGGGTAAAACAGTACGGCCAAGTAGGTAGGAGCCTTAACACCCCAGATTCATGTTTGGCTCGAACATATAAGGTTGGTTGTCATTTGAAGACTTTTCTGCCATTTTACTTTCTGGCACATCATTTACTGAGCTTTTGAGAAATGCAGGTGTATTTACCCTCTCCTTGGTGCAGTTCAACAGTTAGACTCTTGGTGCAAAAATCAAGTATTGCTTTTATAAAAAAACATGTTTCTGGCAAAGTATAATAACCTCTCATGAAAAATGAAAGCATCCTCATAATTTAGAATTATTTTTTTATAAATACGTAGGTGTCGGTGGACCCTCTGGGAGACGCCATGTTGCATTGCCATTTCTGATTGCCGTAGCCGAAAGGGCACAGACTTGTTAGCCATACGCATTTCCTATGTCTTCTATATGAAGAGGTGCTGTTGTGGAGGAGAAGTAAAAAATAAGGCAAGACAATCGTAGATCATTAGGCGCCCGCCATAGCATTTGCAAAGCAAATGCATGGCGGAGCCTTCTACTATGCACCCATTAAGGGGTTTCTTTATTACACAGTTGACCTCTCCATAATGCGGAATTGTGCATGGCACTAGTCTTTGGTACAGTGGGTTAGTTGTTGGGCTGCCACTCAAAAGGTTGGAGGTTCAAAACCCGCTGGGGGCCCCCAAATGTTTTTTTTATATATATATGTATTTTATTTATATCTGTTTATTTGTATACATGCAATGGTGACTAATACAAGGTTTAACGTGCAAACGTTACAAACATACAAACATGTTAAAAAAAGTTGAGTAAAAGGAAAACATTTAGTCTTAAACAGTGCACCAGCAACAGCAAGAACTACTTTTTGTGAGGACTGTCAAGAAGAATCTGTTCAATAAATTGGGGAAAGCTTCCCAAGGACAAGACTTAAGACAGAGTTGGTGGATCAAGAGCACCTACGTACATACATGTACCAGGTATGGACTCAAAATGTGGAATACTCCTTGTCAGGACACTTCAATGTCAGAAGTGCCTTTTTGAGGCTAAACACAAAATAACCAGAGCTGTTGACCTCTGGTCGACACTACTGCATTGCAAAAAAATGCATTCATTATATATGAAAACGTACATGGAAAGCAACATTAAAAATCTAAATAAACAACAAATGTAACAAAACAGAAAAAGCAGTGCAAGCATTTAATTAAACTAGGAGATTATTTCACAACTGCACATTGATGGAAAAAGGCTTCTTTTACAAATGTTGCCAACTTTGGAACAGTGCTTCTAATGGGTTTCATTCTAGGGCTCCACAATTCCTAGCAATGCAAGGGAGAACCTCCCATGCAGATAAATACTGCAAACATTTAAAATGGAAACATGAGCTTGTTTGCTAATTATTTGGTTGCTACAACTTCCAGAAGGTGTAGGTTTTGTTTGTGTCACGTGAACATATTTAAATATTATGTTGAGCACACCTTTTTGTCAAGTGTCACCCTTAAACACATTGAATCTGGTGCCAAACTGCACACAAATCTTTTAACACTTGTATAATGATTATGTCTGAACCCGATATTCAACCAGACAGTAAATAAAGATTCAAAGGGGTTTATTAACACAGGGGAAGGTAAAAACAGAAAAACAGGGCTATGTGCAAAATAGTCCAGGGGGGAAGAGAGGCGCTGATAAGTAGACCCAGACCAAGGGAGGGTTAAAGAGGTGGCAGGGCTCCAGCGCAATCCAGGCAGGTCCAGTGAGCAAACAGACAGTCCAAAACCAAAATTCATGCAGCTCCAGGCAGGCAGACTGAATCGCAGAGGGCTCGGCAGGCTCGGAGACAAAAAATGACAGAGAGCAGGTCGGGCAACAAAAAAGGCTCATAAACAAAAGTGCAGGAGGGCTCTTACCGGCGAGATGAGTAGAGACGTTCTGGCACTAGAGACTGACTAGGACAGAGCTTTTATGCAGGTGGAAACAGGTGAAGCCAGTAGAGGTTGATTGCAAGCAGTGTGGAGAGTGACCAGGTGTGTTGAGTAATAATCCGATCAGCTCCAGTGCCAGGAACGTTACAACAGCCTAAAGATTTATTTTGTTTTTGTAGCTGTGACTCCAACATTTAAAATTTTGGTACAATGAGCAAACATTTATTTGCAACTCCATGCGAGTTTTGAATATCCACTGGCTTATGAAATTTTAGCTCAGGGGTTTTTACAAGATGGAAAAGGGTAGAGTGCCTTTTCGGGAAGATGTCCTACCCCAAGTGGAGGAGTTTAAGTATCTCGGGGTTTTGTTCTCGAATGAGGGAGAAATGGAGTAAGAGATCGATAGGCGGATTAGTGCTGCATCTGCAGGGAAGTGGACGCTGTACTGGTGTGTTGTGGTGAAGAGAGAGCTGAGTCAAAAGGCAAAGCTTTCAATTTACCCGCTGATCTAGGTTCCTACCCTCGTCTATGGTCATGAGCTTTTTTCATGACCAATAGAATGAGATTGCGGATACAAGCAGCCGAAATGAGTTTGGTCCGCAGGGTGTCTGGGCTCTTCCTTAGAGGTAGGATGAGAAGCTCGGTCATCCGGGAGGGACTCAAAGAAGAGCTGCTGCTTCTCCACATGAGGAGCCAGTTGAGGTGGCTCGGGCATCTGGTTAGAATGCCTCCTGGATGCCTCTTTGGTGAGGTGTTCCAGGCATGTCCCACTGGGAGGAGACCCAGATGAAGACACAGATCACGCTGGAGGGACTAAGTTTCTCGGCTGGCCTTTGGAACCCCTTGGGATCCCCCCGGAGGAGCTAGCCCAAGTGGCTGGGGAAAGGGAAGTTTGGGCTTCTCTGCTTAGGCTGCTACCCCTGCAACCTGATTCTTGGTAAGCAGAAGAAAAAGAATAAGATTTTGCTCACAATGAATAACCCTGAAAGCATGAAAATGGTAATCAAAAGTCTATGTGAAAAGCTGTTTAGTTGACAACAGAAAATTGTTGTCATCTCCTTTATCTGACAAAACAGAGATACCAATGTATCATAAAATGATGCTTGGGTATCAAGTTCCTATGTGGAAAAAAGAAGTTCAGTAAAATGTAAATGTTCAGTAATTCCTGTAACAACAACAACATGTAACAGTTTCTGTCTCCTGCAGGGATATCCCCCCCCCGCAAAAAAGTGGCATGTTTTTAACAAAACACAATGTCTGAACAGAATTAAAACCTACGCTATTACCAACACTATCCAAAATATTTTTTGTGGGACAGTTTTTCCTTTATAAATACTGCTATGCCATGAAAGCCATGATGAGAAAAATAAAATTAGATTAGATTGGAAGTTTTGAACTTTCACAGGCACAAAGGACTTGTCCTCTCAGCAGGGTGCGATCAGTGCTATAAAAGCTTTGCTCCCCGGCTAGCCTAAATGCTATTAGCTTCCGGTGACATCCATCTTCCCGGATATACCACTACGGTGTCATAATTAGAGAAGAACGACTCTGAATAAGGGCAACCACGGAGACAGTCAGTTACGGTTGAGAAAAGTTTATTATGTGGGGAACAGGTAATGGTGTCTGGCAGGATCGTCCTTGGTTCTGCTGGGAAAGATTAGGGTAGTGGTGAATAATTGGTCAAAGCAGATGGGAAGGTGGAGAATGCTTAACTCACGGTGTTTGAGGTTTGTCTTAAGCCTGGGAGGGTGGTGTCCTGGGCCCAGGTGCGAACTGAGACTCTCTCCTTCTGGTGGTGGTGTGTAGGAGGGTGGACAGGCAGGCGGGCTCCCGGAGGAGGGCTTGGATAGTTGGAACTAGGAGAGAAAAGACAGAGACACGGAATTATGGCTGGCTTGAGAAGATCAAGGAACAGAAGTTGGTTGATCATGTACCACGCTGGTAGCGAGAAAGAACTGACGCCCTCCTCCTGGTCTCTGCTCCTTAAGTAGGGATCTAATTAGCAGAGATGAGCCACACCTGTCCGTCACGCCCTGCAGAGAAGAGAGAGAGAAAGCCCAGACACGCACCCAGACCTGCAGAGTGACATACGGTCGTTTCAAGCATAAGCGTTTCGTTTCGCTCCGCCATCGTTCGATTGTGCTATGAGCGTTATTACCACATTAATACGGAATATTAATGTCGATTTAAAGGCATTTTGTATCACTTTAGAAGTAACCGATTTTAGCGACCGCTCGCTCCTACCTCCCGGAGGTATAACCGCATTAGTAAAGTCAAGCGTTCCTAAAGTTTACAGATTCTTACTGAGAAAATGCTTATTTAAAATGTTATTTTATCAAATAATGTTTTGTTTGACTCTGGATTTGCCTTGTGAATGGGTTGAAACACATGCCAAATGTTGTTCTAAAGTTAAAACCCAAGTTGTTTCAACAGTCATAGTCTAAGTGTACTTGTACATTATTGGGAGGAGTTTTCCACTTCTTTTTTTTTTGCTGTGCTGATTTCAGCCATCTCCTTTGTTATAGCATTCCTACAGTGGTCTGCAAATTGGGAGATCTTCTCGTTTTTCTTGTGGAGCAGCCCCTAAAAGCTACAACTACAACCTAATTTTAAAGAATATAAATCAAATATAAATCAAATCTACATTTCATATTCTTTGATATTTACTTGAGATGTTGTTTAACATCATGGAAAAGTCTGCCCAAGACACCATTATAATGACAGACACCTAACCAGTGGTGCCACTCTATCATTTTGAGGTCACTCTGTAGTGTCTCAGGAGTACGATTGCCTCTATGACGCCATATTTCCAACTTGTAATTCTGCCATGCACGCTCAATGTGTTGAGTATGAGCACCAGTGACTGGGTCTACAAAGTTTTTTTTATGGCAGACAGAGTACTGGTTATATCCATACTGGGAAAGCTGCCCCTTGTAAGCACGTCATTCATCCATGAGGATAGATGTCCTGGGTCTGATATGTCGCTGTATTTGGCGTGTAAGGGTTTGCCTTGAGCGGTCCTTGACCAGTTTCAAAATGGGTTTTCTGGAATTACCATCAACCTCCAGCATCCCGAAGACCCACTGGCGTTAACGGTGCCATGTTTTGCCACAATGGTACTGAAAGGTAAAGCAAAGAAGACAAATACTTATAAAAAGGGAGAACAACTCCCAATCCAGTGTTTACCCTACCATTCCATAAGGGGGCACCCTGCCAACAAAATCGCCCGCCCACCCCCAAGAAGGTCAGGGGATATTGTAAATGACTATACGTCTGTAGAAGTACATTGTTAATTTAATCATAATTACCATTTCTAAATAGTGCCAGATCGCATCCTGAGCTATTTCTGTCTCTAGGCTCACACAAGGCGTACATGAGTCTGCCAACAGGTACATGCAGAGCTTAATTTTACAAGTTTATACGCAGTGCCACTTTATTAACTGCTTGGCAGGAAGAACTGCTCCAAGGCAGTTGCGTCTGGTGAGAAACTGCAGCTTCATACCAACTCTGTGTCGCACTGACAGACAGGAGCGGTGGTTGCCTGCTGTAGAAAATGTAGGAATTTTTCACAAAAGAATCGAGGTGCGCACGACTATCAAGGATAAAACATCATATCTTATCTTAGCTTATCTAATGTGGGGAGTCTGCGCAGCTCAGTTTGCTCTCAGTACATCCAGATGTGAGGGAGCCTTGTGTTTCTCCTAAGCTAAGATGTCACTCCTACTTTCAGCTCAGTCACCTAGGTTTGCACGCAGGTAAAGTCACACTCCCGCCATTGGAGAGAACACACTGAGTTCGCCAAAAAATGTTATCACTTGGGTTGGGAGCGCAGGATCCAAAAGGATAAATGTGTTCTTATCTACAGCAGAAAAGGTCACATTTGTTTATTTCATATGGTGCCCCGGTTACCTCAATATACTGAGAATGTTTAATATGAGTATGACTCGATTATTATCAACATTAATGCTCAATAGAGGACATTCTCAACAACTAAACGGCTCTATAAGCACGGTTCCACTGGCTTGAACTGGCAGTGCACAGCAGGAGTCCGCTCACTCCCGAGTGTCTCAGGAGTTTTTTTTTCCAGGGCTAGGTTTTGCTGCCTTGTTCAAGAGTGAGGTCAGTGCGTCCTGGCCTGAGAAGTTTTGAGTGAATGCCCCTTTTTTCTAGCCTCGTGAGACCATCCTGATCTCCCGAGCTTTCAAGGTTTCACTCGCAGATCAGTCTGGCTACTCTCCGTTAAAGAAAATTTGGAGCCGTTCACCAAACGAACGTCCAATCAGCGTTGGCTTTGAGGCGGGTTGAGGTGTGACGCAACGAGAAGCGCGACAGTTCAGTCTAAAGAACATGGCGGCTTCAGCCGATGAAACTAGCGTTAGCGTGGCTATCGAGCAAGTTTTATCGGAATTACAGAGTATTTCTTTGCTGAGCTAACGAGCCTTTACCTGCAGCAGCAAGAGTAGCTTGGCTTGTGGTTGTGCTTTCGTCGTCGCTCGTAACAGAGCGACGACGAAGCATGTTGACGAGTACGTCATATGCTTCATTGATCTGATTGGTTTATTTGGCCCGTCCATCACCAACATAGGCCAATCAAGTACAATGAATGTACATAAGACATCCTAAATCTCTGCTTTATTTCCTTTTTGTATTTTTATTTTTCTTATTTTTTGATCCACTGTATATATACAGTATATATGGACACACTGTATATACCTGATGCACCTTTTCCTCCTTTTGGCATCTTCTTTTGATTATTGATTACTGAGCCGATGTGACAAGTGAATTTCTCCAATGTTAGATCAATAAAGCATATCTTATCTTATTTGATTAATATAATCTATGCACAGGTTTAGGGAAAAGGTTTGTGCATTTCTACGTACTAACCATCAAGTATGTCCAATACAAATGTTCCAGAGTGAACCTAGGACTGGGATATAAATTGATTTTATCGCTTAATCAAAATTTGCCATTTATGAAGATTTAATTTTTGGAAAATCAAGATTTTTTTTTTTTGCCAATGCACCCCTTGGCCCTCCATCCATCCATCCATCCATCCATGCATCCATCCATCCATCCATCCATCCATCGATAGATAGATAGAAAGGGTAAATTGTTTTGGTAAAAGCTTGCATTGTTGAATATATGTTTAGGAAAATATACTGTGGAAACTTTTTTACTCTAACACTAGGGTTTCTGCTATATGTAATTGATCATGGCGCTGCCACACAAAAATAAAACCCGGCACATCTTCAGAATCAATTCAAAAATGTTAAAATAATGTAAAGCATATGATATAGCATAACTATATCATATGATGTGAGTTTTGTGAAAAGGAAAGTTTTTGCACTATTGATCACAATAGAGGTACTTATCTTTGTTCAAGCGGAACCTTCTATTTATTTAGCCTTTTAATCACAATAGAGGCACTTATCTTTGTTCAAGCGGAGCCTTATTTTAAGGTTTGCTCTTCAAGCCCAATAGGGAAATCCATTTTGGTTTGTTAATGTTTTTGTATCAGATAAATTATCTGAATGATTTCCTTGTTTTATCAAATTTTTTTAATGAACAGAAATTGATTAAAATCGTGTATAATAGAGATTTTATTTTTAAGCCATACTTAGAGCTAATTGAACTAAATAACTGTGTAGTACTATTGAATTTAACTATACATTTTGACTTCAAACATTTAAATTGTTATTTTTTTCTTAACAGCAAATTAATTACAGTAACAGATGAATAGTATGTAATGCAAAAAACCTTTCTTGGAATTGTTGTCATTCATGTGAGTGTCTTGAAACTTGCTGCTATTCCCTCAGAGATCATGGTTAGTTGTTTCAATTGCAAACCTTGTGAAAACCTGAAGAAAAAGGCATTAAGTAACATAAGTGACATGGAATTGCACTTTCTTAATGATAAAGACATGACCTGCCATTGACTTAAGACTGACAAAAATTAATGTACATTTCTTTTCAGTTTTTTTATCAATAACATGTAAACTATACCTTAACATCCACTCAAGCCATTTTGCCAAAGGGGTGTGAGAGTTTGTGAATATTGACCCATTACGCACTGACAGGGGATTGCTTTTGTGATGCTTACATACCTTGACGGGAGAAAAAAAGGAAAACCCTGATCAAGGTTACATAACGGCTAACGTTTTGCTGTACGAGGTAAGCCAAGTTAACTTAGCTAGAGCACTACCCACATTTTTATACAGTTTGTTTTGCTCTATTTTCTGCTGTATTACAAAATTTATAACAACTAGCTAATATAAGTTAACAGTTAGGTATTTAGCGTTAGAGCAAAGCTTCTGCTTACCAACGCAGCCCATCGTTGCGATCGCATTTTATAAGTTGCATGCTTCGATGGCATTTTGCACAGTTCACCCTCCTCTTCAGAATACCACATCCCTGCATCCATTTCACTATTAGTCTTTGTCAGGGTTCAGCTTTCGACTTCCCTGACTTGGGACAGTTCCAGTACTTTCCACCTCTCACCCAGCCCAGTTGCCTCTGTTCTCCACTCACTCGCTGATCATTTGCACCTGTCATGTCTAATCAAGCCTGGACTCAGTGCACCTGCCAACACCTGTACTTAAACCCCCCTCAGTCTGCTCTACCCCCCCAGATTGTCATCATCTTCCTACGAACCTCATCCCAGCCTTACATCATGTCAACCTGCCCGTGCTCCCTTCATCTACCTGCCTGCTCCCTTTGTCTGCCTGCCAGCTCCCTTTGTCTGCCAAGCCTCTGCTCCCTTCATCCGTTAAGCCTCTGCTTCCTGCTTCTGCCAGCTTCTGCTCCACCGCCCTGCTTCAGCCATCTCCACCATTCCTCCGCTGCAGCCCGGTACAGTCTTCTGGTTCTACATTCCACCATTCAACATTCTCAATAAAGACCCTCTAAATGTGGCTCTGTGTGTGGCTGAATTCAGGTTCAGATCCTAAAACCCCGACAGTCTTTTGTTTTTCTTTGTATCAGGACGCCTAATATTTTTAAGAAGTCTGCGTAATACACTGCATGAAAAGTGAGATTTTCGTCCCCGTAAACTACAGCAGATCTCCCTCATTTTCGGCAGTTGACGACAATTTGCAACCCGCGCTTGTCGCCGTTTGTCAGTGCCACAAATTGTCGGAACCGGACAATGACGTATGTGGAGAGCGATCAGCTGTACTAATGGCCCTAATTAGCATATGAATGCAGCGAACCTGCGCGGCTGGCCAGGTCTGGCTTGAATAACCTACTCAGTATTGGATCAAACCACTATTTCAAACAAGTAAAATCTCTCCTGATTGGCAGCAAAACCACACGTGGCCAGGCCAGGCTTGAATGTTCTTACTGAGTATTGGATGAAACCATTATTTTCAAACAAGTAAAATCGCTCGTGATTGGTTGGCATATATATATATTCATATATATATATATATATATATATATATATATATATATATATATACATATATAGATGTATATATATACATATATAGATATATTCATGCTATCCTATGTAGGCTACTACACTATTATTAGGCTATCATCAAGGACATGAATGAATTTATACAGGAAATGAACATTTGCCAGGAAGATGTTTATGCAAAGAAAGAGCATGGGTATCCAAAAAACTACAACTCCGTGAACTGTCCGTTTGCCTCCTCGGGGTTGTAGGTAACTTGCAGCATTCTTTCCGAGGCAGGTTCGTTGTGCAGACGCCTACTGTGCATGGCTCTGTACTTCGGCGTTGCCTCTAACCGGGACTGCAGCTTCACACAGAGTTCAGAGAGATCCGGCCTACAAAATGACGGCAGCCGTACAATCCATCCAGAGACCCCGCAAACGACGCCAGACATGAGGTCAGACATGAGGTCGACGGTGGCGGACTTCCAGAGTTCCACTTCCTCATCCGCTAGCACGCTCTGCCTCGATTCCAGCAGCTGTAAAAAAAAAAAAAAAAATGAATCAGTACTGTGCGATGGGATGCACTGCGTATGGACACAACACATCTATCAATGCACCTGAAAAATAGTCACCAAATAAAGTCTTACCTTCTTTCTTCTCGCTCGATTCCGAGCTGAACCGCAGCTTCCGCCCGCAATGAGTTTTCTGGCTGCGTACCGTCTGCGTACCGTCTCATAATATTTCTTACAGGCGGCTGGAAAACAATTAAATGAGAGTGGTATGAATAAAAATCAAACGCAAGTCACAGTAACATTAAACAAGGAAGGAGAAACAGTAAAAACAAGTCACTTACACACAATTTCGTCTTTATCAACATCATGTAAATCTGGACTTGTAGATATTGCTCCGAGCAAATAGGAGATCACCGCCTCGCTCCGGTTCATAGCGCCTGTGAAGACGGCGTACTGCTTCCTGTAACAAAAAAATACACTTTAATAAAGCTTGTTCTTTTGAAGGCTACTAGGCTATTCCTAGCGTTGGTTTTAGGCTAGGCTACTTTTAGCTTAGCTAGCATTCACCGAACATATTCTTACCGCAAGTTTGGGATTGATCCGTCTTCTCTTCTTGGAGTAAGTCTCTCCCGCACAGTTGTTCGACTGCAGAGCCGCCAACTTGTCCTCTATGGACAGCATCCTGGAGTTTACCAAATTCTGCAGTTGAGTGAACCGCTCATTCATATCGGCAGTATGTTGTACGAGACAGTCTTCTTCTTCTTCTTCTTCTTCTTCTTCTTCTTCTTCTTCTTCGTGTGGGAGGAGTGTGAGTGAAGGAGCGGAAGAGAGAGCGCGTGAGAAAACTCTGTTTGAGTGGTTATTCTTACTTTTTTCTGTCCTTTTTCACTGGGTGAGTGTAAATATTGTGTATATAGTTGTTTTACTTTGGTTGTTAGGTTTTTTTGGTGGGGTTTGTGGGGTTTGGTGGCCGTCGGGTTTTGCCCGGCGGCAGGTCGGCGTCTTGAACACCATGGTGGTGGGTGGTGGTTCTGGCGTCTTCTCCGCGCTGACACGGAGGAACGGCATCAAGGTGGGTGCCGGGTCTCCGTGCAGCGTGGAGGACGTTTGTTTGGCGGTGGGTGAGGTTATTGGACATGGTTCCATCAAGTCCGCGGCTCGCATGAACGGAGCCGCGGTGTTGTTTGTTGAGCGGGTTGAGCAGGCGAACCTGTTGGTCGAGTCGGGCATTTCTGTGAACGGCTCGTTCCTTCAGCTGTCGCCGCTCACGCAGCCCGCTACCAGGGTGATTTTATCGAATGTCCCTCCGTTCATTAGCGACGAGTTCCTCGTTAAAGAGCTCTCTCATCACGGAAAGGTGGTTTCCCCCGTTAAAAAAATTCTGTCGGGGTGTAAATCACCTTTTCTGAGGCATGTTGTCTCCCACCGGAGACAACTCTTCATGATCCTCAGCAACCGTGACGAGGAGCTAAACCTGCGTTTCCGGGTGAGAGTGGACGACTTTGACTACGTCTTGTTCGCCACCTCATCCGGCATGAAGTGCTTCGGCTGTGGACAGGAGGGACATTTGATAAAATCGTGCCCAAACAGAGCCGGGTCGGCTCCGTCAGGGGAGCAGGTGGGTGTGTCCGGCGAAGCTGGAGCTCCTGCCGCGGTGGAGGAGTCTGGCGCTGCGGGGAGCTCCAGCGTAGCCGCGGAGGAAGCCGTGGCGTCGGCTCCGGTCGCTGGAGACCAGCAGAGGAGTTTAGTGGAGGAGAAAAATGTGGATGAAACATCTGATCCACAAAGGAGTGATTGTGTGGTGAGTGAGGGCAGCACGGTGGTGTGTGGTGGTGGGGAAACTTGTGTGACTGGTGAGGAAGTGGAGACTCAGGGTGAGATGGAGCAGGATGGTGTGTGTGAAGAGCAGGAGGGTGAGACTGGGGGTGAGGTGACTGGTGTGTGTGGAAAGCAGGGAGGGAAAGGTGAGGCAGTGGCAGGTGGAGGGGAGGTGAGTGTGGAGGAGCCTGTGGTGGCTCCTGTGGGGGAGAAAGGCGAGGGAGAGCAGGTGATGGAGCAGGAGGCGCCTATGAATTTAAAAAGGCGCAGTAAGAGAAAAAATGTGATGACTACTGTTCAGAGCAGTAAGCAGGTCAGCAAGCTGACCACAGAGAGAAGGGATGTGTCAGACAGCAGCAACAGTGAGGGTGAGCTGTCTGACAGCAGTGAGGTGTCTCTGTCACAGGGTAGCAGTGCAGAGGCACATTATCCTGTTGAATCTTTTAATAATTTTCTCCAAGAAACAAAAGGATTAAGAGGGATAAAAGTAGAAAAATATTTTCCCAATTTAAAAATATTTTATTTCTCTGCGAGATATTATATTAGAAGAAAAGAAGAGTCTGGGTTTTCTGATCAGGAGGTTTTTAGACTGAAGAAAATTATGGGAAAAGTGAGAAAACAATTTTGAATAGAATGATGAGCACTAACTTATTATTTTTATTGTGCGTATATTATTGTGGTGTTGTTTTTAGCCTTTTACCCAACATGGATAATTTTAAAATAGCTTCTTTAAACGTTAATGGGGCTAGGGAGGCTGTTAAACGCACCATGATTTATGAAATAGCAAAACAGAAAAGAATTACTCTTTTATTTTTACAAGAGACGCACAGTGATCTTAACAATGAAGCAGACTGGTGCAAGGAATGGAAGGGAGAAGCTTTTTTTAGCCACGGCACCTCCCAGAGTTCTGGGGTGGGCCTCCTCTTTTCCTCAGCTTTCACCCCAAACTCTTTTAATGTAGAAAGTATCGCCCAGGGAAGATGTCTTTTAGTAAAAGCTCAGTTTGACCATTTTAACGTAGTTTTTATCAATATTTATGCTCCTAATGTCGGTGCAGAGAGGAAGCGTTTTTTAGAGAAAATTGGGGAGAGGTTGGGAGATTGCGGGTCTGATGATTATGTTTTTTTAGGTGGGGATTTTAATTGTACAGAAAATGAATTGTTAGACCGGAATCATAAAGAGCCTCACCAAGCTTCCCAGCAAGCCATGCGGCAGTTGGTCTCGTCTCACGGCCTGGTGGACGTATGGAGGAGGATGCACACAGGCTCCAGAAAGTACACTTGGTCCCACAGTAAAGAAAACTGCCTCTCTTTAGCACGTATTGACCGTTTTTATTGTTTTAAATATATTTTTAATGTGTTTAAAACATGTCAGATTTTACCAGTAGCTTTTACAGACCACTCTTTGCTTTTAGGGAATGTTTTTATCACAAACATTTTACCTAAAAGCGCCTACTGGCATTTTAATCTGGCTTTAACTTACGATCGTAGTTTTAGAGAAGCTTTAAGTTATTTTTGGACTGTTTTTAGACAAAGAAAGGGTGATTTTACTTGTCTAAGGCAGTGGTGGGACCATGGAAAAGTTCAAATAAAACAACTTTGTCAACAGCATACTCTTAATGTCACTCGTGACGTCACCAGATCTATCAGAGATCTGGAGATGAACATAGTGGAACTAGAACATTTAAGTGAGTCCACAGGAAATCGAGAGCATATTGAAGCTCTCAAATCCAAAAGGCTAGTTTTAGCCAACCTGCTGGAGTCTAAAGTCCAAGGCGTGTTGGTCAGGTCTCGGGTTCAGAACATCACAGAGATGGATGATCCCTCTAGCTTCTTCTTCAGCTTGGAGAGGAAACGCGGGCAGAGGAAGGTGATCCATTCCTTACTATCTGACACAGGGCAGCAGGTGAGTGAACCAGGCCAGATCAGGAGGAGGGCTGTTGAGTTTTACTCCTCTCTATTTGAGAGTGAGTATAAGGAGAACGAGGAGCTGTTTGGGGAGTTCTGTGGTGGGCTGCCCCAGGTCTCTGAGGAGACCAACCTACAGCTGGAGCGCCCCCTGGGGGTACAAGAGCTCCATACAGCCCTCCTGAATATGCAGGGCCAGAAGGCCCCAGGCATAGATGGTCTTACAGTAGAGTTTTTCAAAGCCTACTGGGACATCCTGGCGGAAGACCTACTGGAGGTCTATAATGAGAGTTTGGCCACTGGTTCACTCCCGCTTTCGTGCCGCAGGGCAGTCATCACCCTCCTGCCCAAGAAAGGGAACCTGCAGGACATTAAGAACTGGCGCCCTGTGTCTCTCCTCTGCACCGACTACAAGATCCTCTCCAAAGCCTTGGCTACTCGGCTGAGAGAAGCTATGGAGCAGGTCATCCACTGGGACCAGACCTACTGCGTCCCCGGCAGGTCCATGGTAGATAACGTCTACCTAATTCGGGATGTTTTGGAGGTCTCCGGTTCATTGGGTTTAAGAACGGGCTTGATCGCATTAGATCAAGAAAAGGCGTTTGATCGCGTCGAACACGGCTTCCTGTGGAAAACTATGGAGAGGTTTGGGTTCGGCGCTGGTCTGATCGCCAAGATCCAGGTGATGTACAGTGGCATTGAGAGTATGCTAAAGATTAACGGTGGTCTGTGTGCTCCTTTTAGGGTGCGTAGAGGTGTTCGCCAAGGCTGCGCCCTGTCCGGGATGCTCTACGCGCTCTCCCTGGAACCCCTGCTTCAAAAGATACGTTCTACTGTTCATGGTTTGGTTTTACCTGGTTTTAATAGTATAGTGGTTTTATCTGCCTATGCTGATGACGTCGTTGTTTTTACTAAAAACCAGCAAGATGTCGACGTGCTGAACGAGATAACAACTAAGTTCTCTGTTTTATCTTCTGCGAGGGTGAACTGGGGAAAAAGTGAAGCCCTGGCAGTGGGCGAATGGCGTGAAGGGCTCCCGGTTCTCCCTCAGGGAATTTTATGGAAAAAAGATGGTTTTAAATATCTCGGTCTGTTTTTAGGCAATGAAAACACTGAAAAAAAGAACTGGGAAAACATGGAACAGAAAATAGAATGTAAACTAGAAAAGTGGAGATGGCTACACTCCCACATGTCGTACAGGGGAAGGGTTTTGATTTTAAATAACCTTGTAGCATCTCAGCTGTGGCACAAACTTTCCTGTTTAGACCCACCGTCTGGTTTGTTGGCCAACATACAAGCAAAAATGGTCAACTTTTTTTGGAACGGTTTTCATTGGGTGCCACAGTCTGTGTTGTTTTTACCCAGAGAAGAGGGGGGCCAGGGCCTTGTCCACCTAGCCGGGAGAACAGCGGCTTTTAGATTACGTTTTGTTCAGAAATACCTGGCAGGGCCCTCTGACTTAGTGTGGAGGGACGTGGCCAGCTGCATTTTTAGAGGTGTAAATAACCTGGGGATGGATGCGGCTCTGTTTTTAACTGATTTAAATCTTTTAAAGTTAAGGGGATTGCCGAGGTTTTATCAGGGTGTTTTTAAATCATGTACCCTGTTTAAATTAAAGCCATCCCAAACGACTAACTCTCTGCACTGGCTTTTACAGGAGCCTTTAATCTGTGGGTCCAGGCTGGACGTGTGTGACGGCGCTGGACCAGGGCTATCGGAGGCGCTGCGCCGGTCAAAGATAACAACCGTGAAACAGCTGGTGGAGACTGCAGGACCGTCCCTCTCCAACGTCGAGGCCATGGGTTCCGTGATGGGGGTACGGTCTGCCAGGCTGGTGCGGCGCTTCCTGGACCTCCTGAGGGGAAAGATGTCGGCCAAGGAGAGGAGCCTCCTCCATGCCTACTGTGAGAGACAGAGCCAGCCAGACCCAACGGACTCCTTTCCTGGCCTGATCCTGGATCCTGGGTTCCCGGAGAGAAGTGGACCTCTGCTCTCCAGCCTGGACCCACAGAAGATGGTTTTATCCACTATGGACCAGAAAACTGTTTATGGACTCTGCTTAAAAGCAATGAATCAAAGACACCTCGAGAACCGCGCAGTTTGTATATGGACTGACAAACTTGCTGGTAGAGCACCCCAGTGGAGGACTTTATATAAGCCTCCAATTAAAAAGAGAACTGGTGATCTCCAATGGAGGATTTTACACGGTGCCATCGCCACAAACTCTTTTTTATCCGTTATTAATCAGGCTGTTTTAAATGAGTGTCCTTTCTGCAGTCTGTCTGAGAACGTTTTTCATGTTTTTATGGACTGTAACAGACTAAAGACCATTTTTAGCCTTTTAACGAATGTTTTTAGTCTTTTTGGCACTGTTTTTACTATTTCTTTATTTATTGGAGGAGTGTGTCAAAATAAAAGTAATAAGGCAAAGGCCAGACTTTTAAATTTTTTAATCAGTGAGGCAAAGATGGCTATTTATTTGTCCCGTAGAGACAGACTGCAGGGAGGACCTCACCTTGATGCTGTGGCTCTGTGGAAGTGCAACGTTAAATCCAGAATTAGGCTGGAGTTTCACTTCCACAGAGCCACGCAGAACATGGAGGATTTTATGCAGTTGTGGGGTTTTAACAAGATTTTATGTGAAGTGTCTGAAAGAAAAGAACTTCAATTTAACAAGCTTCTTATTTAAGAATTTTATGTAAATGACACTTGGTTTTAACTCAATTGTTTAATTGTTTGGCCTTTTGTAATTAAAGTTTTGTTAAAAGTCAAAGTCTTCTTCTTCTTCTTCTGTGTTTTCTGGCAGTTTACATACTGTGTGCATTACCGCCATCAGCTGGACGGAGATGTAATTTAGAAATATATTTTCCTATATATCTTTATATCTTAATGAAACTAGATGATATCTTTACTTACACACTCACACACACATACATACACACTAAATCCTCCGAGCTAATTCTGTGTCTTTTAAATATTTAATAAGTGCTTTAATTATTTTATCTGATTGATGTTTCCCTAATAATTCTGCCATCTTTACTGAACTCCCCAATACCCTTTCCAGTTCTTTCCTCTCTTTAATATATTTCCTACAATAAATCAAAACATGTTCTACTCCTTCGATTTCTCCACAATAAGAACAATTACCTGTTGGATGTTTCCCTATTATTTTTAAACCTGTATTTAAACTAGTACGCCCTATCCTCAACCTGTTTATCCATATTTCCTCTCTTCTATTCATTATAATATTATATCTTATGATAATATCTTTTTGTATTTTATATAAATGTCTTCCTTTTTCTTCTAAATTCCATCTCTCCTGCCATATATTATTTATTTTATCTTTAATAATTACTTTTATTTCTGTTCTACTTAGTGGGACATCATATTCAATTTGTCTTGCCTTAACTGCTTCTTTAGCTAACTTATCTACTTTTTCATTACCTAAAATTCCTTTATGTGCTGGAACCCATGTGAATTGAATACTGTTGCTGTATACCATATATTAAATAACTGACTTCATCTAAAAGATCTTGACGGCTTTCAGATTTTCCACTTTTAAAAGCAGTCAGGCAAGACAATGAATCTGAACAGATAACTATATTTCTAGGCTTCACCTCCAGCACCCATTGTAATGCCAAAATAATAATAATAAAAAATTGATAAATTATCTGTTGTCCTTCTTTTTATAGAAATATTTTCTTTCGGAATATATACTGCTACTCCTGTTTTACCATTTTCCTCTTTTGACGCATCTGTATATATTTGTGTCATATTTTCATACCTTATATATAAATACTGCTGAATAAAAATAATTATTTTGTTTTTCTTCTAATAATCCCAAATCAGTGGCCACCTCCCTAAAAACCCATGGTGGAGTATCTGGGAAAGGTACAGTGGGACTTATTTTTAGTTCATTAAACCCCATTTCATTTACTTTATCATGAATGACCCAACCAAAACTTCTGACTTGAACATTTCCACGCTCTTGGCATTGCTTCAATACCGACTGACTCACATGAGACAGTCCACTGATAGCAATCAGCAGTTTCTTCTCGTCAGTCGCCGGACTGGCTGAAAGTTGTGGATCGAGAGGAGTTGAAGGCGAGCTGAACGCGAGACGTGGGGTAAACTCCCCCTGCAACCCTGATTTGCATTTGTATAGCTCACAGCATTTTCATTTACATGTTAAAGCCTCCCCTAGAATTAGGAGGAGGGGGGTCATGGGGGGACAACTGCCACGTCAATTTCTGACAATTCATGGCAGTTTTCGGTGTTGCCTGCAAATGACCGTGAACAGCCGTTAACCTGAACTTCCACGACAATCTACAGTGCCGCATAGTGACGAAAATCACACTTTTCATGCAGTGATAATCGTGTCATTTTTACAGTCTGCGATCATTGAGCCCAGTATTTTGGGTTAGGACCGGAAGTACATCGTTTAACTTCAATTCAATTCAATTTTATTTATATAGCGCCAATTCATGAAACATGTCATCTCAAGGCACTTTACAAAGTTAAGTTCAATCATATTATACAGATTGGGTCAGATTATACAGATTGGTCAAAAATGTTCCTATATAAGAAAACCAGTTGATTGCATCAAAGTCCGCATTCACAAGCAGCATTCACTCCTGGAGAAGCGTAGAGCCACAGGGAGAGTCGTTTGCATTGTACATGGCTTTGCTGCAATCCCTCATACTGAGCAAGCATGAAGCGACAGTGGAAAGAAAAAAAAAAAAGCGGGAAGGAAAAACCTCTAGCAGAACCGGGCTCAGTATGAACGGTCATCTGCCTCGACCGACTGGGGGTTACAGAAGACAGAGCAGAGACACAACAAGACAGACAAAAAGCACAGAAGCACACAAGTAATCTGTTCTACATTAGATGGTAATAGTCGGTGATCTGTCCTCCCTGGATGATTTCACAGTCAACAGAACGTCAGACCAGGTGTACCTACTATGAAGAAAAAAAGAGAGAGAACAAAAAGTTAAAAGCTGAAATGACAACAGTCATTTCAATGTAATGCAATGCAAATCTGGAGAACAGTAGACTGGAGAACAGTAAAAATCAGTAGAGTGAGAAAAATAGGCCCTGATGTCCTCCAATAGCCTAAGCCTATAGCAGCAAAACTATAAAGGTAGCTCAGAGTAACATGAGCCACTCTAGTTATAAGCTTTGTCAAAAAGGAAGGTTTTAAGATTAGTCTTAAAAGTAGACAGGGTGTCTGCTTCACGGACCAAAACTGGGAGTTGGTTCCACAGGAGAGGAGCCTGATAGCTAAAGGATCTGCCTCCCATTCTACTTTTAGAGACTCTAGGAACCACCAGCAGACCTGCAGTCTGAGAGCGAAGTGCTCTGTTAGGAACATACGGGGTAATCAGAGCTCTGATATATGATGGAGCTTGATTATTAAGGGCTTTATACGTTAGAAGAAGAATTTTAAATTCTATTCTTGATTTAACAGGAAGCCAATGAAGGGAAGCTAAAATTGGAGAAATATGATCCCGCTTGTTGATTTTCATCAGAACTCTTGCTGCAGCATTTTGGATCAGCTGAAGGCTTTGAACTGCATTTTGTGGACTTCCTGATAGTAAAGAATTACAATAGTCCAGCCTTGAAGTAACAAATGCATGGACTAGTTTTTCAGCATCACTCCTGGACAGAATGTTTCTAATTTTGGCAATATTCCGGAGGTGAAAAAAGGAAACTCTGGAAACCTGTTTAATATGGGATTTAAATGACATGTCTTGGTCAAAAATAACACCAAGGTTTTTTACTTTATTACCAGAGGCCAAGTTAATGTCATCCAGATTAAGTGATTGGTTAAGAAGTTTATTTTTTGAGAACTCTGGCCCAAAGATTACAACTTCGGTCTTGTCAGAATTTAGATGCAGGAAATTTAAAGTCATCCAGCTTTTGATGTCATCAAGACATGACTGCAGTCGAAGTAATTGATTGGATTCATCAGGATTTATGGATAAATATAGCTGAGTGTCATCAGCATAACAGTGGAAATTAATCCCATGCCGTCTGATAATTTTGCCGATCGGAAGCATATATATAGTAAAGAGAATTGGTCCAAGGACTGAACCCTGTGGTACTCCACAGGTGACCCTAGAGTTTGAGGAAGATTTATTATTAACATGAACAAACTGGAATCTGTCCGACAGATAAGATTTAAACCAGCCTAATGCTTTCCCCTTAATCCCTACAGTATGTTCAAGTCTTTGTTGGAGAATATTGTGATCAACTGTATCAAATGCAGCACTAAGATCTAACAGGACAAGTACAGACACAAGTCCATTATCTGAGCCCATGAGAATATCATTAGTGACCTTCACCAGAGCTGTTTCAGTGCTATGATGAGCTCTGAAGCCTGACTGAAACTCCTCAAGTAGGTCATTGCTTTGTAAATGTTCACAAAGTTGATTAGCAACTACTTTCTCAAGAATTTTAGATAAGAAAATAAGATTAGATATAGGTCCGTAGTTTACTAGCTCATCTTGATCAAGAGAAGGTTTCTTAAGTAAAGGTTTAATAACAGCTACTTTAAAAACCTGTGGTACATATCCATTTACTAAGTTGTTTAAGGAATACCTCCTTAAACAACTTGGTTGGGATTGGGTCTAACATACAGGTAGAAGGTTTAGATGAAGCTAAGATTTTAGATAGCTCAGAAAGCTCTACTGCTTCTAAACAGTTCAGACACAGCGCAGGTTCTAAAGATTCCTCCAATGCTGCCTTACTTTCTGGGGATGAGGTAATCATGTTTGGGAGGATGCCAATTATTTTATTTTTAATGGCATCAATTTTATTTATGAAGAATCCCATAAAATCATTACTACTAAAAGCTAAGGGAATGGATGGATCCACAGAGCTGCAGCTCTGAGTAAGTTTGGCAACTGTACTAAAGAGAAATCTAGGATTATTTTTATTCTCTTCAATTAATGATGAAAAATATGCTGCTCTAACTCTGCGAAGGGTCTTGTTATACAACAATAGACTGTCCCTCCAGATTAAGTAGGATTCCTCTTGGTGTGTAGAGCGCCATTTTCTCTCCAATTTCCTAACATTGTGCTTCAAGGAACGCAGCTCTGAATTAAACCAGGGAGCCAGCTTCCTGTGAATTATCACCTTCTTTTTCAAGGGAGCTACATTGTCTAATGCAGAACGCAATGAGGAAGTCACACTGTTAGCAAATGTATCTATTTGTGAATGGGAAGAAACAACATTGCTGCCATCTACAGGGCATTTCTGCAATACTGAGGATATTAAGAGGGGGACAGACTCTTTAAGTTTTGATACAGCACTATCCGATAAAGATCTACTATAATGGAACCCTCTTTTGGGGGTGGAGAAATCGGTTAGATTAAACTCAAATGTTATTAAAAAATGATCAGATAGAACTTCTTCTGGGCGCTCTTTTACATTGTCAGACAGAAAAGCGACTCCATCTGTTTATGTTAACATTACATTCAAAGGACACATTGAAAAGAATTAGACAACATTCAACATTTAGCGTTACGATTATGTAAAGGAATATTTAAAACGACACCAACAGAAGCTCTTAAAGTTGAGATAGGAGAAATGCCTTTAAAATTAAGAAGAACTCAAATAGCAATAAATTATTGTATAAACTTATGGGGCAGTGATCCAGATCATTCAACATTAGAGACTCTTAATGTTGAATGTCTAGACTTTTTCCCATGCTGGGAAAAAGAAATAAAAGTGAGGTTGGATAATCAATAAGAAGGTAAAAGACCACAAATAAGTAATGAAACAATAAGTTCTATTGTACCATTAACACAGATTCCACCAAGGATTTTAACAGAAGCAAAAGTAGATTTAGCATTTATGTACCAAAACTAAATAAACAAGAAAGGAATATTCAGTCATATTCAGTTCATATATACTGCAGGAATACATAAATATTTTTTCTAATTAAGAAAAGATATTGACAGATGCATAAAAAAACTCTGCTGGCAACATAGGAAAAGCATTCATTGTACCAAAAGTGCAAGGAAATCAAATCAATAAGGGACTGTCATTATACACAGCAGGAATGTTATCCATTTTATTAGCAGTACAGTGGATAGAGTCCTAAAACCATTAAAAGCATTAGTAAGTTTGGGTTCAAGTTCAACACTTATAAGTTTAAAGCAAAGTCACTCAGAAAGCAGACAAGACATTTTAGTAGAAATACAGCATGTGGTTTTCAGAATTCAGATGATGGGATTATATAATTTTTTTAATGGGTACCAGCACACATTGAAGTTGAGCGGAACAAAATGATAGAGTGGCCAAAATGGCAACAAGAAAGGAAAATTAATTTTGGTGTAATTACAAGAAAAATCAGAGGCGAGAAGTGTAGTTAAACAAAAGAAATAAAGGAATAGTGACAAAAAGAATGAAATGAAGCAAATAAAGAGTAGATTATATGATTCAATGAGTATAGAAATGAGAAAAGGAGGGAGGATAAATTAATAACATGATTAAGGTTTGGCCACACAGGACTTAATGATAGATTGATTTTAATAAATAAACATTGTGTAGATATTGTTATATTATGATGTGGGAGATATGAAAAAGAAATAAGACGGATGATAGAAGATTTAGGAAAGATTCAAGAAAAAAATTATGCAATAAATATATTGCTGAAGATTTAAAAAGTAAAATTGTCATAATTTTGATTAAGTTTTTTAAATCAACAAAGGTGGGTAATAGAATTTGAGGATAGCAAGAGATTAAATAGAATTAATTGATAATCATTCCGTACCCCACTCCTATTACTATATTGGTAATGCGCACATGTTTTTTGCAAACTGTAAAAAAAAACTCCACGAGGAAGAAGAACAATACCATCTTTGTCTTGCGTGCCTGCCTAATGTAAGCTACAACAAACGACTGGACCAGACCTGAATTCTCTTGCAGTGTAAAAGGAAACAGTAGTAAGTCCCACGATAAATATATAAGGTGAGCCTATGCTTAATATTTAATTACATTTTTAGAACAAACATTTGACAATTGTTTTCGTTCTTTGTAAAGTTAGCTTTCAGCTAGCTTGCTGTAAGTTAACGTTAAGCTAAATTCAACTAACTCTAACTGGAACATTAGTCCTTAATATTGAACACATTTTAGAAATGCTGGCAATTAGATTTTTTTCTAAAAACTTCCAGGTTAAAGTTATGTTTTGTGTGTTTTACTAAAGCAACTTTACTGATGTCACATGCTGCTTGTGTTCTTTTATTTGTGCCAATTTTAGCGAGATGGAGACTAGTTTTAGCAAAAAGACACAGGATGGGGAGGGGGGTATAGGACGCTGTGAAAGACGTGCAACAGGTTGTGGAGGAGGCTTTCAAGGACAAGCCACAAGATTTAGAAGTCGTCTCTGTTGGTCGTAAGTCAAAGAAGCTGATGAAATATTCCCCAAGGAAATTGCGTAAGTTATTTTTGGTTTACTATTTTCTCCAGAAGGGCTTGAAATTGACTTATCCCACTAGCCCAGTTAATACAAAAGTTATATTTTAGGCTGCTAAAGGTTTTGAATTTGGCTGTTAAATATATCAAACTGGTGTTCAATCTGTTTATTTATTACCCCTTCAAGGTCTAAGGCCTTTTTAGGGCAAATTTCAGCCTGGACTTTTTTTTATTTGATTGTGGTGTTATAACACCATCTAAAATGTTTCAGTGAAGCGTTGTACATCCATTTTTCATTGATAAACTGATTTATCAGGACGTAGCTGATTTGTCAGTACGTAGAAATGCTGGTTCAGTGCATACTTTTGTGAAGTTACATAAATCTTATCGAGTAATTGTATAACTATCTGCGCAATTACGCACAATAAACTGATTTTTATCTTATTTATAGCCTTTTATAGCTTCTTAGAAATTCATACTAGTGTATCCATTCAAAGCAAGCTAATATCTTGTCGTGTAACAGTTTTTGGCATCCACATTCTGCACTCAGATTGGGGAACTGTGCGTCACATTACTAGGACGCATTGGACACTGATTTTCATCTGCTTTCTACACGGGTTTGGGAGGGCAAACAACTATGTCGATGGTATCAGTGGAAAAGCTAAGATCTCACATTTTGGATGCAAGTAAGTTAATAGCTTTTATGGATCAAGAAATACACGCAAAAATGTACAACAGACCTCTAAGGGTTAATGAGCCTCTTGTAAGCATCCATAAGCCATTGTATTTGGTTTTAAATATTTGATGAAGGCAGATTAGGTGACAAAAATACACATTTTGTAGGGCTGGAAGATATGGCTCAAAAATAAAAATGATTCATTGATTTTTATTCTCCCTTAAAATTCTTGATAAAAATTAAGAATGCCATGAATTACTTTCAAAAACTGACTTTTGTTTGAATTCTAAGTGCAACTAAATCCAACCTGTGAAACATCCTGGAAAAAAACATTGTAGGCCCTGCCACTGAAAACACTGAAACATTCCACACAAAATGTGTACAGCTAGTGGTATTATACATTAAGCTAGTTTTTCAGTTATTAGTATACATCTAAGAACAAACAGTCATGACCTGATGTTACTCTGAACCATGGAAGCCCAATAAGTACAATGATAAAAAAACAGATGTTCAAAAAAGCAAATCTTAATAAACAGAAAATTTAATTAATTGAATTGATTAAAATCGTTATATAGCCCAGCCCTACTTACTTATGACCTCATGTGCCTTAAAACTATACAATAAATGGTCCCTTCTGAATAGAAACATTAGTAGTCTATGTGAACTTCAACAAATCTTTGATCAGAATAGTTTTATTCAGCTCTAGTAATTATGATACTTGTGCTAACAAAGACAAATTTATTTTTAATACTTGCTGTTATTGCACATTTATTTGCCTGCACAGTAAACAGCAAGGGGCATTTTTGAGATGGAACATAAATAAAAGTTTAATTAAGATTAAAATGTGTTTACCCAATACATATTTCCAGGGTCACCAACAGGGGCAGTGGAGTTGACCAAATTGAAACAAGAAGCAAAGATGGATAGACAGAAGATTCATCACCTTGAGGACCGCATTAAATATCTGGAGGAGGTCAACAGGGAGCTGAAAAAGGATAAAGACTGCCTTCTAACACAAATTAAGGAAACCACCACGGCATCTGCATCTAGCAGCAAGTCAGGTACAATGGTCATAAAATCAGTAGCAAAATAGTATGGGTTTTCAAGTGTAGAGTGAGACACTTATCCTCACTGTGAGGCGTTGTACTTAGTGCACCAAAAAGCTATTATTTTATAGTCATAGGAAACCATGCATTTAAGGGTGCAGAAGTCCACCTCAAACCAAGATGACTCCCATGTAATTTTAATAATACTTGAGATTTGAGATCATGTCAACCCCTTTAAGTAACCTGGCTCTTGCCAGATGGATGTAGTTCCGCCGAGCTTCACACGGCTCCCCGCATCCATCTGGACTTGCTGCTATTGTGAGGGATTTCCATAAACCATAAAATGGACGGACCAATCATAATTGCCGCGTGGGATTTTCGTAGATGTGACATACATCAGAGTAGCGACCTTTTGGATTCAGGCAATAGCGGCTTGCAGTTTACTGTATTTTCTTGACTATCAGGTGCACTTAAAATCCTTACATTTTCTCCAAAAATGATGGTACACCTTATAATCCGGTGCACCTTATGATTACCATACTTCTTGTGCTTACTTACCGATTTTATGTAGTACAATGCGCTCAAAAATCTCTAAATGTGTAAGTACGGCTTTGGCTACGTTCAATGGCTATTCAGAGCATTACGGTAGACTGTGTAACTACCCAATCTTTCCCTGGCAAAGGCTGGCCCCTGATTTCAGTGTATCATGATGGAGTACAAAAGTTTAACACAGCAAGACTTACTTACCCGATCCTGCCGCTGTCCCGACGTAGTAAAAATGCTGAGCAAAACGTTCCTCCCCCCCGTGGGCATTGCAGAAGGAGCAAAACAAACCAACCCCCCGACAGAAACTCTGTTCCCGCCCGCCTAGCGAAATCAGAGATGTCCCAGGTTCTCATTAGAGAAATGTGGTCACCCAGTAACAATGATGCAGCTATTTCATCAGTGTTGTCCAAGCTACTGAATATTATTTCTTTAAAAGAGCTCCAGAGAACAGTTTTGAACGCCTTTCTTTGTGGAAACGATGGTTTCGGTTTCGATTTGGCTCTGATGTTTGAGTAGTTGAAGACACGCCCACTGACAGGGGGGGACAAACGGGTCAATTGTCCCGGGCCCAGGACAGAGGGGGGGGGGGGGGGCAAAACTGACACTCTGACCATTAAAATACAGGCAGAAGTAATTTTTCAGAAAATATTTGTGTGTAAAATATTTAATATTAGAGTAACTAAATATATAGTTGAAGATATAGAGTAACTAAATATATAGTTGAAGCCGCGCACGCTGACTGCAGCAGCTTCACCAAAGTCTCCCCGTCTGTGTCACGGCACTTTGCTGGCCCCCCTCCTCTCTGGTACATGGCTCAGCGGTGCCAGCCAATCAGCACGCAGGCTCAGCGTGGCCCACCCACTCAGCGCTCTCTCCACTCAACACACAAACAACCGCGCTGCTGCTGCTCAGACTCGGAGAGAGAGAGACCGCAGGAGCGGAAAAACATGAAAAGGGAAAGTAGCGCCGTTTGGCTATATTTTAATACCGTAAATGAAATCAAGCTGTATGTTTTGTAAAAAGCTGGTTAAATTCAGTGGCAACACAACAAATTTATATAAGCACGCGAAAAACCATGAGCAAAAAACGTCGAGCGACAGAAACGGAGAGAGGAGACGAAACTTCTCTCATTGCCCCTGTCGTGGATGGGCCTCCAAACGACGTAATGATTTGTGCAGTCCTTCAAAAATTCTAAGTTCTTGGTAAGGCAGTTAAAAATATCCAACAGTGGTCAAAAAAGTGAGCAGAAGTAGCTGGGTATCGGTCCAGTATGGTTTATTGCAATAATACAAGTCAACCACACATGAGATTTTCTCCGGTCAACATCTAACAACATACAGTGTCAAAATACCTCTAAAATCGGTGGTGTGGTGAGCTCAACCATATTCTCTATCATTCACAAATTAAGAGATAATTTGGAGATTAAAGGTATTACGTAAAAAAGATAACAGAGTTCTTTGTGTGTTTAAATTGATTGTTTTCTCTTTATTGAATTGCATGTTTTGACTGATTGTTTTTCTTTCTTAAAAAGATCAAGCATTCGTGTATTAAATGAGTGAAATGATGATTATTTTAGTGCAGTCGAAGTGTCAGACAGGCTAAGGAGAAAATAGGTTTGTGGAAAGAGGAAGTAACGTTTGAAAGGAGACTGCAGCTGCTGGCTACAGTAAATCTGCCGAGAAGAGAAGAGGAAGTGGAACCAGACAGTTTGGTTCAATGACCTGCTGCCTGGGGTCGGAGAAAGAGGAGCGAAAACTTTTGACTCTGCCAGAGATCTGCATAGGGTGAAAAGGTTATGAGGTGATAAGGGACTGGGTGCAAGTGTTCGGTGGAGGGAGTGGGGGTTGAGGTTTGCAACCTCCCAACGGCTCTCTCAGCACATAGAAGAAGGGTGATTTGGGTACTCGTGGCTCAGATTCTCATCTCAGAAGACATGCAGCGCGGAGCAGAAGAGAAGAAGACCCAAGACGGAAGGACGATCGTTGAGCCAAAGGAAGAACACGGCGCCCGTGTCTCTGAGAACCGCCGAGACTGAGTCAGATTATCTATTTTTCGTGTTTTTCCACAATTCGGGGCCAACGATCTGCAAATCCAGTCAAGAAGAACTGCTGTGGTTTTGACCTGGTTGATGAGAAGATCCTAGATGTCCAGAAGATGCGAGTTGCACCCATGAGATGTCAGTTCTGAAGATGAGCCAACTTGTCGAGCAGAAGAGACGGACCTCAGACACAGACATCAAGGCAGAGACTCAAGGCGTGAGTCTTTGTGAACGGGGCATTAACGGGACATCGGGTTTGCCATCAAGAGAAGGCACGTTGTTCGGCTGAACAACTCCTTATCCAGCAATCAAACCCACCATAAGTTTCCATCTGAGGTTCGGGTCAGTTTGCTCCTCTAAAGTTAAAATCCTCACCTGAACGTATTAGTAAGCAGCCTTAGATAGGAGATAGGACGTTGATTAAATATTAATTTGTAATCTGTTAAATTGCTTAATGCTGTTTCTAATTCCCTGCTAAAGCGTACTAATTAAAGAAGGATATAAAATTTTATTAGAAGTTGTGGACATTCTCTTATTGAGTCAACATTTTTTCCGAGTTCTTCTATGATTGTAAAATAGTCATGGTGCATGGTTCTAGAAATATTTTGGAGGTCTTAAAAGGTTGCCTATAGCCCAAACTTTAAAACAACACCCTTAGGGACTTTTGAGTCTTTTAAAAATACTGATCGTGTAACAAGTGCTGATTTATAGGAGTAGGAGCCGCCGTTAACTAGCGCGGTGGATGGGGTACAGGTGGCTTCGGGCTACTAGGTTGCCTGACCTGTCCACGGCAGAAGGGTGTGGTCCTAGGACGGAGGTGGTTAACCGGTCAGTCGTATCCTACTCATCTAGCTGAAAAGGTCTCACAGGAATTCTAAACAGGGTAATACTCGTTAGATTCAGAGGTCTTTAGAACCCCAGCTAGTCTGAGCTTTAACCCAAAATAGGAAGTATGTGGGAAGTGGGGTTTTAGTTCAAAGCCAAAAATCTGACAACAGACAATGGTCTGCTCATATACATTCCCTGGGGCTTGGGGGCTCCTCCCCGAGCCCCTCCTATTTATTACGTATTTTCAATTACTTTTCCACAGATATCTTTGTTATTTTATTACATATCAGTGGAAACTTCCCAAGGGTGCATATTTTTAAAAACATGGTTACAAATCACTACTCATTCCAAACATGGTCACACATCACCACCCATTTCCGATATGGTTACACATCATTACCTTTTCCGAACATGTACCATGCATTTTCTGTGTACATTGCACCCTTTTAGACCCTACATGTTCTGTTTACATTGCAAATGGCTTGCTCTTTGGTACAGATGTATGGTCCACTGCCCTGATTTGTTTGCATTGACCCTCTACCTTTTATCTGGACTAGTATCATGACACACACACACATTTTCTTAGGTGAATGTTACAGCACACTTTTTAACCATTGTGATAACAATATATTTATTATAAGATATTGATCCACTACACTATTCATTGTGAGATATTAATCCACTACATTCCCCCCTGTGATCCTGTAAAGGGTCACAAAGTAAATCACATTCTACACATGATTGTCGATTTATCACGAACTCAAACTTCTAGAGTAAATATCAATAGCACACCAAAGGCTAACTGTAATTAATACTTAGCACACCACAAGCTAACCGTGATTAGTACAAGATTCTAAGATCAAAACACACTTCTAACTAATAGTGAGTGATACACAAAACTATGATCACATAGTAGAACATAAGGATTATGGTTAAACAAAGAGGGAACCCCCCTTGGCACTCTTGTGAGGACTTTTCCTCTTGCTTACTTTTTTTATAGAAGGATTTTCAGTGTTTGTTTTAGCAATGATACGGGCCTCAGGTTGACATATCCAAACAGCTTGATCACCTGTTAGGACACCACAACCCATACCCAGGTGACACTGCACACCATACATCAAACGAGTTGATGTTTAAATAATAATACTCTATCATGCCTGCTAGATCAGGCGAACCAGTCACTAAATGGTCAGTAGACCTTCATTACAACCAACATATGAGCAACCCTCGGTGCTCTCTGCACAGTATTAGTACTGTCACATAGGTTATGGTTATACACAATTATATTTATCTTTTTAGGCGTACCTCATCATATTTATTATTGATGTATACATACTCATATTTATCATTTATATTCAGTTTAGTTTTCTTGAGAATATTGAAAGTTCTGGGGTTGGGGATTAGGGAACACCACCCCCGTTGGAGGTCGAATCCCCAGTCCTTCTGTGGAAGTCCCAGGAGCACATTGTCCTGGCCCCTGTTGCTGTGCCAGTGTAGTAGTAGCCAAGCGCCACTGCAATACTTGACGCCTTGCTGTGTCGCGTTCTGTTGTCATCTGCAGCAGTCTCCCCTGTAAGTTGACTATAGTCTGTTGTGCATCTTGAAGTCGTTGTGTCAGACTGTCATGTTCCTGGGTTAACTGGCACACTTTAGCCTTATATTTGGCTTTGTATGTGCTGCGGCGAACTGCAAACATGCGCTTCTTTGACGCTGGAGATAGACCTCTGATCAGTTGAGTATAAACCACAGTGTTCATGGAGGCAATATCAGTTTTTAGGTCTTGGGCGGTTTTGTAAAGATCCAGAGGGTGCATCAGAAACCCCGAGACGTGGCTCATCTCGAGGGAGCTCAGCTGCATCTGCTGAAAGACATTAGCAGGCGGTTTCAGTGCAGGATCCCCCATCGCGGTAGGACCGGTCGTCATCATGCCCGATGTAGACGGCATCTCCTGAACAGCTCTGTTTGGCCCTCCTCGGTCCGCTGGGTCCTCGGGGCTGATAGGGCTGAAGTCGATCCTTAGGGCCCCTGGTGATGGCAGGTCGTCCATCGGCAGTTCTCTGGGGTCCACCAGGAATCTGCATCCTCCCGGTGGTACGGCGCTTGGCCCCTCTGCTGGATCGTCTGGCAGCCTATTGGGAATACCGGTACCTGTACTTACATATGCTTGTGTGCCCAACGACGCATGTGCGGTGTTTCCTCCTCTATTTGCGTGTTCCTGCCACTCCTCTGCGGGTGTGTGGTGTACATTAAAATAAGCGTCCGCCATTTTCAACAGTCTGCATGTGGAGACATAGTATCGTATAGTTATATATCCACATGAGGCATATATTCTCCTAAGAGAATCTATAAATACTTTTGGCATTCAAATAACTACATCTAAGCTAATCTATAAATACTTGGCATGCAAATAACTACATCTAAGGTTGTTTATAAAGACTTGGCATGCAATTTACTATATATATTTATCATCAAAAAAAAATGCACGTACCTGGTGGGGGTGAGAGGAGATCATGGTATTACTTTATATGATTTGGTCTACCTGTACCTCTGTTATTGAGAATTGACCAGTTACACTCACAATAAGTTTTGAGACCAACCCCCGAATGAGGGGTACGACACAGCAGACGACTACTAATATTAGCAGTATTATGACTCCTAGTATTATCCCTGCTGCTTTGAGGTATCTTGTCCACCCAAGCTTATTGAACCAATCCCAAAACCCCTTCAGCTGAGTGTTCCAATTGGATCTCTCCACATGTTCATCTCTCATGCGCTTCATTTCTTGAAGAACACCTGTTAGGCTGCCGTTAACATCAGTATTCAATTCAATTCAATTTTATTTATATAGCGCCAAATCATGAAACATGTCATCTCAAGGCACTTTACAAAATCAAGTTCAATCATATTATACAGATTGGGTCAGATTATACAGATTGGTCAAAATGTCCTATATAAGGAAACCAGTTGATTGCATCAAAGTCCCGACAAGCAGCATTCACTCCTGGGGAACCGTAGAGCCACAGGGAGAGTCGTCTGCATTGTACATGGCTTTGCTGCAATCCCTCATACTGAGCAAGCATGAAGCGACAGTGGGAAGAAAAACCACCCATTAACGGGAAAAAAAAAACCTCCGGCAGAACCGGGCTCAGTATGAACGGTCATCTGCCTCGACCGACTGGGGTTACAGAAGACAGAGCAGAGACACAACAAGAGAGACAAAAAGCACAGAAGCACACATTGATCTAGTAATCTGTTCTACATTAGATGGTAGTAACGGGTGAGCCGTCTTCTCTGGATGATGTCAAAGTTAACAGAACGCCAGACCAGGTGTACCTACTATGAAGAAAAAGAGAGAGAGCAAAAAGTTAAAAGCTGAAATGACGACAGTCATTTCAATGTAATACAATGCAAAACTGGAGAACCGTAGAATGAAGAACAGTAGAAATCAGTAGAGTGAGAAAATTAGACCCTGATGTCCTCCAGCAGCCTAGGCCTATCACAGCACAACTATAGAGATAGCTCAGGGTAACATGAGCCACTCTAACTATAAGCTTTGTCAAAAAGGAAAGTTTTAAGATTAGTCTTAAAAATAGATAGGGTGTCTGCCTCACGGACCAAAACTGGGAGTTGGTTCCACAGGAGAGGAGCCTGATAGCTAAAGGATCTGCCTCCCATTCTACTTTTAGAGACTCTAGGAACCACCAGCAGACCTGCAGTCTGAGAGCGAAGTGCTCTGTTAGGAACATACGGGGTAATCAGAGCTCTGATATATGATGGAGCTTGGTTATTAAGGGCTTTATACGTTAGAAGAAGAATTTTAAATTCTATTCTTGATTTAACAGGAAGCCAATGAAGGGAAGCTAAAATTGGAGAAATATGATCCCTCTTGTTGATTTTCATCAGGACTCTTGCCGCAGCATTTTGGATCAGCTGAAGACTTCGAACTGCATTTTGTGGACTTCCTGATAGTAAAGAATTACAATAGTCCAGCCTTGAAGTAACAAATGCATGGACTAGTTTTTCAGCATCACCCCTGGACAGAATGTTTCTAATTTTGGCGATATTCCGGAGGTGAAAAAAGGAAACTCTGGAAACCTGTTTAATATGGGATTTAAATGACATGTCTTGGTCAAAAATAACACCAAGGTTTTTAACTTTATTACCAGAGGCCAAGTTAATGCCATCCAGATTAAGTGATTGATTAAGAAGTTTATTTTTTGAGGACTCTGGCCCAAAGATTACAACTTCTGTCTTGTCAGAATTTAAATGCAGGAAATTTAAAGTCATCCAGCTTTTGATGTCATCAAGACATGACTGCAGTCGAAGTAACTGATTGGATTCATCAGGATTTATGGATAAATATAGCTGAGTGTCATCAGCATAACAGTGGAAATTAATCCCATGCTGTCTGATAATTTTGCCAACCGGAAGCATATATATAGTAAATAGAATTGGTCCAAGGACTGAACCCTGTGGTACTCCAGTATGCATAGGGATTAAAGTACAACAATCTTTCCCGATATAATCACATAGCCCCTGGTCCCCGGCCATACGGGATTCCAGTACAAACCTATGTTGTAGAACCATTAGTGACGTGGCATGTAATTGTTCTTTTATAAGGTCTACGCCCTGTATTGTAAAATTTATAAACCTTTGTTGATTGTACCATAGGAGATTTATCCACCTACTATTTCGAGCTATGTATTGCGCATTGTTAATTGCTCCGACGATTGGCCATGGTATCGAGCCGACCCCTCTTCCGGCTTCTATCCACTCACTTCCTATAGCAGCATGTTCATCTGGCACCCCTAATGGGACCTGATCCCATGTAATGTATACTTCATCTGACATTTGCCAACTCTGCTCGTGCTTAGAGGGAATACTTCTTTTGGTACGGTTGCTTATTTCATAAGATGTCGTGTTGCTGATTTTTTGATTATTTATTATTAACTTTAGTTGTCCTGTAAGCATTACTGGAGCACAGATACCTCCCCACTGAGGAGGCAGTGAGGATAGCATTTGCTCATTATTGTGACACATCCAAAAAATGTCTCCTAAAGGGACAGATCCTTGCGCCAGACTCATTACTCGGTATTGAGCTACTGCTGTAGGTTGGAAGTCATAGATGATATTTCCTCCATCTGGTACTACTTGTTTACAACTTATATTAGCTTTAAGGCTAGTTTCACATAGTTTGATGTAGCTGATGTTCCCTCCCGCTGCCGGTGGGTACCACGGTATTTTATTACATTTCACCATTTCGTCTGCAGTCTCCATTTTGCTAGAGGTTCTTTTGGTCACCTCTTCTAATTCTGTTCCTCGCGTTATACAAAACGGAAAAATTAGTTTAGCCGGCTTTTGCACTGCTGGAGGGAGGGAAGATGTACTTAGTACTTCATTTATTGAGGAGGTTAGTGCTTCGGGGCATCTTCTCCTGTCTTTTGTCCATGATGGTAAACCTGCAGCAAACATATGCATAACACAGTGAGCAAAACATTCTGATATATCTGGGCAGTCACCTATTTTACTTCCGGGTATAATCTGAAGGGTCGGTAATTTCTTAGCATTATAACAGGCTATACAATCATCTTTAGGGCGCTTTTTAGCTGTAAACATTGCTTGAACCGAGAATTGTATCCATTGTTGGAACATATTTGTCTCCCATTGTGACGTTTTTAATGTACTTAGGTCCCTTTTCTGTCTTTTGTTTATTAGCTTTACTACTCTATGAGCTCTTTCTATCGTCATTATTTGTTTTGTTAGTATGTTTTGGCACATGTTTGTCTTGCATCTTACCGTAATGATCACCATCCCATCCCCACGGCAGTCCATGCTTTGTGGAGTTCCAAGCCAATGTTTTCCCATTGACTCGTTTCCTAAAATTTCTTCAGACATTACATAATCATAACCTTTGGTTTGCACATGCATTAATGATTTATTCTCCCCACCGTTATTGCTGATTATCCCCTGGTTAGTAGCTAGTGTTATCATTGCTAGTGCACATGTTTCTGTTTGACGCTTTAAATGTGAGTGTGCATTGTTAGTGGTGAGCTTAATAAGGTCCCCCCTTGTTAACCCAAAAAGGGTTAACAAAAGAAGAAAACTAGTCAGATTCGGAAGAAGGCGCATACGAGTGACGCCCATCCAGCGACACTCGTATGCGTATGTTTGCTGCAGGTTTACCATCATGGACACCACTGTCTGGTGGGTGAGAAAAAAGAGGTTCCTCCAGTGCCTCAGAGCTGGGTGAGTCTGAGACAGGCCTGCCAGGACTCTGAGTGGCAGGAAAATCAGCATTACTGCTGCCAGAGTCAGAAGGCGAATTGGAAACAAAAGAATGAACACTATCATTCTCAGAGTCCCCTGACAGTGGAGACCGTCGGGCTGCCAAGCGGGCTGATCGTCTCTGGCCATCAGACGATGACGGGGGTGAGGATGCATCAGTGCTCGCCCCAGGTACGACATCAGACGTCTGTGAATGTGATGTGGTGGCATGCGGAGGGAGTCTTGCTGCTGTCCTGTCAGCATGCGCAGAGCCCGTCGGTCCTGGATCAAGTCCAGGTGGGTCTGGTGGACGGTGACGTGTGCAGTGGTTTTTGTGGAACCAGAAGGGCTTACCTTCAACTTTTAGGGCAGTGGGAGTGGTAAGAACAACTTTAAAGGGACTTTCCCTACAAGGTTCGTTGCACTGACGTCTAAACACTCGTATGAACACTCTGTCACCGACTTGGACGTCTCTGACGTCCACTGGAATACGTGTCTCGTCTCGGTTGTGAGCTGCTTTCACCTGTTGAAATATAAGTCTGTGAATACGGGTTAGGGACCTGAGGTAGTCCCCCAGTTCACGTTCGAGTTGCATAGATCGACCTGTAAGCATTTCATGAGGAGTAAGATGGGTTAGTCGGTTAGTTTGAGAGCGCATTGCCATCAGTGCAATCGGCAATGCATCTACCCATGTCAGGCGGTTATTGCTATCAGCAATGATCTTTGCAATTTTGGTTTTGAGGACACCGTTGGCTCTTTCCACGGATGCCTGCGATTGGGGATGATACACACAGCCAAACTTTTGTTTTATACACAACTGTGTGAACATCGCCTGGATAACCTGTGAAACAAAGTGAGGTCCGTTATCAGATGATATAGTATCAGGCATACCAAACCTGGGAAACACTTCTTTACATAAAAACCTTGCTGCTGATTTGTGATCGTTCTTAGCAGTGGGGCAGGCTTCCACCCATCTGCTGAACCGACAAACACACAAGCATGTATCTCATTCCCTGAACACGAGTTAACATGTCAACATAATCCATAATCAGATGACGAAAAGGGCCGTCTGGCATGGGGATATGTGCTAAGGGTCGTGTGAACATTTTTCGCACATTGTACTTGGGGCAGTGTGGGCGTATAGCTAGTTCTCTGTCTACCATAGTGCCTGCAATTTTCGAACAACTTGGGCTCGTGAACAATGATCAGGTTCATGCATTATTTTGATGGCCGTTGGCAATAAGGACAATGGTAGTACAAAATGCCCTCGGAAACTTCGCCACAACCCTGCATGGGGGTGTGATGTGCGTACCACTCCCCTTTGCACCCTCAATCGTTTTTCTGCTTCAGAGACGCTGTTCTGCGCCTCAATTAATGAGGCTAAATTAGTGATGGGTTCACAGTCAGCTGCAAGAACCATTGGTCCTTGTATTGCAGGTCCTGTGGCTTCTTTGGCTGCCTCATCTGCTAAGTTATTTCCTATTGCTATAGGTGTTTTTGCCGTCTGATGTGCAGCACATTTTACAATAGCTAACGCAGATGGGAGCTGCATGGCTTGTATTAATTCCATGACAGCCTGCCCATGTGTCACGGGGGTGCCATCGGTTCGAACAAAGCCTCGCTGTTTCCAGATGCTCGCGTTTATATGGCATACCCCGTATCCATACACACTGTCAGTATAAATGGTGACTCTTTTACCTGTAGCTAATTTACATGCAGCTGTCAATGCCTTTATCTCTGCCAATTGGGTAGAGCAAGGTTGGTCAAGGCTCACTGACTGTATTTTTGTATAGGTGCCGTCGGGGTCAAGCCGGACCACTCCGTATCCTGCTTTGTTCCCTGTCTCGCCTCTGACGCATGACCCGTCAACAAACAACATTAGATCGGACGGGATTGGGTGATTGTATAAATCCTCCCTTACTTTTATGAAGGCGTCCGTCTCCTTGAGACAATCATGGGGCTCACCTTCTGTTGGCAGTACCATTCTTGTGACCGGGTTGATCGTGACACAACGTTGCACGGTAAGGTCAGGTCCTGAAAGCAGAACTTCATAACCAGTCCGACGAGCTTGGGTTATCACAAAGCGTGGGCTTGTGAGCAGTGCATGCAATTGATGTGATGTATACAAGAAAGTGGGGTGGCCCATAGTGATTACTGAGGCCTTTTTATACACGAATGCTGCTGCTGCCAAGCCTTGGTAACAGGGACGCAGGCCTTCTTCAACTCCATCTAATTTTGTGCTGTAATAAGAAATTGGTTGTTTACCTGTGGGGGTGTCTTGCATCAATACTGCACATGCATACCCTTGTCGCTCTGCCACGTACAGATGGAATGGTTTGCCATAATCTGGATTGGCCAGAGCAGGAGCCGTTTGGAGATCTTGTTTCAGCAGCTGGAATGCGCCCTCTGCCTCGTCCGTCCACTGTAACTTAGCTGACTGGTGTCCTTGGCCTGCGGCTTTAATAAGTGCTCTCAATGGAGCAGATTTGATGGCGTAATCACACACCCACGGTCTGCTGTAACCTGCCATGCCAAGAAAAGACAACATGTGACCAACAGTCTGAGGTTTGGGCAATTTGGTTATGGCTTCTATTTGGGACGGTGCGATAGACCTCTTGTCCCCACTGAGTTGCCTGCCGAGGTATTCCACTGTTTGTTGGCAGAATTGTAGTTTTTGTTTACTCACTTTGTGTCCTCCTTCTGCCAATGCGGTCAACACCGTAATGGAGTCTTTTTCACACTGCTTTTTTGAGGCAGAACAGATCAAAATGTCATCAACATACATCAACATGGTAGATGGTATGTCTAAGTGATTCAGATCATTTGCCAGTACACGATTGAAAATAGATGGTGAGTGTACAAACCCTTGGGGCAATCGTGTGTACGTATATTGTTGACCTTTGTACGTAAATGCAAACAGATACTGGGAATCTGGATGGACGGGCACACTGAAAAATGCTGAACACAGATCTATCACAGTAAACCATTTTGTACCCGGGGGTATATTACTTAACAGTGTATGGGGGTCTGGTACTATTGGTATTTCTTCTGCTACAATAGCATTGATTAATCTTAGATCATGGACTAGTCTATAGTCATTACTGTTAGGCTTTTTAATGGGAAAAATTGGTGTGTTACAGGGGCTTACTGTTGGTTTTAGAACACCTACCGATTCTAATCCTGTTATAATGGGCTGTATGCCTTCTACTGCTTCACGTTTGAGTGGGTATTGTAAGGGTAATTTAGCATTTAATTTGATGGTGAATTTGATGGGGTCAGCTGATTTCACTAAACCTACATCTGTTTTGCTTTTGGACCACACCTGCTCTGGAACTTGTTCTAATAGTGATGCATGCTCCTCAGTCACCGCCATTTGTCTTTTCCCAGACACTTTGATGTGTTCTGCCATTACTTCATCAGCTTGTGAATATGAGATTTTGAAGAACAGTCCATCTTTTGATACACTAATCCGGTTCCAAGCAGTATCAATCCATTCCGTGACTTGCTTGGCTTCTCGAATCATGGGACCCAGGTCATGTGACTCGTACTTGTCAGCAATCAGCAATGTGACATGCGGTGCTGAGTTGGCGACTTGGAACCATTCTGTAATGTCTTTTTCAGGAAACGACAACGGCTGCGGCTCCTTGTGGCCCAACCATTATGTCAGCATATTGGATGACAGTTGTTTTGTTGTTAAGTTCTTCATCCCAGCTTTTCTCGTAGTCTTCATGTTTCTGGCCTTTGTCATAAAACATGGTGCAATGGAGAGGGAGGAAAGGTTCTTTGGATTCCTCGTAGTGGTTCATTATCAGGGGTCTCCACGTTTCCCACTCCATTTGGAGGAAAGAAGTCGGTGACGTGAGTTTCATCCAAAATACTTGGTCTTCGGGGTTATGATTTGTTGCTTGTGGGGTCATCTGTGGGCCCAGTGGCATCATGAAGGCTTCACTATTGTCAGTTGCTTCGAAATAAATTCCATTTGGAGTACATTTAATCTTTGCGTTGAGCTGGCATAACACATCTCTGCCCAGCAGATTAATTGGCGTATCTGCTGAGTAAAGCAGTGGTGAATACACCACTGCTTTACTCAGCAGATATTTCACCTATGATCATGGGAACTGGCTCAGTCATGGGTATTATTTGGGTCTTCCCAGAGAAACCTACTGTTCGAATTTTTTATGCTGAGAGAGGCAGGCCAATTCCACTTTTCCCTATACAGGAGTATGCAGCTCCTGTGTCAATCATGAATTGATGATGGCGGTCATATATTGTGACATCAATTGTGACAGACCCAGACCCACAGACTGACGTCACTGACGACAGAAGCATTTTAGTCCTCCAGAGAACATCCAGGTAGATAAGAGTGGTCATCTTCAGCAGCAGTTCATGTTAACTTTCAAAGTAGATATTATCTATCATATGTTACTGGAGCCCACACAGAAAATGTAATTAAGACCTTGAAAGAACCCAGTACATATATCCTATTAAAAAGTGTTATTAAAGATAAGATAACATTAGCTAATCCTTTATTTATTCCATGACGGGCAAATTTATAGGATTAAAGCAACAGGCAGGTGCACACAACACAGACAAAATTACATAAGGATTGAAAGATATAAGAGGTGGATTAGGAACAAAAACACTATGAACATTATTATTATTATTGTTATTATTATTATTTAATTGTAATGATAAAATAAAAATCACAAAACCCGAAAGGTCAACAGTTTCATGATACATCAAGCTTAAATGTCAAAAGTATCCCGGGGGTGTGGCGCCCCGGGGGCCTCTGGGCCTCGGGGCCCATGGCCGGGACCACTTCAGCGTAGCTGGCTGCCGGCGGAGCCCACGGGCTCGCCCCCGCGGCTCCTGGGGGCTTCGGCATTGCGGTGGCTGGGGGATTTCCTCGGGTCGTCTCTCCTCTTTCCTTGGGGGGGGGGGCTGCAGATTTCCTGTGTTGGCCCCTCTTGGGCGCCCTGCTTTGGGGGCCCCTTTGGGAGTCCGGGGTCATGGTTCCCCTGGCCCCTGCCTCGGTGCTCGGGGAAGGCGGGCCTTTGGTTCTTCACAACCACTATTGAGCAATTTCCTTCTGGATAAATTTCACATACTCAAGTGCACTCTCACAAACACCCACAGGTGCTGGGTTCCAGGTTCTAAGTGTTCACTTATATACAGAAAGCCTGTAATTTATTTATTTATTTATTTAATTTTTTTTCACTTTCTTTTCTCAGGTATCACTTTACTCATGTCAGCTTAAATAATAATACATATGATTTAACAATGGTATCAAGGTGTTACTCTATTGTATCTGTTACACTATGTCTGTTGGTTGTGCTGTTCTTTTTACATCTCTCTTTCCAGGTGATGAAGCAGACAGAAGACGTTTTATCATTCTTTCCCTTTTATCTCATCTTTCTTTCACCTCCTCTTTCTTCTTTTTCTTTTCTCGTTCTTCCTTTACTCTCCTACTTTCCCACTGTAGTGTCCACATAACTTGAAATTCTCCCCGCAGGAATCACAATAAAACTATTTACATGCATATATCAAGCGGAGCACTATGGCGAAAGCTGATTGCTTCACTTGTGAAAGCAAAATCTGTCGAGCTCTATTTGGCGTTAAGACATCAATTCTTATTGCCACAATGCTAGACAGGACACTGGGAAAAAAAAAAAATTATCGGTATCACACACCTCTAGCGGGGAGCTGGGGGGGGGACCCAGCGTGTGTTTGAGGAGGAGACAGAAAGAGCCATCCCTAGCGATAACAGAGACAGTGTAGGTGGAGAGGCTTATTGCCTGATTGGATAGTCTGGGCCTAGTCGCTCAGAGATGGATCACACCGTTAATTTCAATGATCCCGCGTTAGTGCCAACAAAACTGACTGATTCTGATCGAATGAATGTTGTGCGTTTAATGGCAAAAAGGAAGCCTTTCTCAGAGATTCAGAGGGCAGAGAATTCCCAAAGTATCTAACATATTCTACTTCCTGCAATGGAAGGGAAACATTTGTTAGGGACTGGTTAATATACAGCAGATCAAAAAAGGCCATATTTTGGCTGCAGTGCTTGCTGTTCTCTTATGAAGAAAAGATCAACTAGTGCACTAAATTCAATAGATGGTTTGAAAATATCCAATATAAAATACAGAGATTTCCAGGGCATGAAGTATACAGTTAAGTTGACTTTTTTTTGGTGTGTGTGTGTGTGTGTGTGTGTGTGTGTGTGTGGTGTGGTGGCGGCTGGTGGGGGGGGTGGGGGTGGGGGGGCAAAAAGACTGCGTTGTCCCTGGCCCTAGCAAAGCTGTCAACTGGCCTGGTTGAAACAGCATGTCAGTAAAGATGAAAGACACGTGGTTTATCCAATCATATGCAAGGATTTTTGATGAGGCCCCTCCTTCTGAAATGCTGTTCCAATGGAGCGATCCTAGATCGATGTGTGAAGCCGTGTGGTTCTTGACGGAACTACATCCATCTGGCGAGAGTCAGGTTACCCTTTAAGTGGCTTTCATATAGAATGGATGGCGTTATCGCTGGACAGCTTCTTGCTCTCAAGTAGTTAATCAGTGCTTGTCACTGGCTGGAGAAAAGTGGAAGCTGATTGTATGGTCTGACCGCTATGTACAAAGACAGGGGAGGGGCCCACACAGCAGGTGGCCGTGGACTAAAGTTTTTTCAGTGCTGCGCTGCACATGAAAGGATAAACCCACTAGCGAAGACCCTTAAAGGGCTACACTTATATTCATAGAATCTGGGGTAACAATACGTAACCAATGTTTCCAATGGCCTGTGGTTCCAGTGGTGTTCTGGTCTGATTTCAAAAGTAACAAAGAACTTACAGAATACTACAGTGTGAGCACCTTCTCTTAAATCTTTACTGATAGACCTCTCTCCTCTACACCCCCAGGCTCTAGAGAGATTGCTCGGGTTCCTCCTTCATCTTCAACATCTACTACCCCCTCCTCTTCTTCAACAGACTTCAGCTCCTCATCATCTTCAGAGGAAGAGGAAAAAAACAAGAAGACCAAAAAGTCCAAGAAACACTCGGAATGGTCATGCCGAATTTTATCCATCTTTCATGACAATCTCTTGGTTCCAACTACACATCCACACACAGTAGTAGCAGTTAGTGCTTCATAAAATACAGTTCAGACAGCAGTATGATGGATGATGGACGCATTTATTGGTAGTATGAACGGCCACCTAAAAAAAATACGATTTCAGCTAAATAAAGATCAGAATTGAGCATCAAGACCTACAGTGTGAACATACTGTAGCCTAATATGCCGCTTTTAAACGGGGTGTAGCTGTTTTTAAATTTCCTTCCACAGGACATGTGTATAATATATTCTCTTCTACTTCTGGTCTGCTTATCTTACTGGCTTCAATGTTTGCAGGATGGTGCTCTTTTGCCAGGATAAAATACAAAATTCTGCGCTCAGTTTTGGGAACCCTGGGAACTCTCTTACGATAGGCTCAGGAACCAGCAAGTAAACAATGGCTAGGAGAGATGTCATTTAAATCCCATATTAAACAGGTTTCCAGAGTTTCCTTTTTTCACCTCCGGAATATCGCCAAAATTAGAAATATTCTGTCCTGGGGTGATGCTGAAAAACTAGTCCATGCATTTGTTACTTCAAGGCTGGACTATTGTAATTCTTTACTATCAGGAAGTCCACAAAATTCAGTTCAAAGTCTTCAGCTGATCCACAATGCTGCAGCAAGAGTTCAGATGAAAATCAACAAGAGGGATCATATTTCTCCAATTTTAGCTTCCCTTCATTGGCTTCCTGTTAAATCAAGAATAGAATTTAAAATTCTTCTTCTAACGTATAAAGCCCTTAATAATCAAGCTCCATCATATATCAGAGCTCTGATTACCCCGTATGTTCCTAACAGAGCACTTCGCTCTCAGACTGCAGGTCTGCTGGTGGTTCCTAGAGTCTCTAAAAGTAAAATGGGAGGCAGATCCTTTAGCTATCAGACTCCTCTCCTGTGGAACCAACTCCCAGTTTTGGTCCTTGAGGCAGACACCGTCTCTACTTTTAAGACTAATCTTAAAACTTTCCTTTTTGACAAAGCTTATAGTTAGAGTGGCTTATGTTATCCTGAGCTACCTCTATAGTTATGCTGCTATAGGCTTAGGCTACTGGAGGACATCAGGGTCTATTTTTCTCACTCTACTGAGTAGTGATGCACGATATTAGAAATTTCAACGATATCGATAACCGATAATTATCTGCTTTTCATGGCCGATACCGATTCCGAAACCGAAAAGTTCATATTAATATAGTTTTTGTATAATTTGCAGCTTGTGCTGGATGCAGCTATGAAAAATAAATTATTTAGTAGCTCTGGCTTATCTATAACAGCAAACAAAAGGTTTTGGCTCTTCAAATGTTTTTCTTATGCTATCACACAAAAAAGTGGTAATTTGCTTTACATAACAAAAGACACAAATCAATTCAGAATACAAAGAGCATCCCTTGAAAATTACTGAACAGATCCATGGCTTAACTGCAAAGGCATTTTTGAAGTCAAATAGTTATATAAAATATAAAATTATATGCATTTACATAGTCAGCCTCAGTTACAAAAATGTAATCAAAAAATAAAGTGCACCCTCAAAAATAACGTTAGCAAAGGTCAAAGAAAAAAGCTCAACTTCTTAAAAAATGTTCAGATGCACATACGCATGTCAGCCTCAGTTCAAAAAATTAAATAAAGTAAATAAAAGTGCGTCCTCATAAATGATGTTAAAAATCAACAAAAGGCTATAGTGTACAGCGCTTTGGGTGGTCAGCATGACTGGAAAAGCACTATATAAGTTCAGTCCATTTACCATTTATTTAAACAATAAATGAATTGCCTGCTGATCTGTTTGGCTTTGGTTCACATCTTTTGAGTTGCTTTCTTGCAGGATTTCATTATACATCGTCAGCAGGGAAACGTTGTTGTCATCTGCCTTGGGTTTCTTCTCCTGTGGCTCCTCAATATTTTCTGCCGATGTTGAACATCTGACCTTGTCGTGCAACACTTTTGTTGCTTCCCGTTTTGTTGCTTGGTCAAAATAGCAGTCCTTACTTCTAGGGTCCACGATTGTAGCAAGAAAAAACAGGGACTCCATGTGACTGAAACGCTGCTCTATGGCTTGCAGTAGGGTGCTCTGAAGTTTTAACTCCATGATCTGTTGCAACAGCCCTATTTAACAGACGTTTTAAGGCTTCAATGGAGAGGATGACATCAGCTGGAATAGCTGAAGCTGAACTTATGTCTTTTGTCAGTTGTTCACAAGGGTCAAGAATAGTGAGCATGTTTTCCATTAAATTCCAATGGTATGGGGTCAGATGAGCTGGTAACTCGACGGGACTAACATTTGACGTCCATATGTCTGTGGTAAAACTCACATGAAGTCCGTTCTTGTTGATCAAATTGTGGACGTGTGTCGCGACGGCATCATTGAGGGCAGGCAGGGACAAGTCAGAGAAGAAGCGACGGCTAGGGATGGTGTAACGTGGCTCGACAGAAAAAGGCTGGTTGTCGAGCGCTATAAATTCCATCACTTTGTCGTTAATAGATTTAGCTTTTTCACTGTCTCTTGAAAAGAGAGTTACAGCTTTCAAATGCCTTCTGAATGGAGACATCTGCCCTCCGTCTTGTTGTTGTTTTAGCCTTAGCACCGCCGGCTGCTGCTGCAGCTTCGTATTCTTTCCATGTTGCTTCGCCACGATGACGATTTTTCAGGTGAGCTATTAGGTTTGTTGTGTTAAAACTCGAAGCCTTCTTTCCTCCTCTCGAAATCCTTGCTGAACAGGTTTTGCAAACTGCAATGCTGTTGTCATCTTCTAATATCGAGAAAAAAAACCACACTGGTGAAGACATGTTTATTTACTTATAGTCAGGCAATAACGGAGCCAAGCCTGGGTTCTGATAGTAAGGAGCGCAAAATCCACAGGTCTAGTCCACTGAGCTATATTATACACTGGAGTGCTGATTTTGCCGAAAAACTGAAGTCACTGGCCGCCATCTTGCTACTCCCTACTCTCACAGAATCCCATAGGATTTGGGTGCAACAACAAGCAGTTTTCTGGCTGTGTGAAAACGTTTCACAGGTAATTCTACAGTCAGTGGATGTACTAACACTATCAACTACTAGGAAATTAGGTGCTGAAATATTTTACGTTATTCATATTAAATATATATATATATGTATATATAAGTATGTGTATATGTATATATATATGTATACATATATGTAAATATATGTTTTTGTATATTGTTATTTATATATTTATAAATGTTATATATATATATTTAAATAAATAAAAAGAAAAATATTTCAGCACATGACTTTCTCAGTACTTAATAGTTTTAGAACATAACATAAAAGTATATGGCATTTGACATTTTAAAAGTTTTAAGCCCCCCCTGAACATGAGAAAATCATCGTTATTCGATACTGTAACGCACATATTCCTTAGTTACTGGGGGAAAATAGGGAGTACCAATATGGCAGCTGGTGGCTTCAAAGCGACTCATTCTAAGCACTCCAGTGTATAATATAGCTCAGTGGTCTAGTCCCGCTTTGGGGCTACTCTGCCTGAATAAAATACCACCAAATTGAATTAATTTATCAGCTATTTTTATCGGAAAAATGTACTTATCGGGCAGATAAAAATTTCACCAAATTGGCCGATATTTTATCGATCTGATAGATATCGTGCATCCCTACTACTGAGTTCTACTGTTCTCCAATTTTGCATTGCTTGTCGTCATTTCAGCTTTTAAATTTTTGTTCTCTCTCTTTTTTTCTTCATAGTAGGTACACCTGTTCTGGCGTTCTGTTAGCTGTGACATCATCCAGGGAAGACAGATTACCCGCTATTACCATCTAATGTAGAACAGATTACTGGATCAATGTGTGCTTCTGTGCTTGTTTTTCTCTCTTGTTGTGTCTTTGCTCTGTCTTCTCTAACCCCCAGTCGGTCGAGGCAGATGACCGTTGATACTGAGCCTGGTTCTGCTGGAGGTTTTGCCTTCCTGTTAATGGGGAGTTTTTCTACTTTCCACTGTCGCTTCATGCTTGCTCAGTATGAGGGATTGCTGCAAAGCCATGGACAATGCAGATGACTCTCTCTGTGGCTCTACGCTTCTTCAGGAGGAGTGAATGCTGCGTGTCGGGACTTTGATGCAATCAACTGGGTTCCCTTGTACAGGACATTTTTTGACCAATCTGTATAATCTGACCCAATCTGTATAATCTGATTGAATTTAACTTTGTAAAGTGCCTTGGGATAACATGTTTCATGAATTGATGCTATATAAATAAAATTTAATTGAATTGAATTGAGAAAACTTGACAAAAACATTGTTGATGGAGAGGACCAATGTTTTTATTACATTATAATATTGCCGTCAGTGGTAGAGAGTAATGGTTACTGCTCGGGCTGGGTGATATGGCCTAAAACCAATTTTGCGAAAACTTTTCCTGACACCTTGAAGGAGTTGCTCCTAGCGCTGTAGGACTGCTATAACAAAGGAGATGGCTGAAACCATCACAGCAAAAAAAGAAGTGGAAAACTCCTCCCAATAATGTACAAGTATACTTAGACTATGGCTGTTGAAACGACTTGGGTTTTTATTTTTTAGTTAAAGAATTAATTGTGTTTTTAGTTGTTTTAATTAGTATTTCAGAAGTAAAATCTGCTGAACAAGAAGTTGAACCCTCTGTTTGAGGAAGAACAACTTTTTTTTGTTAAAAGTACTGAAAGTTTGTGCTGAAACAATGCCAGAAATTGAACCCTCTCTTGGAGGAAGAAAAAAATGCTAGTATTGTTCAACGCAAATAAAAGAAAGTGTATGTGTATACTTGTTGATTGGTTTTTTACAATATTTATTAGCATAATAAATAATAATAACACTTAATGACATCTTTATAACTAGTCCTATATGTTCCACTTTACTTGAGGTAAGGGGACATTTTCATGACACAATTTAAATGGTCTCATGACAGCCAAAGTTAAGAACAATCACATATGACATTATAATTTCATGTAAACACATACATAGAAATAACTTTTTAAAGGTTTATAATTAGATCTGTCATGACATATTTATGATGGGTTATGAGTTTTTGGTTAATGTCAAGTTGTCATAACGAAGACATTTTTGTCTCTGTTAATGTCAAGTTTTCATAACAGAGACATTTTAAACAATGTCAACTTTGCATTTATAGTGTCATAATTTACCGAATGACAATTAATGAGAACAGTCCTAACCATTCATAAAGAGTAATTTATGTTCATAACAGGTGTTATTTCATGTTTAAGACAGTGTAATGTCTGTCTTATGCACACCCCTTCAAATAAAGTGTTACCGTTTGTTGTAACTGCCATTGAGCTTATATGCTTTTATTTTGGTAACCCTCATATTCAATTTTGTTATTGCAGACACACAGAAGGTCCATATTGGTTTAAACAATCTATTTCATTTTATGGAGATAATTTTAAATTGAAATTTATTTTAAGGTAATGTTACATTTACAAAAATTAGATTAAATTAAATGCCTTATATCAATGTATTCACCGATATTCCAACACCAAGACCATTGGCATCGGTCCGACATCCAGTAGATGGTAAGTTTTTGCCCATAAATTTATTCAGTTATATTTACTTTTTGTGTGTGTGACTTCAAGAAGCAGCAGTACCCCCATGTACACACACACACACACATTTTTCTGCCTAGCACAAAAGGCAGAAAAAAGGCATCACTTGTTGAATCCTTGCAAAGGGCAGGACTGGGGGAAAAGCGTATATGCTTTTGAGGTTTTGTTGATTTCTTTTTTTTTATATATACAATTTTTTTTAACCTTAACCCTTCTATAGTTGTTTGATATATTTTATGTTTGATAAATATTTTATATCCATATTGTGTATTGCCTGCTATCATTCTAACGGCTAACAATTTTTTTTTCCTTTATTATTTTTTGGTAATTATATTTTCAAGTGATTTTAACAACCCACGGGAGTTGACTGAGTGCCTTTTTTCCCACTTTCCAAAGCTGAGGTATGCGAGAGGTTTTGAGCTGTTAAAATGTTTCGGAAAAACGAGATCACGTCAACTTTTTGTTATTCTGTGTCCAAATGAAGTCTAGTCTGTTCATTATCTGAAAGGCCCATCTCTCCTAATTGGTCACTCTGTACTTTATATTTGTCCTCCACAGCATACCCTGAACACAGACTAGGTATCTTCATCCCCTACTTATTTCCCTGTTCTTTCTTTGTTGATTTGTCATGGCAGAAATTACACTATATTTATTTTATATAATGCTGTGTTTTATTTTAATAATCTTAAACAAATAACACGAAATGCTTAAAACAATTTGTCTAGCAACAGAATCCAGGAACATCCACCAATGCTGGACCTCAGATTCCCTGTCTTCTTTGTGGAGAGGAATATCCTTTTTACACAAATAAGAGAGCACAACCGGTCTTGTGCCAGGTACTTAGGAAAAAAAATTTTTTTACTTGAGATCATCAAGAAATTACATTTCTTTTTAATGTGTACTATGCAAAGAAAATTTTTATTGAGATGAAGATGCTGCAGCCAGCGTTCAGATGACAAATAATAAGAGAAATCATATTCCTCCTATCTTAGCTTCTTTTCATTGGCTTCCTTTTTACTTCAGAATATGATTTAAAATCCTCCCTCTCACATATAAAGCCCTAAATAACCAAGCTCCATCTGATATCAGAGATCTGATTGTTCTATTTCATCCCTACTGACCGCCAGAGTCGGTGCCTCAAGCACTGAATGATCACTCTTGCGCTTGCGCAGGTCGAGAATTAGTATCAACAAAGTCACCTGTGACCTACCGGTGATCAGCGGAAGCCTATATAGGCACGTGACACCGGTAGTTCAGTCCCTTCTCATCTTCTCGCACGCAGGTTTGTTGTGAGCGGTTCCTTCTACAGACACGTGAGTTTTCTCTGTATAACCGCTTTCTCCGTCAGCTCGCTGCCAGTAGCCCCGTGATCGTTTGCGGTCGGAGCTGCGGGCGTGCTCGCCCTCCAGGGGCTGAGCGAGCGACGATTGTGCCTACAGACCTCATTGGGTGAGTCTGTTTCCTTTCATTTTTCTGAACCCCGCGGGTAGCGTCTTGACCCGCCGGTGTTGCTTGAGTTAGCAGCTGGTAGTAGCTGCTCATTTTGTTTACTCACCGGTGGCGTCCTCCGCCCGCGTTGAGTCCTTTTGTTTAACCTGATTTAAACAAGTCGGTTATCGTTCGTTTTTACCTCGCCGGTGTCATGGCTGGTTTTAAGTGTTTGGCCCACATGCAGGACACGAACAGCAGCAGGGATCAGTTTCAAAGGATTTATTTAAGCAGAAAATCAGGGTACGAGGACAGCGGGAACGAGGGCCGACCAGGACGCGTTCAGACGCACTGGGCGCAGGAAACCGGGCCGGGGAGGATGGGACGGACTCAGCCTTGCCTGATGGAGCTGGTGGCAGGTGTCTGAGTGACCGGCGGGCGCAGGCTGAACGGAATCCGAGCAGCGCCGGAGAATCCAGAGGTCCAGGAGCAGCAGGAGGAACCAGGTGAGTTCCGAGGGGTTTCAGTTCAGACACTTGGCACGGGGAAGGGATCCGAGGAACCGTACTGAGCGGCTCCTAGAGAGGGATCCGCCGGGAAGGGCGATCAGGTGAGACCACTCAGGTTAATACTCTGGCATCCTCCTGCTGTCCGTGCGCAGTTCTTATAGCGCGGCCCGACGCTGCTGAACCAACCGTAGGTGTGCGTGCCCCGCCCACCAGTCAACCGCAAACACCTGCGGAGGGAAGCAGAGAGGGCAGGGCCGGCAGAAACTGCACGGCTCTGCCAGCTGAGTCCTGACAGCCGGTGGCGTTTTCTGCCCGCGCTGAGTTTCTTGGTTGAATCTGATTGAAACAGTTTGTTACTGTTTACAATTATCTCATCAGCTGTGTTTTCTGCCCATGTTGAGTTCCTTTGGTTGAACCTGGTCAAAACAGGTCGTTACTGTTTACATTACCTCGCCAGTGGCGTTTTCTGCCCGCGCTGAGTTTCTTTGGTTGAACCTGATCGAAACAGGTCGTTACTGTTTACATTGCCTCGCCAGTGGCGTTTTCTTCCCGCGCTGAGTTTCTTTGGTTGAACCTGATCGAAACAGGTCGTTACTGTTTACATTGCCTCGCCAGTGGCGTTTTCTTCCCGCGCTGAGTTTCTTTGGTTGAACCTGATCGAAACAGGTCGTTACTGTTTACATTGCCTCGCCAGTGGCGTTTTCTTCCCGCGCTGAGTTTCTTTGGTTGAACCTGATCGAAACAGGCTGTTACTGTTTACATTGCCTCGCCAGTGGCGTTTTCTGCCCGCGCTGAGTGTTTTTTGGTGAACTAAATTGAAACATCCATTTCAGTAGTGGCGATTTCTGCTCGGTCAAGTGGGTGAAGCGGCTCCTGAGTACGGTCTCCGTCACTCAGAGATGGAACGTCTTTGTTGTTCCACTTGCTTAGCCCCTTTGCATCCTGAGGATGGCCATGACCTGTGCCCCCCTTGTCTGGGTGTTGACCACCTCAAGGAGGCGGGATTGGTCTCGTCTCCAGCTACTGAAGAAGCTTCAGTCCTCAATGAGGACGCCCATCTGACACCCTCTTTCAGGGGGAACCCCAAGCACATAGCCCGCAGGTGTCGGATGTTGAATCCGACATCTCTCTGGGGGGTACGGGAGAGTCGGTGGCAACTGCTATTAAAGCTGCCCTGGCACAGTTGCAGGTGGATTCTCCACAAGTTCAGCCCTCCACCTCTAGCGCCTTTTTCAGGCGCCGTGAGGCCGGGATGGCCACCTTCGCTGTACCACCTTCAGAGGAGTACATCAAGGAACTCCACACCTGCTGGTCGGATACTCGGGCTCTTTCTCGCCCGACATCAGACGGAGGAGCTCTTGCCGCGATGCAGGAGGCCCCAAAGTTTGGGTTAGGTTAGATGCCAGCTGTGGAACCTGGCATTGCCTCCCTTATTGTTCCTCCGGAGGAGGCCCTACGAGCTAGCGCCCGCTGTCCACGGCCACAATGTCGCATTACAGACGATCTGCTCTGCCGAGCCTACGATTCAGGGGCTAGGATGGGGCGTATTGGGAACTCCCTCTCCCATTTGCTGCTAGGCCTGGCATCTTCCCTGGAGGCACGGTCGCTTGACCAGTCCACTCTGGGCATGCTGGATGCGTCTCTCCAGGCCTTTGCCCTGATGTCAAGGGAGCTGGGGGGTACATTGTCCACCCTGGTCCATGCTCGGCGCCAGGTGTGGCTGGCTCAGTCGCCACTCACCGAACCCTGCAGGCGGACACTGCGCGCCTTGCCGGTGGTTCCAGGGGAGCTTTTCGGCTCTGCTGCAGTGGAGGCTCTGGAACGCACTGCCCAGGCTTCTTGCACCTGGCAGCAGCTCGCGGGGCTCCACAGGCGTGACCGTCGGCCTGTGAATACTTGGGCGGCTTCTGGCTCAGGATCGCGGTCATCCAGTTTACCCGTTGCCCCAACCTTGCCTCGAGGTCCGGCTTCTAGGGTGACTCAAGCCCAGACAGTCCGGGCAGGGGCCCGGGCTTCGCACCCCTTTCGGGCTACGGAACCAGCTCGCCCCCCCTCTAGGCCCCCAAGGGGCCGAGGGACCCGTAGGTGAGGCACTGGGGCCGGCGGTTGGATATTTCACCCCAGGTCAGCTTCTGTACTGGGGCGAATGCACCCCAGATTCTTGGGTACTCTCCACTCTGACCAGGGGATACCGTCTCCAGTTCCACCGCCGGCCCCCGTCTCATGGAGGAGTTCGGATGACCACCATCTGCAACCCTCTGAAAGCACAGGCACTGTCCAGCGAGCTACGTACCTTGCTGGTCAAGGGTGCGATAGTGCCTGTGGACCCCCTGCTGGATCCAGGGGGCTTTTACTCGGTGTATTTTCTGGTCCCCAAAAAGAATGGGAATCTTCGTCCGGTGCTGGACCTCAGGGGGCTCAACACCTATCTGAAGGACATGCCCTTCCGCATGCTTACAGCCAAGGGGGTTCTGCAGGCGATCTCCCCAGGCGACTGGTTCACGTCAATCGACCTGAGGGATGCGTACTTCCACGTCCCTGTGGCACAGGTTCACTGGCGGTTTCTCCGCTTTGCATTTCAGGGGTGCCATTATCAGTTCAGGGTACTCCCGTTTGGGCTCTCCCTGTCTCCCCGAGTGTTCACCAGGGTGGTGGCAGCAGCTCTGTCCCCCCTGCAGGCACAGGGAATTCGTATACTGCCCTATCTGGACGATTGGCTGATTTGTGCCGCAACCCGCAGTCAGGCGATCAGGGACACCCAGTTGGTTCTCTCCCATGTGCACCGGCTGGGTTTGAAGGTAAATCTGGAGAAGAGCATCCTCACCCCCTCCCAGGTGACAGTGGTCCTGGGCATTCTCCTGAACTCTGTCTCCATGACCGCCCGTCCTTCTCCCCAGCGGGTGACCAGTATTTTAACTATGTTGCCTGCCTTCCATCGTGGTGCGGCACCAAGTTTTTTAGATTATCTGAGCCTCCTGGGCACGCTTACCGCTGCTTCCAGTGTGGTTCCACTGGGGCTTCTCTCCCTGCGCCTTCTGCAGATGTGGCTGAACAGCCTGGCTCTGGACCCCACCCGTCAGGCACACAGACACAGGAGAATTTGTGTCGCGCCGCACTGTCTGCGGTCTCTGTCCCTGTGGAGGGATGAATCCTACATTGTGGGAGAAGTTCCGCTCGGGCCCCTTCCGTGCCGGAGTAGGCTGTATATACGGACGCTTCCACTCTGGGTTGGGGCGCAACCTGGCGGGACCACGTGACACAGGGAGTGTGGTCCACACGGGTGCAGAGGGAACACATCAATGCCCTGGAGCTCCGGGCTGTAGCCCTCGCACTCCGGACTTTTCTTCCGGGACTACGGGGGAAGCATGTGCTGGTCTGGTCAGACAACACCACAGTGGTTTACCACATCAACCACCAGGGCGGGTCCAGGTCCCCGAGACTGCTGTCCCTAACACACCAGCTCCTGGTGTGGGCGTCGTCTCGCCTCACCAGCCTCAGGGCGGCCTATATTCCAGGCTGGCGCAACGGGCCCGCGGACTTCCTCTCCCGCACATCGCCTCTTCCAGGAGAGTGGCGGCTCTACCCGGAGGTGGTGGATCACATCTGGGGGACATTCGCCAGAGCAGGCGTGGACCTCTTTGCCTCCAGAGACACGGCCCACTGTCCCCTCTGGTTCTCCCTGTCAGAGTTCCTGTCCCCTGGGGTGCGATGCGCTGGCCCACGATTGGCCCAGAACTCTCCTTTATGCCTTTCCCCCATTGGGTCTGATTCCCCAGACCCTCCTGCGGGTTCTCCAGGAAGGGCACAGGCTCCTGCTGATAGCCCCATTCTGGCCAGCGAGGACTTGGTTTCCTCTGCTGCGCAGGCTTTGTTACAGCTTGCCGATGCCCCTCCCATCCAGGAGGGACCTCCTATCCCAACTGGGGGGTCAGATTCTCCACCCCGACCCGGGCCGCCTGCGCCTTTGGCTTTGGCCCCTGCAGGGTCCGACCCCACGTTCTCCCGATTCGGGGGCGATGTGGGCCACACAATAGCCTGTGCATGGGCACCATCCACCCGGGCTGCTTACACTGCCAGATGGGCAGCTTTTACCACCTGGTGTGTCAATAAGGGGCTGGACCCCATACACTGTCCCATTGGATCCCTGCTGGACTTCCTTCAGGAGTTGCTTAACCGGGGGCGGTCCCCTTCCACCCTGAAGGTCTATGTGGCTGCCATTTCCCACTGGCACACTGGGTTCAATGGCTGCTCTGTTGGAAGGTGTAGGGACATAGTGCTGTTCCTCAGGGGCGCAAGACGCTTACATCCTCCGAGGCGCCGGGTGGCTCCTACCTGGGATCTTAATTTAGTACTGGAAGCTCTTCATTCCCCACCCTTTGAGCCGATTGCAGCAGTGGATCTGGAACGGCTCTCAATGAAGACGGCCTTCCTGCTGGCCATGGCTTCCGGCAGACGAGTGGGGGAACTGCATGCCCTGTCTATAGCCGAGCCCTGTTGTCGGTGGAACCCGGATGGCTCCGGGGTGACCCTGTGGACCGATTCTTCCTTCGTCCCGAAGGCCCCCACAGTTGCAGGCACAGTCTTGCCGCTTCGGTTATCCCGGTTCGAGTCCGGGACCCCTTCTGAAGCTCTGTGCCCAGTCAGAGCGCTGGAGGCCTATGTCCGCGCTACAGCGAGCATGCGACTGACCGACAGCCTCTTCGTATGCTATGCTGGCCAGCGGCGAGGTTGTGCCCTGTCCAAGCAACGGCTGGCACGTTGGGTTGTGGGGGCGATATCTGTGGCATACTCTCTGCAGGGTCAGCCCCTGCCTCAGGGAGTGCGGTGCCACTCCACGAGGAGCCTGTCAACCTCGTGGGCTGCCATGACGGGGGTGCCACTGGAGTCCATCTGTGAGGTGGCCTCATGGTCTGTGCCGACCACTTTCACGAGGTTCTATAGAATTAACATGGCTACGCCTCATCCTCTCCAGGGCATCCTGCAGCAACCACCTGGTGCGTCCCGCTAAGGTAGGTGCTGCTGCCGGTTTCCGGTGGGTTGTTCCTTTCTTTCTGCATCCCTCGGGACCTTGTTGGCATACGTCATTCAGTGCTTGAAGCACCGCCTCTGGCGGTCAGTAGGGATGAAATAGAACGATAGTTACGTATGTAACTACGGTTCTATGAATCCCGGATGACCCCCAGAGCGTTCGGTCCCTCGGTATTGCTGGCTCACGAGAAGATCGAGGGACTGAACTACCGGTGTCACGTGCCTATATAGGCTTCCGCTGATCACCGGTAGGTCACAGGTGACTTTGTTGATACTAATTCTCGACCTGCGCAAGCGCAAGAGTGATCATTCAGTGCTTGAAGCACCGCCTCTGGCGGTCAGTAGGGATGAAATAGAACAATCAGATCTCTGATATCAGATGGAGAGAGGCTGAGAATGGAGAAGCAGCTGTTCCAAGAACCAGCGAGTTGGTTACATCCAACTCACAGCATCCAGAAGAATTTGGAGAAGGGTAACAATCAGTTTCAGCTGAGGGTTTGTACTTCAGCAGTTACATGCTCTAACACCAAATATCATACACCACTGTCAAATAAGCTAGTTTGGAGAGGTCATAAGTAGTTGTTTGCTCCTGCTGTGATCAGACCCTAGGCTGATCCGTGTGTGTGCACTATATATATATATATATATATATATAAACACACAAGCATCTGCTTCAGGTTCCAGTTAAAGAATTTAGTACTATGACAGAAATTGTAGGATAAAATAAACAATTGTGCTGATTTGTATGCATTTCTAAAGAGTGGTAATATTATGTATTGATGTGTACAGGTGGACCTGTTTCAGCAGGAATCACTCAACAACCTGTAGATGACTCTGGAGAGCAGGCTGTGAATGGTATGATGGACTCATAATTGTGACCTTCAGTTATTCCTAAACAACATTATAAAATGTTTTGTAAAATTGTTAAATAACTACAACACTGATCCTTAAATATTTATGGGTTGACAAGTAAACATGGGTTCCTTTCCAATGTACTACTCATATATTCTATCCCATTGGGCAATCTTAATTTTTGCTCTATATGTCATGTTTAACTAATTAGGAAAGTTATTTAAAGCAACAGTGTTACTTTTAGCTGGGGGGAGGGTGGTTCTTGAGTTCCAGGTTTAGTGCCCCTGAAGCCATTTGTGACTGTGTCGCAAAATCAAACTGTCAGCCCTGGTGTTGTAATCTGATAGGAAACAGTTTAGGACATATTGATTTGTCATAGAGTTCTTTGTAAATTCAAGGCAACAGTCACCCATCTACATTAAATCCTACATCAGAGAACCAAAGATATATCAGATGAGGTAAGGGTCGTATCTGTTTGATTACCTAACAACACTTAACACAACACAGTTAAAGCTGGTGTTTAGGGGGGAGCTCATTAATGTGGCTCTTTGGGTCACACAATTGGGGCAACGGTGGCACAGAGGTTAGGGAGTTTGTCCTGCAATTGTATGGAGGACCAATCCTGCCATAATTAAAAATACACACAGAAATAAATAAAGGACTTAATAATATAAAATGGCTTGAAAAAGTAGCTAATAATATGAATTTGTATCCCATTAAATGTGACAAAATAATAAAAAGAAGATATTTCTTCAACAATTGATCAATTATTCATCAAAAAATATATATTTTAAGTTACACTTTTATTTTTACTTTTCTTCTTGCTTTTATGCTGACTTATTTTTAACCCTTGTATTTCTGAAACAATGATTTATTTATGCCTCTAACTTTTCTAACTGTTTTTTTACCCAAAGGATTTACGCCTGCCCTTTTATTTCCTTTTCCCCTTTTTCCACTTCATGTATTTCTACTTCTTGTTTTTAAAGCAACATTTTTAAAGCATGTTTTTCCTCCACCATAAATATTTATTTCTATTTTATTTTAAACTCATATTTCTGAAACATAGATTTATTTCTGCCTCTAACGTTTCTAACTGTTTTTTTACCAACAGAATATTTGCCTGCCCTTTTTATTCCCTTCTCTCCTTTTTCCACTCCGTGTATTTCTACTTGGTGTTTTTTTACTTCCTCTTTTTCCACTAGTAGGTACAACAAAGTACCTTAACCCTGCAATGTTATGTTAAAATTGTGTTTTCGTTTTCACATGATTTATAGAGAAATGGTCACAATTTCAACCTTATCACTTGTTTAATACCATCCTCAATGTTTTTTTAAAGATAAAAGTAGGAAATAGGCTGTTAATCTTAAAATGCCTACCAGTTGGCACAGTTGGGCTAGCAAAGCAACACAAGTCAGTGAGATAAACACAAAACAAATGAACGTTTTGCTGAATTAAAACAACAAAAAACGCCATCAGAACCAGCAGCACTTCACACATGACAAGGCCGAGGGAAGTGTACTACAGAACCGCTAACATTAGCCAAGGCTGCGGTAAGGCTCGGAGGTCTGCGGATCACTGTGGTCCGCTCATGTCGGACTTTTTCTTTTTAATTACACACCAACTCTGTAAACAGGCCATATAGGGAAGCTTAAAAGTATAATGTTGTCGCCTCTAATGTACTTTTAAAGAACAACAGCAGCAGAAAAGGTAATTTTGAACTTACCACTGTGATCTCTGTTAGCGCTGTCCATAATCAAGCTGCGGCCGCGGTGCATTCTGGGAAAGCGGCCAGTCGCCTGCTCTGATGCAGGCTCGTTTCCGGGGAGGCAGGCCTTGGCCAATAGTTGTGAAGCTTTGCCGGCCCCCTCTCCCCCCTCCCTCCCTGTCATCGTATTAACATTAACAGCTGCAGTCAGATGGACAGAGTGGAAAAAAAGGAAGTAATAAAACACGAAGCAGAAATATACGAAGTGGAAAAAGAGGAAGTAAAAAAACACCAAGTAGAAATACATGAAGTGGAAAAAGGGGAGAAGGAAATAAAAAGGTCAGGCAAAAATTCTGTTAGTAAAAAAACAGTTAGAAAAGTTAGAGGCAGAAATCTATGTTTCAGAAATATAAGTTTAAAATAAAATAGAAATAAATATTTATGGTGGAGAAAAAACATGCTTTAAAAATGTTGCTTTAAAAACAAGAAGTAGAAATACACGAAGTGAAAAAAGGAGTGTCAGGTCTATGCACCTAGAACATCATACAACAAAGGGAAAAAGAAAGACACAAAGACAGTTAGTTTGGTTTGGCTCGCGAGGAGAGTAGCAGAGACCACACAGTTACAATCTCCAACCTACTCTGCCGGTCTCAGCGTTCTCCTCAATTTTATTAAGTTTGGGGCATTTCCCTAGTTACATGACTGAGGCTGTACTGAAGGGTGGGGAAACAGATAGTTACAGCCTCAGTTGTCAACAAAGATACACAGCTGAGCAATCACGTTCAGTCAGCACATAATCTTGTAGCTGAGTCTTCTTGTTTCAGGAAGCGAAGAAACAGAGCGTCTCCTGTTTCTTCGCAAGGACATGATTAAGCTATCATGTGAGTAATATGATTATATCAGAAGCTTACATTACTACATCATAACAAGATAAATCGGTAAATGAAGTATAAACATTTATCCCAACATTTCCCCCCTGTTTATGGTGTATAATGTCAGATGAAAAATACCATTACAAATTTCACTAAACAGACACTTCATCTACGATTTTCGGCTGCTAGATCATGGAGTAACAGCAACATTATCACATACACTTGGAGGGGTTGTGAGTTTACATCTGGTCGACAAATAAAGTTTCTATGTTACAATTGTCTTCTTCTTCCTGGTCATCTGCATAGTCACTGGGAGCCAAAAGAGGATACTGTTCCTGCGGAGGAGCTATTGCAGTTGTTATTAACTGCTGCGTTAAACCTCGAAGACATGGAATGCAGCAGCACCCACAAAGGGTCAAGATGGCAGCAAACACAGCTGTGGACACAAGTACTGATGAAATAAGGGTGCGGTGTTTTCCAAAAACATCCAACCATGAGTCCCACATGGACGTGTCCACACCGGAATGCTCCTTCATTTTACCATTCAGTGACCGTAGGCCTTCGAGGGCGACAGTGAGACTGCCGTCTGAGGCTGTGTTGTTTGGAATAAAAGTACAACATTGCTCACCAAAAATTGCACAGACTCTTCCTTTTTCTGCCAGTAACATATCTAGAGCAATTCTATTCTGAAAAGCCATGAGTGAAGTCGCAGCCAGTTGTCCATGTACTGCTTCAAAACCACTCTGTGTCCAATTTCCTAGTCGTTGCACATTGTAATGAATGTAATTTATTCTGTCCACATTCTTGTTGATAGTACACCACCAGCACAATGCTGATTCAAACCCTGAGGCGACTTGATTTACTAATTTGTATTCGTCTGGTACCCCTCGTGGGACCCCTATGGCATCTGTATATGTGGGGTTGCCAGCTGCTTGCCACGAGATCTCTCTCTTTGCTCTAAAACTCCTGCTACTTGTATCATTAGTTCCGTGACAGTCATGGGGTATACTTTTACAGGTAACAGGAGAGAGACTAAACCACACGTTCCTGATACATTTCTAGGTAATTTATCAAACAACCTGTCATCTCCACACCACCACCAGACGTCCGCTCTAGAAACAGGGAAAAAATGGCGACTGACTGTCACTATAGTTTTACACCATGTTGAGGTCAAATTTCCAAACTTCTGTCCCGCATTGGTCATATTAATGCAGGTGAAATTACTAGGAGCGATTTTGTTTGAGAACAAGGGTTTTTGTTTTTGTGCTGTAGCCAAAGGGTACATTTTGTCCCATTGTGAACAGTTGGTAGTTGGAACTGTTTTGTTCATTACCTCTAGTAAACATTCAGCATCCATTACTGCTGGAACAACTTGGAGTAGCGGCCTGGGACCCATACACAATACGCAGCTTTGTCCTGTTGTGACCTGAAACCATTCATTAGTAGTAAGGGGGCTGTTTATTATTAAGGGTATCATCTCTGAATCTGTTTTGGGTTCCCGTGTGAGTGTTCCTTCTTCCGAGATTTTGTTATTCATTTTGTTTATATTGAAGGCAGTTACATTAGGACAAAATCCTAAACGAACACAAGGGTCCTGTTCGTGTTCTCTCCAAATACAAAGCATTAATACATGACAAGGAGGATTTATGTATTGACCGGAGGATTCAGGTTTTTCTGGCAGTGGTTCACTAGTTGTATTGAATGTAAAAATTAAATCTTTTCCTGCTAGATGCATTGTCATTCTTCTTTTCCATATTTTAGCTCTACTGGAGTGGCCATATGATCTTTCTGGCCATCAACCAGTGGTTGCAAAAACATTTCCCCAATAATGTCCTGACTGTTTTAGGCCGGTGCTGTCCAAGTACCAATCGTACCCTTTCCAGGAATCTCCGCTGTAGCCTCCTATCTTTATTTTGTTGATGTCTTGTACCAGAACTGCCTGAAATCTTGTACTGTTATAACAGAAATCAGGGCTTTGAACCGGTTCAAGGAACTAAAACGAAAACCAGGAACTTTTTGTATTTTACAGGGAACAGAAACGAAACCGGAAACGTTATTATTTTTTATGTTCTGGAACTGGAACACTTATTTAAAAATAATGGTAACCGGTTAATACCGGTTTTATTTCGTTCCTCAAAGTTTTCGTTGCCTAATTAACTAAAAAAAAGTTATTATTTTCCTGCGCACGTAACCATGACGGCTGAGGTTCACTTCCTGTGTGACATCACATCACACATTCGCTGACTGAATGGAGCGAGAGCGGTGTCTCCACTAGAGCTACACATCTCAAATAAGAGGTAAATTACGATCAGTGACGGACTGGACGGTCTGGCATTTGGCATGATCGTCGGGTGTGCGCGGCCCCTTTCACCCTGTTCATTGTAGGCCTACATTATCTCTCGGCCCACTAATAAGCCAAATGCAGGGTTTCCCGCAGCGCTGTCTTGGCGAGGCGGCCGCCTCGCCAAACTCACGCTACCGCCTCGCCAACATTCCAAAAAAACAAAAAAACAAACTCGATATGTTTGCATGTTTATTTGACGTTAGCACACGGTTTATTGTTGCTGCTTTCGCGCGTGCATATACTGAATGGCAGGGAAAAAACACATGGATACGCCCCCCCCCCCTTGGTCCGCGCAAGACTTGTTGTCGTCTCCCCCCAACGCACCTCCTCGCCTAAGCAAATTCCTGCGGGAAACACTGAAATGCCTCTTGGTTCAGTTTTCATGCATATTAAAGTTAGAGTTCAACACCAATGGGGCTACAAACTTGCGTGTTATTTCCGTGCATGTGAAGTTATATCTGTGCTTTGCGCGTGCGTGCGCGTCCCCATGTGGGCCGCTGGTTGGTGACAATGCCAGGGCCGTTTTTTAATCCCAGTCCGTCACTGATTACGATCCATCGTTAAGTAAAACGCTCATTCCAAACAGCTGACAGGAACGAAATTAACCGTTCGGGGAACAGTATTTTTTTGTTCTAACCGGTTCTGGAACGTCAATTTATTGGTGGAACTCATAACCGGAAACGTTATAATTCCATTTCTGTTCGGAACGAACCGATTGGGAAAAAAAATCGGTTCAAAGCCCTGACAGAAATACAGATCTCCTGTTCTTCTATGTTCTGTTTTTAAACATGGGTTCGGGAAGGTTGTTGACAATTCGGGTGATTTGTCATAATAGTCTATTTTGGTTTCTACCAGATTGAAGAAAACGCACGCGATTAGCAGTAAAAGGGTATTCATTTTGCCTCTTTAGTGTAATACAGCTTAATGCGTCATTCAAGCTGAATTCCTCTACTTGGTTCCGTATCCTCTTTTTCTTCACCGACTTTCGGATCTTCCCGACTAGATGTCTGAGTCCACCCTATTATCGGACTGGTAAGTACTTCCCCTATCGGAGCTTTCAGCCTGAATGACCTTTTTACAATGAGATAAATGGATCCAGGTGGACCTTTCTGCTATTTTTACTGCTGTAGGGGTGGTAAGGAGCATTTGAAAAGGTCCTTCCCACTTGGGTGAATGCCAGTGTTTCCTCTTAATGCTTTCAATCAGCACCCAGTCCCCTGGTTCCACTAACTGGATCTCCTGTTGAGACACAGAGGGAAACTCATCCGTGCTGTGCAGTTTCTGTTTTTCCAACATTTTTCTCATATAATCTGCTAAGTCAGTTTCTTCTTTCAGTTCCTATTCATTCTTAAAATATGGCAGTCTGTATTGCCTGCCAAACAATGTCTCATAGGGGGTTAAACCTGCTGATGTTGTAATATTATAGTGTAGCTTGACCAGGTCTAGACACTGAGTCCATGGTCTTACTGTTTCTTCCATGCACTTTTTAGTCTGTTTTTCAGTGTCCACAAGTCCTGCGCTTTGAGGGTGATATGAACAATGATTCTTTAAGTCTATGTGAAAGCACTGTCCTATCTTTTTGATCACCTGGTTTACAAAATGAGTGCCATTGTCACTGTAGATTTATTCTGGTATACCATATCTAGGTATAATGTCTTTGCACAAAGCTTTAGCTACTGTTACTGCATCTGGGTGCTTTGCTGGAAACAGTTCTATCCATTTAGAAAAGGCATCTATTATCGCTACACAATACTTTTTCCCTTCACTCTGATTTAATTCAATGAAGTCCATGTGAAGTATTTGAAATGGGTAGTTGGGAGATGGAAACTTGCCTCAGTTCACAGTGTGAACTGTTGAAAATGCATACTGACTGTAAATAGTGTCTCGTTTTCCTTTCATTAATTTGCAAGCCTCTGTGAGGGCTACCAGTTCTGCAGCTTGTGCAGAGTAGTTTGATGGCGGTTTTTCTGCTTTTAAGACTTTTGTTGTTGTAACAACAGCATAACCTGTCTGTGTTTTACTGTAGTTGTCTTTTCTTGATGAGCCATCTACGAAAAGAGTTTGTCCCTCGGTTAATGGTTGATCTTTTAGATCTGGTCTGGATTTAGTCAACTGTTCAGCTATTTGTTGACAGTCATGCTTGCTGCCGTCTTCCAGGAGCGACATAAGTGTTGCTGGGTTCAAAGTGTCACTTTTAATGTTAGTGGGAGAAAAAGAACAAGTGTTGCAATAAACGGTTTATTGTAATCCGGCAACGCTAGAGCGGTGCTGGAAACTAAGGCCTGTTTTAGATCACAAAAGGCTTTTTCTGCTTCTGCCGTCCAGTTTAGTGGTGCTGACATTTTCAATTTTTGTTCAAACATTAGTTTTTGTAGAGGCACTGCTATTTTGTGTCACTGTTTGTTTTTAAAAAACAAGACATGTGAGGGGAAATGCATTCTGTTAAACCTCTTTAGTTTTTTTTTTTTTTTTCTGGCAAGATTATTCCTGCTACCGCGGTGCTTTGAGCATCCGAGTAGAGGTAATCCACTGTTATTGTTGCCGGCGTACACTTTTGAACTTGTTTTTCATAACCTGGGTCCGATCCTGGGCTGTTTTTGTACCAGAGAGTGACATGTCATTTCATCTTGTATTTTGCTTATAGCTTATCTCCCTTCCTGTTTCAGGGCTGAGGCTGACTTATGTGGAGGTGTGTTTGGGATGTCCAGAGTATAGTAATAGTGGGGATTTCCTGAACCTCTTTGCACAAGTACGTCTTCATGTCTTTTTACCATAATGCTTTCATTTGCTGTGGGCACCAGGGCCAATCCTAATTGATACAACCCATCCCTACCCAAGGGATTAACTGGGCAGCTGGGAATGTATAAGATTTGCATTTGACAAAAAATGTCAAAAATGTCAAAGTCTACTGCTTCAGTTTTTATAACGGCAATTTGCATATACTCCAGAATGTTATAAAGAGTGATCAGCGTAACAGCAATTAATTGCAAAGTCAATATTTGCCTAGAAAATGAACTTTATCCCCCAAAACACATTTCAACGTCATTGCAGCCCTTCCTTAAAAGGACCAGCTAACACCCACTTGCATTTCGGACCAGAATGGTTTCATCACCAAAACCCCCCTTATGATGAATACGAACAATGACGTTGTGTTCCCTCGCCCGGACGCGGGTCACCGGGGCCCCACTCTGGAGCCAGGCCTGGAGGTGGGGCACGTTGGCGAGCGCCTGGTGGCCGGGCTTTTGCCCATGGAGCCCGGCCGGGCTCAGCCCGAAGAGCAAACATGGGTCCCCCTTCCAATGGGCTCACCACCTGTTGGAGGGGCCAAAAGGGTCGGGTGCATTGTATAACAGGTGGCAGTAGAGGGCAGGGACCTTGGCGTTCTGATCCTCGGCTGCAGAAGCTGGCTCTTGGGACGTGGAATGTCACCTCTCTGGTGGGGAAGGAGCCAGAGCTTGTGCGCGAGGTTGAAAGGTTCCGACTAGAGATAGTCGGACTCACCTCGACGCACCGCTCTGGCTCTGGAACCAGTCTCCTTGAGAGGGGCTGGACATTCTTCCACTCTGGAGTTGCCCCTGGTGAGAGGCGCCGAGCTGGGGTGGGAATACTTGTTGCCCCTCATCTCGGTGCCTGCACGTTGGGGTTCACCCCGGTGAATGAGAGGGTGGCCTCCATCCGCATACGTGTGGGGGACGGGTTCTGACTGTTGTTTGTGCTTATGCACCAAACAGCAGTTCAGATTACCCACCCTTTTTGGAGTCCTTGGAAGGGGTACTGGAGAGTGCCCCTCCTGGGGACTCCCTCGTTTTGCTGGGGGACTTCAACGCTGACGTGGGCAATGACAGTGAGACCTGGAGAGGCGTGGTTGGAAGGAATGGCCCACTTGATCTGAACTCGAGTGGTGTTCTGTTGTTGGACTTCTGTGCTCGTCACGGATTGTCCATCACAAACACCATGTTCAAGCATAAGGGTGTCCACATGTGCTCTTGGCACCAGGACACCCTAGGCCGCAGTTCGATGATTGACTTTGTTGTCGTTTCATCTGACCTGCGGCCGCATGTCTTGGACACTCGGGTGAAGAGAGGGGCGGAGCTCTCCACCGACCACTACCTGGTGGTGAGTTGGCTCCGATGGTGGGGGAGGAAGCCGGTCAGACCTGGCAGGCCCAAACCTACTGTGAGGGTTTGCTGTGAACGTCTGGCAGAGTCCCCCACTAGACGGAGCTTTAACTCCCACCTCCGGAAGAGCTTTGAACACGTCCCGAGGGAGGCGGTGGACATTGAGTCTGAGTGGACCATGTTCCACGCCTCTATTGTTGAGGTGGCTGGTCTGAGCTGTGGCCGCAAGATTGTCGGTGCATGTCGCGGCGGCAACCCTCGAACACGCTGGTGGACACCAGCGGTGAGGGAAGCCGTCAAGCTGAAGAAGGAGTCCTATCAGGCTTTATTGGCCTGTGGGACTCTGGAAGCAGCTGTTGTGTACCGGGTTTTATTGGCTTCGAAGCGATTCTGGTCCACCATCCGGCGTCTCAGGAGGGGGAAGCAGTGCAGTACCAACACTGTTTACAGTGGGGGTGGTGTGCTGTTGACCTCGACACGGGACGTCGTGCATCGGTGGGCAGACTGGGGTGGTGGTCCCCCTATTTAAAAAGGGGGACCGGAGAGTGTGTTCCAACTACAGAGGAATCACACTCTTAAGCCTCCCTGGTAAGGTCTATTCAAGGGTTCTGGAAAGGAGGGTCCGTCGGATAGTCGAGTCTCGGATTCAGGAAGAGCAGTGTGGTTTTCGTCCTGGCCGTGGAACACTGGATCAGCTCTACACCCTCAGCAGGATCCTGGAGAAGGCTTTTGTGGATCCGGAGAAGGCATTTGACCGTGTCCCTCGAGTGGGGGGTACTCCGGGAGTATGGAGTACCGGGCCCTTTAATAAGGGCTGTCAGGTCTCTGTACGACTGGTGTCAGAGTCTGGTCCGCATTGCCGGCAGTAAGTCGAACTCGTTTCCGGTGAGAGTTGGACTCCGCCAAGGTTTCCCTTTGTCAACGATTCTGTTCATAACTTTTATGGACAGAATTTCTAGGCGCAGCCAAGGTGTTGAGGGGATCCGTTTTGGTGGCCTTAGGATTGCGTCTCTGCTATTTGCGGATTACGTGGTCCTATTGGCTTCATCAGGGCGTGATCTACAGCTCTCACTAGAGCGGTTCGCAGCCGAGTGCGAAGCGGCCGGGATGAAAATCAGTGCCTCCTAATCCAAGACCATGGTCTTGAACCGGAAAAGGGTAGAGTGCCTTCTCCGGGTTGGGGAGGATGTGCTGCCCCTAGTGGAGGAGTTGAAGTATCTTGGGGTCTTGAATGAATGAGGTCATGAATGAGGGGAAGATGGAGCGGGAGATCGACAGGCGGATTGGTGCGGCATCTGCTGTGAAGCGGGCGCTGTACCGATCCGTTGTGATGAAGAGAGAGCTGAGTCAAAAGGCGAAGCTCTCGATTTACCGGTCGATCTACGTTCCTACCCTCATCAATGGTCACGAGCTTTGGGTCGTGACCTAAAGAATGAGATCCCGGATACAAGCGTCCGAAATGAGTTTTTTCCGTAGTGTGTCTGGGCTCTCCTTTAGAGATAGGTTGAGGAGCTCAGTCATCCGGGGAGGACTCAGAGTAGAGCCGCTGCTCCTCCACGTCGAGAGGAGCCAGTTGAGGTGGCTCGGGCATCTGGTTAGGATGCCTCCCGGACGCCTCCCTGGTGAGGTATTCCGGGCACGTCCCACGGGGAGGAGGCTCAGGGGAAGACCCAGGACACGCTGGAGGGACTATGTCTCCCGGCTGGCCTGGGAATGCCTTGGGATTCCCCCGGAGGAGCTGGCCCAAGTGGCTGGGGAGAGGGACGTCTGGGCCTCCCTACTGAAGCTGCTACCCCCGCGACCCGACCACGGATAAGCGGAAGAAGATGGATGGATGGATGGTTTCGTCACTGAATTTACAGAATGGTATTTGTTCTCTGCAGGTGGTTCTGCATGCTCCGGTGTCACATAAAATGTCATTTCTTTCCCGTTTACCAGTAAGTTGATTTCTGGTTTAATTCCCCCTACCAAAAATAGTTCATACAGATTTAGCATTACTTCTTCCTCTGGGGGTTCTTTTGCATTTTTCTCTTCATCGGTTAGTCATGCTAAATGGTTTCTCCCTTGTTTTGGATTAGGACAATCTCTTTGGATGTGTCCCACCTGTCCACATTCCAAACATTTATCTGATAAGTAAGGATGACTGTGGAATCTTCCTCTCCCTCCTCGGCCTCCGCCTCCGTTATCACGATGGGCTCTATGGCCTTGATAAAACACTTCTTCTTCTGAGAAGAAGGTGTCTGACTTTGTTTTAATTTTTTGTCGTTCTTTATCTTTAATTACTTTTTCTGCATGGAGTGCATGATTAATGTACTCTTCCGGTTTACCAGAGGCCATGCCTATGTAATGTCTGTATAGCGTTACTTGAACCTGCATGCAGAGCGTTCTTTAACTGCTGCTGATAGGGACTTTGGGCGTTTTGATCCTCATTCAGACCTGAATGCATTTTGAACACAGCGGTCATCCTTACTCGGTATTCAACAAAACTTTCATCTGGTTTTTGTTTGGTTCTTCCTATTTTTATCTTAACATGACCTTGCCCTACGGGCCCTGTTTCATTATTTTCCTGCCTACAAAACATTGTCCTGCGTTCCTCCTTCTTATTTCTTTGCCCTTCTTCTCTGGGTCTACTTTTTCCCACCATTCTAAATCCTCTGATCCTTCTTTTGCCATTTTGTTTTTATTATTTTTGCACTTTTTTGTTAATTTGTCTTTTAATTCAGCAATTTTTTGGGAATTGAGGCGTCCCTCAAATCCGTATTTTTCTATCCATTTGTCTAAGTGTTTAATTTTATCGGGATCCCTGGCTTGCACAAATTTCCAGTCGCTGCATATTAATCCTTCCCTTAATTTGCTCGAGCTTTTTCCCGTTTTGAATCAATTTGGTCCAGTGTGTTAACACCTAGGGTATTCTAAACACTGGGGTTTGTTTTTCAGCAGGACAATACTAAAAACTATTGTGGTAATTTCTGCTTCAACCTTTTCAGGTGAGAAATTCTTGCCTATGCATCCACAAAAGTTGTATTGTACTTTTCCTGCTGTTTTAGTATGGACCAATAGAACCTAGTGGTTATATTGTTCCCAATCACACTCTCAGTCACACTTTTAAGGCCTATTTACCCAAACTAGTTCCATTTCTTTTATAGACGAAAAATATCCTACTTTTACCACAGGCAGTTCCGGGGGTCTGCTCCCCTCGTAGGAGTTATTTAGCTCTATTTTGTTTTGCCCGAACAGGGTCTAGAATCCCTCAGGTCTTTTTCTTTTATAGACGTAAAATATCCTACTTTTACCACAGACAGTTCCGGGGGCCTGCTCCCCTGGTAGGAACTTATTTTACTCTATTTTGTCTTTTTCACTCAGGTTTTTGTTTCAATGAAAACCTACTTACGGAATTTACAGGACTCCATCATCCTTCTTTGTGCCTTAATCCCTCGGATGACCGTCAACCTTCAGAATCCTAGGGGACGGGAGGAAACCCAGTCCCGTTAAAGGGTCTGAAGGAATCTTCAGTCCTGCTGTGGCCCGAGTCTTTCTGGATTTCACCCGCGTCCACCAGTATCTTCAGTTATGTTGGTATCCGGCTCGAAGGACCAAGTTAATGTCAGGTCTATGCACCTAGAACATCATACAACAAAGGGAAAAAGAAAGACACAAAGACAGTTAGTTTGGTTTGGCTCGCGAGGAGAGTAGCAGAGACCACACAGTTACAATCTCCAACCTACTCTGCCGGTCTCAGCATTCTCCTCAATTTTATTAAGTTTGGGGCGTTTCCCTAGTTACATGACTGAGGCTGTACTGAAGGGCGGGGAAACAGATAGTTACAGCCTCAGTTGTCAACAAAGATACACAGCTGAGCAATCACGTTCAGTCAGCACATAATCTTGTAGCTGAGTCTTCTTGTTTCAGGAAACGAAGAAACTGAGCATCTCCTGTTTCTTCCCAAGGACATGATTAAGCTATCATGTGAGTAATATGATTATATCAGAAGCGTACATCACTACATCATAACAAGATAAATCGGTAAATGAAGTATAAACATTTATCCCAACAAGGGGAAAAGGAAATAAAAGGGCAGGCGTAAATCCTTTGGGTAAAAAAACAGCTAGAAAAGTTAGAGGCAGAAATAAATCTATGTTTCAGAAATACAAGGGTTAAAAATAAGTTAGCATAAAAGCAAGAAGAAAAGTAAAAATAAAAGTGTAAGTTAAAATATATATTTTTTGATAAATAATTGATGAATTGTTGAAGAAATATCACATTTAATGGGACACAAATTCATATTATTAGCTACTTTTTCAAGCCATTTTATTTTATTAAGTCCTTCATTTATTTCTGTGTGTATTTTTAATTATGGCAGGATTGGTCCTCCATACTTGTGTTGTATAAGCAAGTTTCTAAGAAGAGCAGCTACACATCAAGTGTTGAACATTGACCTGAAAAATAATCTAATATATCTGAGATTAAGCGTTATACTGGGGTAAAAAGTTATACACTGTGTATTGCTTTAAAGGGGAAGTCCGGTCAACAAGGAAAAATCAGTGGGTCATTAGCTATAACTACAACAAATATGTTCGTGGTTATTTAATGAATTTAGCGTTAATCAATAAGAAAATAAAAGCTTAAATTGTCGTCTGGATCACTGTGTATGGGGTCGGCCATTACTGCCCAAATATGGGCAATAATGGCCGCCTGACATCACATCCTGTGACGTCTTTGTGTGGTGAGGCACTGCGCTTTACCAGCTAAATCAATAGGAGCTGTTGTACACAGCTGCGATTAACAACAATCATTTCGGATTTCCAGAGGACTTCACCATTGAAATTCGCGAGAGCTATTGTTGAAGCAACAATGCCCACGTGCATGGCCGTTGGATGTAACAATACATTGGGTAAAACTGGAAAAAACATTCGTTTTTTCACTTTTCCCATTCAATATCCACCGGGTTCTTTTGTTGGAATACCTACCTGAAGAGAGAGGATTTGCCATCTAACTTCTGGCCAGAGAGAAACAACGTCATATGCAGCCAACAGTTCGAAGAAGAATGTTTTGAACATGACATGAGAGCGAGGATTTTCGGTAGGTTATTCTTTTTTATAATGTAGAATTTGCTGGAACATTTGTTTACCGACCAGAGCGGCGGAGGGATACGACACACTTAGAAAGCATGCTCACTGCTGCAAAGCCCACTTATTTTATGCAACTTTGGTCTTATGTTTTCTAAAGTCGCTTGTAAATTTCAAGAGTTGTGGGTTGCAGTTTTTTTTGGGCTTGTTTCTGAAAGTGAAGTCGATTGTTTGGGGTCTTAACTAAGTGACGCCGAAATATCCCTCCGCCTCATAACGCACTGCGGCTCATCCTGACAGCAGCAGAGAGAAAACTCAAAAAGAGCCGCTCTGCCTGTATTTTTGGCAGTTCACGGTTGCAATAACTGATGATAACTGCTCAAAGTAGATTAGGCGGTGCAGGTCACCATTTTGAGCAGAGATTGGTTCTAAAGATGAGTTTTCAATTCAATTCAATTCAATTTTATTTATATATCGCCAATTCATGAAACATGTCATCTCGAGGCACTTTACAAAGTCAAATCAATCATATTATACGGATTGGTCAAAAATGTCCTATATAAGGGAACCAGTTGATTGCTTCAAAGTCCCGACAAGCAGCATTCACTCCTGGAGAAGCGTAGAGCTACAGGGAGAGTCGTCTGCATTGTCCATGGCTTTGCAGCAATCCCTCATACTGAGCAAGCATGAAGCGACAGTGGAAAGAAAAACCACCCATTAGCGGGAAGGAAAAACCTCTAGCAGAACCGGGCTCAGTATGAACGGTCATCTGCCTCGACCGACTGGGGGTTACAGAAGACAGAGCAGAGACACAACAAGACAGACAAAAAGCACAGAAGCACACATTGATCTAGTAATCTGTTCTACATTAGATGGTAATAGTCGTTGATCTGTCCTCCCTGGATGATCTGAGTTTTATACTCATCTTCTAACATTGCAGAACCCAACCCATAAACCGTACTTTAATGCTTATTTGTTGTCTTTTTATGTCCTTAAAATGTAAAATTAGTATTAATTTAAATGCTTTATACCATGTCTATCTTTGTTTAAGGGGTTAAAAAAATATTTTGGCATGAAAACCGATATTTATTTAAAAGGGGACAGATAGGGCATTGGGACTTGCTCCACAGCCGATACCGCACAGTGACGTCGCAAACTGGGAGGTGGCAGTACTGTTCTTCACCAAGATGGCTGCCCCCATAAAAGGACTATGGGGCCAAATAGTAGCTTTACATTTGCAAATGTGTGTGGAGAGTTGTGTGTCTGTATCTCGATTTGTGTGTGTGCAGTGGGATTTGAAAATGTGTAAATAAATCTGTAAATGTGTGAGGAGATTTGTGTGTCTGTACAACAATCTGCAAATGTGTAAAACTACTTGTGTGCAGACCCGGCGGCATGGGCGGGCATTGGGGGGCCGTGCCCGCCCTGTGAGCCAGCTGTGCCCGCCCTGGACTGGAAGCTGTCTTTTTTTTTTTTTTTTACCTCGGAGTGGCCATCGTCCCTTTAGTACTATCTTTGATGTGCCAATCATACAATTTAACCAATCAAATCAACGACTGACGGCAACATGTTAGCCAATCACAGCTTTAGTGGGGCGGGACACCGAGTCATAGCCTTCAGTCGCCGCTGCAGTTCGGTTGTGGTCACCGTTGGTGTCGGTAGAGCGGGATGAAAATTTGGTCTGATTACCAAACAATTACAAGAAGTGACAACGAAGCAGAGAGCGAGCTGGAAGGAGCGTTATTAATTTCTGTTTGAAATGCCAGCACTGAAGTCTAAACTGGAGTAAACATTAACGCTAGGAGGGTTAGCTAGACAGCTAGCAGGGTTAGCTAGGACAGCTACGAGCACAAGCTGTTCTGCTCCTTGTTCTCATAGCTGCTGTAATTACAGAACCTGTTCTAGTCAGAATTGTTACTTCAGTCAGTGTTCAGCCTGACACCAGCGCTCATGTTTATTAGCGTGTAGCTTATGCTGGACGTTTAAGTTAAGACACAGTGCTACAGGTTACCCTATGTCACTGTTAGTTTCCAGTAACCCAAACCAGCATAGAACCTGCCCAACTTAAAATAAAAAACAAGCCCAAATCTCAAACTCTCTCATGTTAAAAGCACAGAACTATTAAACACATAAGAACATGCCATTAGCACACAACTGCACCGAAGCAAAGAAAAAAACTGCGCATATGGGCTCCAAACAAAATGTACAATCAGACAACCAAATACACACAAGATCTCTTTAACAATCAGGATATATCAACCGGAAAAAAATAAATTATAAATAGCTTCCCAACATGAGTTGTAAATCTACCTTAATATAAACGTAATTTCTCTCAGTATAGCTCAATTAAACATTTCTCTTACACGCAGTCATGAAATATTTTTAAGTTGATAAGTAGAACTCAACCCCTCTTAGGCGTTTACACTGACCAAACACTTGATTAACCATTATTCTTTTCTTGTTTTATTATAACAATATTATTCATTATAACTATTATTCATTGACGATGTCAGATCGACAGATTCAACTTATTTAAAAAATAGATAATGACTATTTTGATATATTTTGTTAGTAATTCTTTCTAAAAGCCCAACAAATGTTATAAAAAGCTTCTGAAATTTTTTATCTGCCCATAAGCTATTTTTTTTCCAGCTCAATGTGTTCAAAAGCCTAATTGGTTGGAAACCTGCCTAATTTGGCAACACTGACTACACTATTGCTATTTGTTTGTTCGTTACAGTAGTCACAGAGCCACTGTTCAGCCTGAAGCATATATATATATATATATATATATATATATATATATATATATATATATATATATATATATATATATATATATATATACACTCACCGGCCACTTTATTAGGTATACCTGTCCAACTGCTCGTTAACACTTAATTTCTAAGCAGCCAATCACATGGCGGCAACTCAGTGCATTTAGGCATGTAGACATGGTCAAGAGAATCTCCTGCAGTTCAAACCGAGCATCAGTATGGGGAAGAAAGGTGATTTGAGTGACTTTGCCAGAAGGGCTGGTCTGAGTATTTCAGAAACTGCTAATCTACTGGAATTTTCACGCACAACCATCTCTAGGGTTTACAGAGAATGGTCCGAAAAAGAAAAAACATCAAGTGAGCGGCAGTTCTGTGGGCGGAAATGCCTTGTTGATGCCAGAGGTCAGAGGAGAATGGCCAGACTGGTTCGAGCTGATAGAAGGGCAACGGTGACTCAAATAACCACCCGTTACAACCAAGGTGGGCAGAAGAGCTCTCTGAACGCACAGTACGTCGAACTTTGAGGCAGATGGGCTACAGCAGCAGAAGACCACATCGGGTGCCACTCCTTTCAGCTAAGAACACGAAACTGAGGCTACAATTTGCACAAGCTCATCGAAATTGGACAATAGAAGATTGGAAAAACGTTGCCTGGTCTGATGAGTCTCGATTTCTGCTGCGACAGTCGGATGGTAGGGTCAGAATTTGGCGTCTACAACATGAAAGCATGGATTCATCCTGCCTTGTATCAACGGTTCAGGCTGGTGGTGGTGGTGTCATGGTGTGGGGAATATTTTCTTGGCACTCTTTGGGCCCCTTGGTACCAATTGAGCATCGTTGCAACGCCATAGCCTACCTGAGTATTGTTGCTGACCATGTCCATCCCTTTATGACCACAATGTACCCAACCCATGATGGCTACTTTCAGCAGGATAATGCGCCATGTCATAAAGCTGGAATCATCTCAGACTGGTTTCTTGAACATGACAATGAGTTCGCTGTACTCAAATGGCCTCCACAGTCACCAGATCTCAATCCAATAGAGCATCTTTGGGATGTGGTGGAACGGGAGATTCGCATCATGGATGTGCAGCCGACAAATCTGCGGCAACTGTGTGATGCCATCATGTCAATATGGACCAAACTCCCTGAGGAATGCTTCCAGCACCTTGTTGAATCTATGCCACGAAGAATTGAGGCAGTTCTGAAGGCAAAAGGGGGTCCAACCCGTTACTAGCATGGGGTACCTAATAAAGTGGCCGGTGAGTGTATATATATATATATATATATATATATATATATATATATATATATATATATATATATATATATATATATATGTATATATTTTTTTTTTTTTTATTTTTTTTTTAAAGTGTGCCCCCCTAAAAAAATGGAATGCCCCCCCCTGTAATTTGTTTCTGCAGCCGGGTCTGCTTGTGTGTAATCCGTTTTGCAAATGTGTAAAAAAATCCACAAATCTGTATTCAGATTTGCAAATGTGTACTGAGATTTGAAAATGTGTAGATCAATCTGTAAGCACACACAGAGACACTTGTGTCTGAAGTATTTTCGCTTCAAGACCCAGAAATGCAGACAAATCATTGGTTACAAGTCAAGCGGTTTTTCGGTTGGCTCTCTTTACACACGTGATTTTTGCTACCCTTCTGCGGCGTGAGATGCACGAATGCGTAGAAGGATTTGTATTTGTATTTTCTTGATTTGTAATCCCGAGCGCAGGCTCACAGGCTCAATGTTGCCCTGAGCGCAAGCTCACAGGCTCACAGGCTGCCTCTTACGGCTGTGGGAGGTCACGTGACTTTCAAGGATTGTACCAAAGAGTGTTGCTTCCAGACGGCTGACAAGGCAACTTGTTATAACTATATAACTTTCTCCCTTTAACGGCAAGAGTTTCTTGTTTTAATGAGAGACTTATCTTGCTAAAACGAGATCATTTTCTCCTCATAACAACGCAACATAACCCGGCATCAGCTCGCGGGATATTTGAGTGTCATGGAGAAGAGGAGAGACGGAGGGAGATTATTTCTTTTTAAGAAGTCATAATTTGTTGGAGGAATGTATTTCTGCTCTGAGGAGTGACAAGGTAAGTCATGCATATACACCAAGTCCTCTACTTGAAATTTGATCAATTCGGCAGTTATAATTTATAGTTAACTATGCTCTGGATACACTTGCATCACTTTAGTACAGTCTCTGGCTCTGTTTACACGGTGAAAACAGGTTTGCGTTGCCTTTGTACTCTCCATTTACACACTACAAGGTTTAACTGTTGCTTAGGGGGACTTTCAGCTATAGCTGTGGGTTTATTCACAACAGTTTGCAGCCGAAACAGTCCTCCGCCATCCGCTGTTTTCTTCTTCTGGGCAATTTGACGCGGAGCTTAAAAAATCACAGCACTACTAGTGGTGCGGCATGGGAATTACACCGTTTAAGTACTCTGTAAACAGGGCCTGTGACTGCAGATGTTCTTCATGGATGTTAATGAGATAGGCTGACAAAAAGATATAGAGATAAGGATAAGCAGCTTAATTTTTTTAAAATATGTCATGCATATAATCATAAATTCTGCTGTAAAGATTAATAATCATGTGCTTAAAAGAGTATTTTTAGTTTATTTCTTTTTTATATTAACCATAATTTCATTGTGCTTGTAGACATATCAGCTATAGCAAGCATGGACGATGAGAGCTTGGCCATCTACATTCCCACCTATGCTGACAGAATTGCCACCTGGAGATTTTGCTCCAAGTACCAAGGAAAAGGTGAAAGAGATGTCCTTCGACAGACATTGCTTGAAAAACTCTTTTCATGCAAATCTTCATGGAAAAAGTCCAATTTGATCTAAAATGTTTTTGGTTTCAGGTAATACCGCTATGTAATATATTCCAAAAGGAAGTTTACCATTTGACTCAAAATGGTCATGTGTTTTCAGGAACATATGGAAGTGAGCCACAATAGAATCAGTTAGCTTTTGTTTTTGCTGACAAAGATATAGAGCAAAAATACTGATTAAAAAGATTACTCCAACAACATTGTGAAATACAAGTTTTTGAAGTCAAATTATTGCTGTTGCTATTAAGCTTCTTTAAGGTAAAACATTTTGAAGCATGTGTTTAAACTGTACTTATTTTCCTTTTCTTTCCTTAGGGCATTATTTTTCTTTTCTATTCTTCAAAGTTGATTGTAAAATTGATAAATGCTTTGAGCGCAATAGTGCCCAGATTTCTAACAAAGACTTTTGTCCTATGTAAAAGGATTTTCTCATGTTCAATTTTGAGATCCATGTATTCATCTTTTTAATACACATAGATCCTGTTCTAGTTAGGTCATCTTCTGGAGGTAGAGAACTTCCTTTCAAAAGGATCTTTCAGAGCACTTGTTAAAGGTACTTTTAATGTATGTTCTTCTGTGAGTTGATGTAACATTGCAATATAATGTTATTTTTCTAAGGAAAGAATGAGTTGGTTTGATCACAAACCATAACACTTCATTTTGTAATGGGTTTTTACCAAAGATTCATTAAAAGTTTTCATATTGAACATAAGCATAGGCACTTTATTTTTAATCTCATTCGACTATATCATCATTGTCAAACAGTACATAACTTGGGTATCAGTGTTCAGTAACAGAACTGTAAAAGTCTTGCTGTTATAAATATAAAAAGTATGTCTTGAATATGAGGAGCAGTGGTGGGGTTTACAGAACATATGTAATTTAAACATTTTTTGTCCTACATGATAGATTACAAGGCAAATTTGAAGTTAAATTTCTTGTTATTTTCCTAATATATGTAGTAACATATATTTAGACTTAGACTTAGACATCTTTATTTGTCATTTTGTATGTACAGAGTGCATACAGAACAAAATTAGATGCATACAGCTTGTAAATTACAGTATACATTGCAGCAGTGATTAAAAAGTAAACAATTGAAATGTAAACAATGCAGGAGAAGAGAACAGTGTGCGATCACGGTGTACAGGAGAATTATTTATTTTTTCCCCAATTGTTATTCACGCTGGCGGTAATGACACCCGGTCACGCCGATCAGAGGTCACCAAAGTTGGTGTTGCTTCGGTGTGTGAGTTTGCTAAAAAAATATCGGACTCTGTAATTTTCTCTGGTCCCCTGCCTGATCTGACCAGTGATGACAAGTTTAGCCGCATGTCATCATTCAACCGCTGGTTGTCTAGGTGGTGTCCAGAAAACGACGTGGGCTACATTGATAACTGGCAAACTTTCTGGGGAAAACCTGGTCTGATCAGGAGAGACGGCATTCATCCCACTTTGGATGGTGCAGCTCTTCTTTCTAGGAATCTGGCCGGATTTATTAGTTCTCCTAAATGCTGACAACCCAGGGTCCAGACCAGGAAGCAGAGCCGTAGTTTAACACACCTCTCTGCAGCTTCTGTACTGTTACCCACCCATTACCCTATTGAGACGGTGTCTTTCCCACGGCCAAAACTTAACAGATCAAAAACTGATCTAAAGGGAACAAATCATAAAAATCTAATAAAAATCCATACGGATCACTTTGAACCAAAAAATAAAATAATTAAATGTGGTCTATTAAATATAAGGTCTCTCCCTCCAAAGACTTTGTTAGTTAATGAATTGATTTCTGATAATCAGATTGATTTGTTTTGTCTCACAGAAACCTGGCTACAAGAGGACTACGTTAGTATAAATGAGTCAACTCCCTCCAGTTATTCAAATTTCCACATTCCCAGATCTGTGGGAAGAGGAGGAGGAGTGGCAACCATCTTTCAGTCTGATTTATTAATTAGTCCCAGGCCAATTAATAATTACAGTTCTTTTGAACATTTAACCCTCAGTTTCCCTCATCCAAACTGCAAAGCAATAAAACTTCTTCTGTTTATTGTTTTGTATCGTCCACCAGGCCCTTACACTCAGTTTTTGGATCAACTGTCAGACTTCTTATCTGATTTGGTGTTAAATACTGACAAGGTTATTATAGTGGGTGATTTTAACATCCATGTTGACACTGAATGTGATAACCTTAGTGTAGCCTTTAAAACTATCCTAGATTCAATTGGTTTTGCTCAAAATGTGCATAAGCCAACGCACTCTCGGCTCCATACTTTGGACCTTGTGCTGACATATGGCATTGATTGTGAAGAATTAACAGTATTCTCTCACAACCCTGTCCTATCTGATCATTTTTTAAAAACATTTGAGTTTAATCTAACCGATTTCTCCACCCCCAAAAGAGGGTTCCATTATAGTAGATCTTTATCGGATAATGCTGTATCAAAACTTAAAGAGTCTGTCCCCCTCTTAATATCCTCAGTATTGCAGAAATTCCCTGTAGATGGCAGCAATGCTGTTTCTTCCCATTCACAAATAGACACATTTGCTAACAGTGTGACTTCCTCATTGCGTTCTGCATTAGATAATGTAGCTCCTTTGAAAAAGAAGGTGATAATTCACAGGAAGCTGGCTCCCTGGTTTAATTCAGAGCTGCGTTCCTTGAAGCACAATGTTAGGAAATTGGAGAGAAAATGGCGCTCTACACACCAAGAGGAATCCTACTTAATCTGGAGGGACAGTCTATTGCTGTATAACAAGACCCTTCGCAGAGTTAGAGCAGCATATTTTTCATCATTAATTGAAGAGAATAAAAATAATCCTAGATTTCTCTTTAGTACAGTTGCCAAACTTACTCAGAGCTGCAGCTCTGTTGATCCATCCATTCCCTTAGCTCTTAGTAGTAATGATTTTATGGGATTCTTCATAAATAAAATTGATGCCATTAAAAATAAAATAATTGGCATCCTCCCAAACATGATTACCTCATCCCCAGTAAGTAAGGCAGCATTGGAGGAATCTTTAGAACCTGCGCTGTGTCTGAACTGTTTAGAAGCAGTAGAGCTTTCTGAGCTATCTAAAATCTTAGCTTCATCTAAACCTTCTACCTGTATGTTAGACCCAATCCCAACCAAGTTGTTTAAGGAGGTATTCCCTTTGATCAGTGGTCCTATTTTAGACATGATTAATCTATCCTTAGTAAATGGATATGTACCACAGGTTTTTAAAGTAGCTGTTATTAAACCTTTACTTAAGAAACCTTCTCTTGATCAAGATGAGCTAGTAAACTACAGACCTATATCTAATCTTCTTTTCTTATCTAAAATTCTTGAGAAAGTAGTTGCTAATCAACTTTGTGAACATTTACAAAGCAATGACCTACTTGAGTTTCAGTCAGGCTTCAGAGCTCATCATAGCACTGAAACGGCTCTGGTGAAGGTCACTAATGATATTCTCATGGCCTCAGATAATGGACTTGTGTCTGTACTTGTCCTGTTAGATCTTAGTGCTGCATTTGATACAGTTGATCACAATATTCTCCTACAAAGACTTGAACATACTGTAGGGATTAAGGGGAAAGCATTAGGCTGGTTTAAATCTTATCTGTCGGACAGATTCCAGTTTGTTCATGTTAATAATAAATCTTCCTCAAACTCTAGGGTCACCTGTGGAGTACCACAGGGTTCAGTCCTTGGACCAATTCTCTTTACTATATATATGCTTCCGATCGGCAAAATTATCAGACAGCATGGGATTAATTTCCACTGTTATGCTGATGACACTCAGCTATATCTATCCATAAATCCTGATGAATCCAATCAATTACTTCGACTGCAGTCATGTCTTGATGACATCAAAAGCTGGATGACTTCAAATTTCCTGCATCTAAATTCTGACAAGACCGAAGTTGTAATCTTTGGGCCAGAGTCCTCAAAAAATAAACTTCTTAACCAATCACTTAATCTGGATGACATTAACTTGGCCTCTGGTAATAAAGTAAAAAACCTTGGTGTTATTTTTGACCAAGACATGTCATTTAAATCCCATATTAAACAGGTTTCCAGAGTTTCCTTTTTTCACCTCCGGAATATCGCCAAAATTAGAAACATTCTGTCCAGGATTGATGCTGAAAAACTAGTCCATGCATTTGTTACTTCAAGGCTGGACTATTGTAATTCTTTACTATCAGGAAGTCCACAAAATGCAATTCAAAGTCTTCAGCTTATCCAAAATGCTGCAGCAAGAGTTCTCATGAAAATCAACAAGAGGGATCATGTAATGTTCTGTTCTGGTTTATGTTATTATATTGGTTAAAGTTAGTTTTCCTTTCCTGGATTAGTTTGTATGTTACTTTGGTTCAGTATTTTGTCTAGTTTAGTTCTGTCCTGTTTCCTGCCACTTGTCCTGTCACTCTTTCAGCCACTTCTTCTCCTTCTGATTAGTTCCACCTGTTGTGTTTAATTAGCTCTCCCTCTCTCCTTTGTTCTCCTGCCTATTTATACCTGCCTCAGTTTTCTGCTCCCTGCCAGAACGTCACATATGTTTTGCTTCCCTGTTCGCCTGTCCTCCGGTAAGAGCTCTCCAGCATTATGTTTTTTGCCTGTCAATCTGTTTTCCTGATTCTTGTCTGATCATCTGTTTTTGAGTTTGCCAGTTTCCTGTTTTTGTTTTGGATCTGCTTGGATGACTGCTCAGAACCCGACTCTGGATAGTTTTTGTATACATGCCTGATTCACCCTCACCATCTCCTTCAATAAATCCTGTTCATCTTACTTTTTGTGTCTGGCTGAATACCGGGTTCATCTCATCCATAAATCATTACAGTACGTTCTGGCCCAAAACATGAACCCGTCGCCAACACAAGTTTTTGTTTCAAGAAGACTAATTCTTGCTAACATTACACCAGAGGAGCATTTCAGTTATTCACCAGATTTTTTTTTGGAGGTCGAAGAGGACGTGGTCCGGGAGCTACGTCCGGATCTGTTTCCAGAACCGCCTCTGTCCCTCTCTGCTGACATGAAGGCAAGGGAACCAACGCCAGTCAGCATGGTCCCCTCTCGTCAGGAGGTTTCTGCCTCTAAGCGGAATTCTTCATCTCGCCGCCGGAGGCGAAGACGGCAAGTTGCTGACCAGGTCTCCACTGGTTTTGTTGATCAGTCGGTCGAGTCCACCCCAGTGGCCGTTTCTTGTTCGGCAGACGAGAGCCTACGTCTTTCCGGAGCCGAATCACCCACAACACCTCCTAGTGACGCCTCCAGCTCTGATTATAAATTACTACAGGAGAGGATAAGAACTTTCGCCCCAGTGATTAAGCAGTTGAGAGAGGCTCTGTTCTCCCACTACTCAATTGAGTTGGAGGAAAAATTAAAGGAGGTTGAGGGACACTATAGGTCAGCCCTCCAGGCTTTCTATAGCCCACCAGCACCTGTCCCTGAGGGTCCGCCTCTCCCCAAGTCTCCAGAGGGGGCCCTGGAGGGTCCGCCTCCCCCCAAGTCCCCAGAGGGGGCCCTGGAGGGTCCGCCTCCCCCCAAGTCTCCAGAGGGGGCCCTGGAGGGTCCGCCTCCCCCCAAGTCTCCAGAGGGGGCCCTGGAGGGTCCGCTTCTGCCCAAGTCTCACGAAGAGACCCAGGAGGGTTCGCCGCCAGCGAGCGACGAGGAGACCCAGGGGGGTCCGCCGCCAGCGAGAGCTGAGGAGACCCAGGGGGGTTCGCCGCCAGCGAGCGCCGAGGAGACCCAGGGGGGTCCGCCGCAAGCGGGCGACGAAGGGGTCCAGGAGGAACCGCTTCTGCCCAAACCCCAAGAAGGGGTCTTGGAGGACCCACCCTCGATTTCAGCTCCAGTACCAGTTCCCTGCAGCTTTAAAGCCCAGCCCCCAGTGCTGGCTCCCCGCAGCTTTAAAGTAACACATCCAGTACCTGTTCCCCGCAGCCTTAAAGCAACGCTTCCAGTGCCGGTTCTCCGCAGCTTTAAAGGACTGTCTCCAGTGCCAGCTCCTCGCAGCTTTAAAGGACTGTCTCCAGTGCCAGCTCCTCGCAGCTTTAAAGGACTGTCTCCAGTGCCAGCTCCCCGTAGCTTTAGCGCACTGTCTCCAGTGCCAGCTCCCCGTAGCTTTAGCGCACTGTCTCCAGTGCCAGCTCCCCGTAGCTTTAGCGCACTGTCTCCAGTGCCAGCTCCCCGTAGCTTTAGCGCACTGTCTCCAGTGCCAGCTCCTCGTAGCTTTAGCGCACTGTCTCCAGTGCCAGCTCCTCGTAGCTTTAGCGCACTGTCTCCAGTGCCAGCTCCTCGTAGCTTTAGCGCACTGTCTCCAGTGCCAGCTCCTCGCAGCTTTAAAGCACTCCTGCCCGAAGCCTGTAGCCAGGCCCTGCCCGAAGCCTGTAGCCAGGCCCAGCCCGAAGCCTGTAGCCAGGCCCAGCCCGAAGCCTGTAGCCAGGCCTAGCCCGAAGCCTGTAGCCAGGCCCAGCCCGAAGCCTGTAGCCAGGCCCAGCCCGAAGCCTGTAGCCAGGCCCCCCCTTTAGTCGCCTGTAGCCAGGCTCCCTTGTCTGTAGCAGCCTGTAGTCAGGCTCCCTTGTCTGTAGCAGCCTGTAGTCAGGCTCCCTTGTCTGTAGCAGCCTGTAGTCAGGCTCCCTTGTCTGTAGCAGCCTGTAGCCAGGTTCCTCCTGTAGTCTTTAGTCAGGCGCCAGGTTCTGCTCTTTCCCTCTCCAGGCGTCAAACACCGAGGGCGCTGGTCCGCCGACGGTCTCCGAGGGCGCTGGTCCGCCGACGGCCTCCTGAGGTCCTGTCTTGCCTGGGCCGTCCGCCGGGACGACCGCCGGACGTCCTGACCCGCCGGGGTCACCCGCCACGACGCCCGCATCAGACTCTGCCTCTCCGGGGCCGTCATCCTGGACGCCCGCCGGATCACCTGTCACGCCGGGGCTGTCATCCTGGACGCCCGCCGGATCACCTGTCACGCCGGGGCCGTCCTCCGGGACGCCCGCCGGATCACCTGTCACGCCGGGGCCGTCCTCCGGGACGCCCGCCGGATCACCTGTCACGCCGGGGCCGTCCTCCGGGACGCCCGCCGGATCACCTGTCACGCCGGGGCCGTCCTCCGGGACGCCCGCCGGATCACCTGTCACGCCGGGGCCGTCCTCCGGGACGCCCGCCGGATCACATATCACGCCGGGGCCATCTTCGAGGACGCCCGCCAGATCACATGTCACGCCGGGGCCATCCTCCGGGACGCCCACCAGACTTTTCTTCCGAGACTTTTGTTGGTTTTGGTTCGCCCTGTCGGGTTGTTTTTGTTTTGATGGGACAGTTGTGGACTTCTTACACCTGCTCGCCCAGTTCTGGGTTGTTTTGTTTTGTTATTAATCTGTCCCTCCGTCCGGTAACCCCCTCCACCCACCCGGTTTAGTGTAGTGGGTGGGATCAAGGGACGTCTGGAATCCGTCCTTGAGGAAGGGGCTCTGTAATGTTCTGTTCTGGTTTATGTTATTATTTTGGTTAAAGTTAGTTTTCCTGTCTTGGATTAGTTTGTATGTTACTTTGGTTCAGTATTTTGTCTAGTTCAGTTCTGTCCTGTTTCCTGCCACTTGTCCTGTCACTCTTTCAGCCACTTCTTCTCCTTCTGATTAGTTCTACCTGTTGTGTTTAATTAGCTCTCCCTCTCTCCTTTGTTCTCCTGCCTATTTATACCTGCCTCAGTTTTCTGCTCCCTGCCAGAACATCACATATGTTTTGCTTCCCTGTTCGCCTGTCCTCCGGTAAGAGCTCTCCAGCATTATGTTTTTTGCCTGTCAATCTGTTTTCCTGATTCTTGTCTGATCATCTGTTTTTGAGTTTGCCAGTTTCCTGTTTTTGTTTTGGATCTGCTTGGATGACTGCTCAGAACCCGACTCTGGATAGTTTTTGTATACATGCTGATTCACCCTCACCATCTCCTTCAATAAATCCTGTTCATCTTACTTTTTGTGTCTGGCTGAATACCGGGTTCATCTCATCCGTAAATCATTACAGGATCATATTTCTCCAATTTTAGCTTCCCTTCATTGGCTTCCTGTTAAATCAAGAATAGAATTTAAAATTCTTCTTCTAACGTATAAAGCCCTTAATAATCAAGCTCCATCATATATCAGGGCTCTGATTACTCCGTATGTTCCTAACAGAGCACTTCGCTCTCAGACTGCAGGTCTGCTGGTGGTTCCTAGAGTCTCTAAAAGTAGAATGGGAGGCAGATCCTTTAGCTATCAGGCTCCTCTCCTGTGGAACCAACTCCCAGTTTTGGTCCGTGAAGCAGACACTCTGTCTACTTTTAAGACTAATCTTAAAACCTTCCTTTTTGACAAAGCTTATAACTAGAGTGGCTCATGTTACTCTGAGCTACCTTTATAGTTTTGCTGCTATAGGCTTAGGCTACTGGAGAACATCAGGGCCTATTTTTCTCACTCTACTGATTTCTACTGTTCTCCAGTCTACTGTTCTCCAGATTTGCATTGGATTACATTGAAATGACTGTTGTCATTTCAGCTTTTAACTTTTTGTTCTCTCTCTTTTTTCTTCATAGTAGGTACACCTGGTCTGACGTTCTGTTGACTGTGAAATCATCCAGGGAGGACAGATCACCGACTATTACCATCTAATGTAGAACAGATTACTAGATCAATGTGTGCTTCTGTGCTTTTTGTCTGTCTTGTTGTGTCTCTGCTCTGTCTTCTGTAACCCCCAGTCGGTCGAGGCAGATGACCGTTCATACTGAGCCCGGTTCTGCTAGAGGTTTTTCCTTCCCGCTAACGGGTGTTTTTTCTTTCCACTGTCGCTTCATGCTTGCTCAGTATGAGGGATTGCAGCAAAGCCATGTACAATGGAGACGACTCTCCGCTTCTCCAGGAGTGAATGCTGCTTGTCGGGACTTTGATGCAATCAACTGGTTTTCTTATATAGGAACATTTTTGACCAATCTGTATAATCTGACCCAATCTGTATAATATGATTGAACTTAGCTTTGTAAAGTGCCTTGAGATGACATGTTTCATGAATTGGCGCTATATAAATAAAATTGAATTGAATTGAATTGTCCTGTCTAGCAATGTGGCAATAAGAATTGATGTCTTAATGCCAAATAGAGCTCGACAGATTTTGCTTTCACAAGTGGAGCAAACAGCTTTCGCCATAATGCTCCGCTTGATTTGTGCATGTAAATAGCTTTATTGTGATTCCTGCAGGGAGAATTTCAAATTATATGGACACTACAATGGGAAAGTAGGAGAGTAAAGGAAAAACAAGAAGAGAAAAAAAAAGAAAGAGAAGAGGTGAAAGAAAGAAGAGATAAAAGGAAGAGAATGATAAAACGTCCTCTGTCTGCTCCATCACCTGGAAAGAGACGCAAAGAAAACAGCACAACCAACAGACATAAAGCAACAGATACAATCGAGTAACACTTTGATACCATTGCTAAATCATATGTATTATTATTTAAGCTGACATGTGTAATGTGATACCTGAAAAAAGAAAGTGAAAGAAAATAAATAAATAAATTATAGGCTTTCTGTATATAAGTGAACATTTAATACCTGGGACCCAGCACCTGTGGGAGTTTGTGAGAGTGCAATAGTTTAGGTGAAAATTATACAGAAGGAAATAGCCTGATAGTGGTTGTGGAGAACCAAAGACCCGCCTTCCCCGAGCACAGAGGCAGGGGTCAGGGGACCCATAACCCCGGACTCCCAAAGGGGCCCCCAAAGCAGTGCGCCCGAGAGGGGTTATCAAAGGAAATCTGCAACCCCCCCCCCCCCCCCCCGATGAAAGAGGAGAGACGACCCCGAGGAAATCCCCCAGCCACCACAATGCCAACGCCCCCAAGACCCGCGGGGACGAGCCCGTGGGCTCCGCCGGCAGCCAGCCGCGCTGAGGTGGTCCCGGCCATGGGCCCTGGGGGCCAGAGGCCCCAGGGGCGCCCCGCCCCCGTGGCAGGGGCCCCGGCCGCGCCCCGGGGGGCCAGGTCCCGCGAAGCCGCCGCCAGGAATGGGCCGGCGCCCACCCGAGAACCCGCCCCAAACCCGAGGACCGTCACCGCGCCAGAGGGCCAAGGCGCCCGCCAACGCAGCGGAAGAGGGCAGGACGTGGGGGGATGGGCTCCGCACCTATCGGAGACTTGAGATGTTCTTGGGAGAGGGAGCGGACCGGACCCGAACCTGGAAAAAAAACCAAAAAAAAACTAATTCACACCATCCCTCCCTAGTGCCCCACTCACCACACGACCCGTACGGGCCACCCGACCAGAACCCCCCCTCACCCACTATATACCTAATAAACCCTCTCCCACCCCGACCTTACCCTAGCCACCCCTGCCCCCCATCCCTTCCTGGGGAGAGCAGAGGCGTCAGCCCCAGACCCGGCAAGCCGCTGGCTACCCGCAGCAGCCCCCCGCCAAGACCCCGCACCTCCTCCAGGCCCCAGACTCCGTGCCGCGATCAGAGATCGGGGGTGTGAGAAAGACCCCCGATCCTCCCTACGCCTGCTCAGATGTTGTGTTGTTGCATGTTGATCTCAGGTGTGTTTAAAACTGGGAGCACCGAAGGGGGTGCACGGCACAGCCCACCCCCCCTCCGGAAGGAAGCTGGTGCCAGCGCCCCCCCTCCAAGCAACTACCCAGAACCTTCAATGTCTAAATGCGAGAGGGGGTGAAGGGAGCCGTCCGAGGCGAGGCTCACACAACATAAGCCCCCCCCCCAGACGTCTTCCCCCCACCCCCCCATATTGTGGCCTACATGAATGTGCGTTGTGAAAATGTTTGAAGTGAAAGTGTCTAAAATGCATGATAAAATTGGGGAGAGGGACGTCACCAGAAAGTGGCAACCTTCAGTAACGCCCCCTCCCCAAGGACCTACATGTGTGGCGGCGTGATGGAGCAGGCAGAGGGAGGAGTCCGGGGATGGGGAGCAAAGGACTGGGGAGAGGCCGCAGGGCCCGCCAGCCAACCACCCACCAGGACCAACACCTCCACCTCCCCCAGCCAACCCACCAAGCCTACTGGCTTTAACCCCCCCCCCCCCCCAAAAAAAATGTATAATAATAATAATAATATATAAATAAATAAATAAAAATAGATAAACAAATAAATTAATAAGATGGGGGACCCTGGCCAGCCAGCCCGCACGAGCCATCCCAAACCCCACCCCCCAGGCGAAACCCGCACCGGGAGATTACCCGGACCAGGACCGGGACAGGGGGCCGGACACAAGCCCACCAGAACGTCCACCCCCCCCCCCCCACCCGTAGATTTAACCCCTCCCCAACACTAACATTCATACATCTCACCATACATTTGAGAGTAGACATCCAGGCTGGGTAAGTCACAACTCCCCCTCCCTCCCCTCCCCCCACTAGCAGAGTGCTAACCCAAAAAAGGGGAAGAGCATCTGCCCTGAGATGTTAATGACCATGCCCCCCTACCAGCTCAACAGGCCCCGAGGCCCCCCAGCGCACCAGAGGCCCCGTGCAGGGGCAGACACCCGGGCGCACGCCGGCCCAGACCCCAAGCGGCACACCCCCCGGAACCGGAACCCCCGAGGCCCCTCCGGGGCCTCCGCCCGAGGGCGGTGCGCCCCAGGGACCCCAGACCCACCCAGGACCCACCCAGCGACAGCACAGCTACCAGGTCAGTAACCCACGTCCGTCACCGCGTAGCTCCCCAAGAGCGCCGCCCGTAGGCCTCCCAAGCTCCTCCCAGATGGGGGCAACAGACCCCGGAGTCAGACCCACCAAGCGCCCCACTCCAAGTGCCCCCAGAGCCCCAGGAACCCCTCCACCCAGCCACTGCGCCCTGCAGGAAGCAACCCACCGCCCCCCATTCCACTAAGTGATGGTGCTAATCAAAGGAGCCCAAAGAGATCGATCAGAAGTGGATGCAGATGCTGTCTCAAGATTAATATGATCCAACAAAAGATCTCTATACTGATTGATACTGAGATTTTCCTTACTTTTCCAATTCATGAGGATAGTTTTCTTTGCGATACATAATGCAGTGAAAACCATGTAAACTATTTTATTCCCCAGAGGGCTTTCCTCAAAATTACCAAGCAAGCAAACTGATGGGGAAGGTGAAATTTTACAACTCAAGCACTTTGATAAGTCCTTACATATCTGTGTCCAGAATCCGTCCGTCTTCTTCCGCTTATCCGGGGTCGGGTCGCGGGGGCAGCAGCTTCAGTAGGGAGGCCCAGACGTCCCTCTCCCCGGCCACTTGGGCCAGCTCCTCCAGAGGAACCCCAAGGCGTTTGTGCCAAACCCATCTTGAATAATCTTTGTCCTGTGTATTGTACTCTGTGAAGGATTTTGTATTGTATTAGTTGTAAGTTGGTGTTTCTAGTCAATTTGAAAGTTCTTAGACATATCTGAGCCCAGAAGTTTTGTTCAAAGCTAACTGATAAATCCTCTTCCCATTTCATAATAGGAAGAGATACTGAATCATCTATTTTAGTCAGTGTCCTGTATGATTTAGACAGTAGTTTGGGGGGGTTTAAATCTAGGAACTCTAATATATTACTTGGAATTTGTAAACCACCTTTAATATGCTTAGATTTTTTTCTAATTATAGATTTAAGTTGTTCATAGTCCAAAGAGTTATTTTTACTAATGCCATATTGCATATTTAGTTTGGAAAAAATGATGAACTCGGTTCCATCAAGTAAATGTTCCAGATATTCAATACCTTTATTCTTCCAGTATGTAAAGTTTATCATATTATTATTTTGTAGGATGTCAGGGTTGTTCCAGATGGGTGTACGACTGCATGGGATAAGTGATGACTTTGTCATTTTAAGAAACTCCCACCATGCTGTCAGAGTAGAGCTGATATTGATATTTTTAAAGCATGTATGCCGTCTTATATTTGAGCTAATAAACGGCAAATCTGAAATCATGATATTATTGCATATTTTCTGTTCTATATCTATCCAGGGCTCGTCTAAAGGATTATGCTTTATCCATTTAGTGATATATTGTAGTCTATTTGCCAAGTAGTACTTATGGAAGTTAGGCAGATCTAGTCCACCTCTGTCTTTAGTTTTCTGTAGCGTCTTTAAGCTGATACGGGGTGGTTTATCTTTCCAAAGAAATTTAGAGATTGAAGAGTCTGGAGATTTAAACCAGTCAGATGATGGTTTATTGGGGATCATTGAAAATAAGTAATTAATTCTAGGTAAGACCATCATTTTAATCGAAGCTACCCTACCCATGAGTGAAATTGGAAGCGATTTCCATCTATCCAGGTCATCTTCTATCTTTTTTAAAAGTTGGATGTGATTAGATTTTACTAAATCCGCAAGTTTAGACGACACAGTGATACCCAAATATGTAATATTTCCTGATCGCAAATGTAAATCCAGGGGGTTTTGGAAAGAGCAATTAATTGGCAGTACCGTAGATTTAGACCAGTTTATAGAGTAATCAGAAACCTTTGAGAAGGATCCTAGTAATCTAATTACTTGAGAAAGGGAAGAGTTTGAGTGCTGAAGATAGAGTAATACATCATCAGCATAAAGACTAATCTTATGCTCTATATTCATGCATTTTATACCTTTAATAACCTTTGTTTGTCTAATTGTTGCTGCTAGAGGTTCAATAAAAATGGCAAAAAGTGAGGTGGAAAGTGGGCATCCTTGCCTAGTGCCCCTCTGGAGACAAAAGCTGGAAGATGTTTGATTATTTGTCCTGACACAGGCTGTAGGAGAGCTGTATAAAATTTTTAACCAATTTATAAAAAAATTGCCAAAACCAAATTTATGCAGAGTAGCGAATAAAAAATTCCAATTTACTCTATCAAATGCTTTTTCTGCATCTAAAGACATTATAATAGTTTTATTATTTGTACTGTAGGAATAATCTATTAAATTAAGTAATCTGTGTGTGTGTTTGTGGATGACTGCCTTCCTCTGATAAAACCAGTTTGGTCTGGGTGGATTATGAAAGGAGTGACTTTATCTAATCGTTTTGCAAAAGCTTTACATATTATTTTAATATCCACGTTGATTAAGGATATGGGACGAAAACTGGTGGGCAACATAGGATCTTTGCCTGGCTTAAGCAGAAGACTGATGGTGGCAGAGTTCATATTAGCTGGAAATCTGCCATTTTCCTGAATTTCTTGCAACATTCTGTGAAACGTTGGTGCCAGAATACTCCAGAACTCCTTATAAAACTCAGTAGGGAATCCATCTGGGCCTGGAGCCTTTTTATTGGGCATGCTTGTTAAAGCTTCCTGAACTTCAGCTGTTGTCAGCGGTGAGTCCAGTGTCGTTCTTTGGTTATCTGATAGTTTAGGAAGTGTAATTTTATCCAGAAACTGCTTGATGACATTGTCTGATGGATTTATCTGTGATGTGTATAAAGATTTGTAGAAATCACGGAAGGTGTTATTTATACATTCTGGATCATGTAATGTATTCCCATTGGAATCTGTAACTGCAAATATAGTCGTTTTCTCTTTATTTATTTTTAACTGATTAGCTAAGAAGCTTCCTGACTTATTGCCATGTTCAAAATTTTCTAATCGAAGTTTTTGTATTAGAAATTTATTTTGCTTTTCAATATACTGGTTTAATTCTAGTTTTATTTTACGGATTTTACCCAACTTTCCCTCTTCCAGGGAAGTTTCTAGTAACTTGAGTTTTTCTTCTAATTCCTGAATCTTCTTGTTTTCCAACTTCTTTTTGTGAGATGAGAATGAAATTATTTTACCTCTCATCACTGCTTTCCCTGCTTCCCAAAGCATAGATGCTGAAGTGCCTGGCAGATCATTGTGTTCTAAGTATGAAGCCCACTCTTCTTTGAAAAATTTATTAAATTCTTCATCTTTAAGCAGCGATGTATTAAATCTCCAGCTCTTGTTTTGTGGGGTTATTTTTTTATTTGTTAGGGTTAAAGTAACAGGAGCATGATCACTAATAGAAATAGGATGAATTACAGCATCTGAAACGTCCGACAGCAGCGAGCTGCTGATTAAGAAATAGTCCAAACGAGAATACGAGCGGTGAACATTTGAAAAAAAAGTATATTCCTTACTATTAGGATGAAGAGAACGCCATGCATCGCAAAGACCAAAGTCACTCATGTATTGTTTGACTATATTTAATGACTGCCAACTACGCTGAGCCCCTGTTGTATTCAGCCTGTCTATTTCCTCATTTAGACCAAAGTTGAGGTCACCCCCAATAATTAGAGAACAATCCCCGTGTTTTGAAAGTGCATGGAAGAGTTTGTGGAAGAATGAGGGTTCATCAACATTTGGACCATATACACTAACAATACATAACTTCTGGTTATGAATAGATATTTTAATTATTATGAATCTACCTTCGGGATCAATAATTTTGTCTAATATTTTAAAACTAACGTTTTTATGGATTAAAATTGCTACTCCTCTGCAGGCAGCAAACACATTGGGGAACTCAGGTGAGTTAAGATCACTTACAGTTGTATCTGATTTATGGGTTTCTTGCAATAAGACAACATCTGCCTTTAATCTTGTAAGCTGGTTAGAGATCTTTAGCTTTTTTTCCCTGGTGCCAGCTCCATGCACATTCCATGTCACAAACTTTACATTCATCATAGGTGAAAGTGAGAAGTTGAAAAGTGCATGTCCTCAGAAGAATAGTTATACAAAGACCCAGGTAGCATCATCTGACGTGCTTGTGATTTTCTGGTCAACAGGAAAGGAGCAGATGAATAATATAAAGAAAGACAGAGAATTAAGAAAGTGCAAAGAGTGAGAAAAGAAGTCGTTCTCCGCGGCAACAGAAGCTAGCTGTGCTTGGCTAAATTCGACCGATTCTCTCAGAGCCTGAAACTCTTTGTGGAGCACCTCTACCAAGGCGAGGCGAGCGTCCAGGCTGGTAAGCTTCTTGTCGATTGATTCCAGGACGTCGCTGTAGCTCCTGTCGGGAGACAAGGTGGAAGTTGAAGCACAGGTAGAGCTAGACCGAGTTCGTTTGAGTGAAGGTGTGTTTGTGGCTGCGTGATTTTTTTTCTTCCCCATCACGATGTTGTCAAAACACTCGTCCAGGTAGCTCTCCAGGCTCGTCAAGGTCTCTTCTTCCAGTTTGCTCTCTCGTGAAAATGAGACAATTGTTAATGTTTAAACTTTACTTTGTTTAATTTTCAGTTATTGGTTATTACTTACCTGAGTGGATTTAATTTTGAACTACATGTATGCCGCCATTTTACTTACGCACAGCTCACAGTTCTCGCGAGATCTCCCACAGCTCTCGCGAGATCTCCTCAGGAGAATATTTACACCATTTGTATGTGCAGAAATGATGGTGCAAAAGGCATTTGTGCAAAAATGCATTTAGAAACTACAAGTTCGGCAGAATTTGTAATGCTAGATAGAGATGCAGTGATGCAAATGTGCAAATGTGGTGCAGGGTCCAGTTTAGAGTTCAGCAGTTCAACAGTCTGATGGCAACAGGGAAAAAGCTTTTGCAGAACCTGGTGGACCTGCAGCGGATGCTGTGGAACCTCTTCCCAGAAGGTAGCAGGGAGAACAGTCCACGGTGGGGGTGGTCACTGATGATGTTACGGGCTCGGGACACACAGCGCTGGGACGAAATGTCCTTAATGGAGGGAAGAGGAGCCCCGATGATCCCTTCTGCTGTCTTCACCACTCTCCTCACGTTCTTCCAGTCGGAGGCATTACAGTCTCCACACCACACAGAGAGACAGCTGGTCAGAATGCTCTCTATGGTGCTTCTGTAGAAGGTCATGAGGATGGGCGGGGGCAGGTGGGCTCTCCTCATCCTCCGCAGGAAGTACAGTCGTTTTCTGTGCCCTCTTCACCAGTGACGTGGTGTTCACAGACCAGCTGAGGTTGTCCGTGATGTGCACCGCCAGGAACTTGGTGCTGCTGACCACCTCCACAGCTTTGCTGTCATATTTGCTGTCATACACAACAAGAATCACACAAAATATAAAACCTAGCACCAAAATTCAAAAAGTTATGTACATCATGATGAAACCTTTAAGTACATGGGAATCGAAGAAAACAGAGGTCTGTTTTTTTTCCTCCATCTGTATTTCTTTGACTGCTTGTCCTTTATGGGTTGTGGGGTCTGCAGCTGCCTATTTCTGACTGTGTGGGAAAGTGACAGGGTCATTCTCACAAGGTCATTTGCTCCACAAGCTCCACAAACAGAAGGTATGATAGTTCAAACTATCTCATCACGTGTGAAAGGTCCTCTGAAGACGTTGGACTGTGCAAGTTTCCGCCGCTTGCTCAGAAACCTGTATGAGATTATCTTGTTCACCAAAAAGCTGTGGAAGGGTATACATCATGTAGGCCACTTTGAGCAATTGCATCTCTAATCTTACGAATGATGTTCCATAAGTGAACCACTTTTTAGAGTTCTTCCTGAAAGACAAGAAAATGAACAAGTAAATAAAGTACATACTCCATATTTAAAAGGATGTATCATATAGTATTTATCTTTTACATTCAAACATACCTCAGTGATATTTAAACAGGTGAGCAGAATTGGCTGCTTATCCTGGAAGTCACCAGTAAAGGAATCTGTATTCTTCAGTTTTTGAAAAAGGTTCATCCAGTACTGTGCATGACGTTTCCTTAATAAATCCCATCAGCTGTCGATGTGCTGGCTGTGGGTGCTGGATCCCACAATGAAGCAGTTATCAGGATAGCTGTCATCAAGACGCAAAAATCTTTTAATGTCTTTCATTGTACCATTCTCTGTCTCCATGTCTATATGAATTCTGGCTGTGGTACCCCCTCTTTTCTCAACCTCTGAAACAAAATATCCAGCAGTAACCTTTGGACAGCACCATCCATGTATTCAGCTTTAGAGATGCCAACCTGTAAACAGCAGAGATTTTGTTATTGTTCTTTCAAGTTTTTTATTTTAAACAAAGGTAAAAATAACAATTAATTTATTCTTTCTAAATATTGAGCACGTTACTTCTGCTAAATGTGAGAAGCTAAATATTCCAAATTCAAAGTTTTTAAGTATTTAAAATTTTAATGTAGCTATCTTAAATCTGGTCCACCTACCTTAATGTTTTTGTTTATGGGAATTTTAAAAAGTACTTTTACAGAATTCCCATCAGAAGGAGAATAGCTGCTTTTTAAAATTGTGGTTAAAAGTTAGACTGGATCAATGTTAAATCACTAAAACCTAGACTGCAATGCAACAATGTTGTTGATTAAGATTTGTTTTCTTCCAATACTTTGTTATTTTTCCAATTTTAGAATATTGGATAAATATCCAATATTTTAGAATATTGGATAAATATATCAAATTATGGTGCAGTTTTGGCCTGCCTGTCTCCCCATGAATTTGCTAGCTCTTTCCACCTCACATGCAGCCCAGTTCTCACTCCACCTCCTCGTTAGTTCCACCTGCCATTCCTAATTATCCCGGACTCAGTTCACCTGCCATCCTCCCTACTTAAGCTCCCTTCAGTCTGCTCTCCCTTGCCGGATTGTCTTCATCCAAACCTCGTCCTGCCTCGTGCTTCTCATGTCTGCTAGTCAGAGTCCAGGGGGACTGGCCTCCCGTCTACGCTCCCCAGTCCTGCGAGGGGGTCCAGGGGGACCTGCCTCCTGTCTACACTCTCCAGTCCTGTGAGGGGGTTCAGGGGGACATGCCTCCCGTCTATGCTCCCCAGTCCTCTGAGGGTCCTTCTGTGGAGCTCCACGCTAGGAGAACCAAGGTGAAGCTCCGCCGCCGGCCCCCTGATAGTCTGCTGCTCCGCCGCCGGCTGACTCTGCCTCGCCGGGGTCGCCCAACGTGACGCCCGCCGGCTGAGACCCTGCTGTTCCGCCGCCGGCTGACCCAGTCACAATGGGGTCGACCTCCGCAACGCCTGCCTCTGACTCAGCCATGACGGGGTCGCCCTCCGCGATGCCCGCCTCTGACCCAGACACGAGGGGGTCGCCCTCCGCGACGCCCGCCTCTGACCCAGCCACGACGGGGTCACCCTCCGCGATGCCCACCTGGTCATCAATCGCCGCCCGAGGCCTCCACCGTACCCGAGCCGCGGCCTAGCGCTCCTAAGCATTCTGAGTTCCCCAGTGCTCCTAGGCCACAGCTCGAGCTCTCCAGCACTCCCCAGAGGCTTCCAGAACTCTTCCGGGGCCGTCAACCCCCTGGTCGGCCACCAGAAATTACTTACTTGTTTGGACTCTGGCCCGCCATCCTGAGCCTCCCTCCGCCCACCCTGGGTGGGTTGTTTTTTTGTTGGACTCTAGCCCGCCACCCTGAGCCTCCCCCCGCCCGCCCTGGGTGGGTTGTTTTGATTTTTGTTTGGACTTGCTTTGGTCGTCTGGGAGCCGACCTTGAGGGGGACGGGGGACGGGGGGTTGATGTCAGGGTTCAGTTTTGCCTGCTGCAACCTGGACAGTTCCGGCATCATCCACCTCACATACAGCCTAATCTCCACTCACCTTTAATTCCTGCCACCTGCCGTTCCTAATCAGCCTGGACTCATTCCACCTGTCAGTCTTCATACTTAAGGACTCCTCTGTCAGCTCTCCCTTGCCGGATCGTCTGCAGTGCTCCTCTGACAGCGTCCAACTGCACACCTACCTCATCTTAGCCTTGCCTCACGCCTGCCTGCTCCCTTCACCTGCCTGCCTGCTTACCTCACCTACCAAGCTTCTGCTCCCTGCTTCAGCCCTGCCGTCCAGCTCCAGCCTTCTCCACAGTTCCTCTGCTGCAGCCTGGTACAGTCTCCGGTCCACTTACCATTATTCAACATCTTCAATAAAGACACTTTAAACGTGGCTGTGTGTGTGGCTGAATTTGGGTTCAGATCTTAAATCATTACATTTTTATCTGAAAGTCTGAAGAACATTGTCAACACATATAGGCAAGATTCCTATTGGTTGATGAACTATTACAAAGTTCCTCTCATTAATAACGATAGACTTTGTGAACAAGACCAGAGGCCAAAATGTACCTATCTTTCATCTTCAGGTTTTTATATTTGGGAGTATTTAGGTTTTATGGTTCAAAAACCTGTGAGGAAACATAAATTTATCAGCCATTTGTAACAGCTTCCATAACTGTTCTCTTATCCCATATAGCACCACATACTACACACACACACACACATCAATGTTGTATTATTTATGAATGTACTATACATTCAAAACATAAATAACAAAAAATAATCAAATAAATAACTGATGTACCACTGTGTCAGCTTGATTGAATTCATCCGTGCTCCTTGATGTGATGATATTTTCAGAATCAGAGTCTGAGGTGTCATCCACAGCTGTCAAAACAGCAAATTATGCAGATACTATAGATGCATCCATCAGCAGAGTAACTAAAATATGTTAAAAAATATATAATAAAAAAAACATCAGGTCAACTTACCTCCATTAAAATGGGTCTCTAGACAAATAAAAAACGTGATCCTGAAATATGGCCTTCCCAGTTCTTTTTTTATAGTTTAATGGCCTTTCTGATCCAGGCACATGGACTACATCTGAGCAGTCTGGATACTGTCCTTGTACGATATGTACAGTCCTTGTTGAATGTTCTCATTTTCTGGACACCTTTTTGCAGGTCCTTCCATGTGTTCAGTGCTATTTAAAAATTCCAAGGACCGACAAGAAAAACAAAACTGCGTTAATTTGCTCATATGTTTACCACAAAACGGGCAAAACGCAACTCTATTGCCATCCATCTTGGTTTAACATGAACACTACCATTATCACTTCCGGGTTAGCTTCGAAGATGACAGTCATGTAGGTTTCCGGTTGATTTTGTCATTTGTAAATTTGTTTTATGTGAAATGTAAATGTGCTTTCTGAAATGTAAATTTGTTTTCTGAAATGTAAATTTGTTTCAGATTTTGGATTGTTGGTTTGCATTTTGTATTGTTGGTTTGCACTTCTCGGCCACCATATTCCTGGGACATTGCAGGAATAAAACATAAACAAATGATGTGTACCATGATACAACATAAAAATAGAATTCAATCATATAATCTGTGCATAGTTGTTACCATTAACAAGGCAATGTATTAAAAAGATAGTACATGACTAAGCCTAGCCCTAATTATTTGTAGTGATTTAAATGTATTAATAAAAAATACATGGATTTAATATACTTTTTTATATTAACTATAAATTATTTCTATTTTATATAAAAAATATAGGAAATTATTAATTTGATCTAATTGTACTACCCGAGTCTGTTTTTATCTCAAACTTCTATTAATTCTCCATCCTTCTGTGTCTGCTTAAAACCCTTTCATTGTGCATCTGTTGCAGGGAAGCTTCTTTCTCATGCAGATCACATGATTAGGAAACCCAGTCACAAAAATCCATTAGTCCATCCAATCAGAAAATAGCTGGGCTTAATTCAAAGCCTGAGGCGCCTCCCTAGTGTGTGTCCACTAGTAGGAGCTCTGGAGCTGATGCACTCACACACATTACCATCATCAATATGTCTTTGGGGACCTCTTCTGAAATTTTCTAAGGCTATTTGAGTTGATTGAAAGCAAAACTTTATGAGGACATAGCAAAATATCCACACAATACAAGATGTCCACACAATGTTGGTTGTTTGTCAAGTGTAAGTTCACACAACACACACACACACACACACACACCTCTGCAGATACGGGGACAAGAAATCTGTGAGAGAAACAATTGACTTGCTTCATGAAAAAAGGCTCACCAAGCAAACCACCAAACTTTAATACTGACGGCGCTTCTAATCATCACAAATGTGCTAATAGCTCTTGTTGCACGACGCAGTAGCCAGAAAAAGGCATTCTGACAGAAAAAAAGCCAAACCCACAAAAGTGCCTTCACGTTAAAAAACAAACCCAAGAAACTGCAACCGACAACTCACGACTGTTACAAGTGACTTTATAGAAAACAAGCCCAAAGTTGCTTACAATAAGCAGACTATGCAACGCTGAAGGTCACATGAACACTCCCCATGGATTGTATGATGTTTTCATTCCACTGAGAAAAAGCCAAATAAAATAGCCTACCTGCACAGATGTTGCCGTTGCTAGTATTAGGTCTGGACATTCAAGTGTTGGCTCCTTACCGACAAAATGTAGAAACCACATTTAGGTATGTTTCAGATTCCATAGTAATGTCCTGTCGGTTACAAGTTCGTATCCAACACTGATATTTCTCGCCAATCCTTTGGGGTTAAATCAATGGAAAAAAACTCTGTATGTTCCAATTATTATATTGAGAGTTACTCCAACAGATACCAAAGCAGCACTGTTTTTTATGTTGCCAAAATAATATCTGTTAAGACAATATTCAGGACAGATCTGTTCTCTATTTCACCCATACAAGTAAACTATTCATGTGTTACTGCTCTGTTTGTAGGACCAAAAGATGGTTGTGATGTGTGCGTGCTGAACTGTTCCAAATTTAGTAATTTGACGTCATTTGAGGAATGCCTTATTCCCAACCATCCCCCATGGTTTGTTCACATTCAAGATGAGATGATCGCTTCCATACCATGCCAGAAAATTGTCCCCCAGCTCTCTGTACTCAGCTTACTGTGATCTGTGATATACCCAAAGACTGCAGAGCCATCTGAATATTTATGCAGAGGTCTGGACTGGAAGTCACAACCCTTCAGACTCACAAACAGTGGTCTATTTTTCAGGTAGTCTTTGATCAGGCCTTTGTTGAGGCCACCACCTGAGTCTTCAAGCAAATCAGGCTGATTGTCCTCAGTGCACTTGAGAAATTAGAGACCATGATCAGTGTTGTATAGTAACGAAGTAAAAATACTTCACTACTGTACTTAAGTGTATTTTGGAGTACTTTATACTTTTCTCAAGTATAACATTTTTTGATTACTTTTACTTTTACTTCACTATATTTCCGTACTTAATTGCATACTTTTACTCCGATACATTTTTAAAGTTTGGTTTAGTTACTCGTTACAAAAAAAGTGTCGGTTTGGCTCAGCCAGACGTCGCCCGGAGCGCCTCCGTTTGAAGCGCTCGGCGTGTCATTTTAAAGTTGCTGTGCGCCAGCGGGGGCGGGGCCTGGCGCTCCACGCAGCCAATCACTAACGCGCCTGGCCTTTGATTGACAAGGTAGAGACCCCCCTTTAACTCCGCTCTCATTTGTTGTGCTGTCTTAAATCCCGCCTTCCCTCTTCTTGATTGGTTGTTTTCTATTACGTGTGTGTGCGTGCATGTGCGTACGTGCTTGGAGCACGAGATTTCAGTCTTGATTTTAACCTTTGCTGATTTCTCTTCAGTCACCGAGTCGGTTGACTTCTACAACCAATCTCTGAGCAGTCTCCCAGATCTTCATGCCCCTCTCAAAACTTGAACTGTCAGCTTCTTACGCTCAGCCCTCTGGTATACCTTCAAACTACGGCAAATGAAAAAAGCTGGCCGAGTCCTTGAGCGGCGCCTCAAGGCCTCAGGACTCACTGGTTATAGGCAGGCCTACCGTGAACATCAGAAGTCCTATGCAGGAGGCTGAGATGAGCAGCTGAGATCTCGCGAGAGCTATGAGCTGTGCGTAAGTAAAATGGCAGCATACATGTAGTTCAAAATTAAATCCACTCAGGTAAGTACTAACCAATAACTGAAAATTAAACAAAGTAAAGTTTAAACATTAACATCTTGCTCCTGACTTCCTGTTTGCGGTAAGGCGTATTGTGTCACTTCCTGTTGTTGCTGTGTGAACGACGGATTTTTGATCCAGGCTCTCTCGCTTTTTATCTTTAAACCTCTTTGTTGTAACACCTGTTTCCAAACATAAGCACTTTTAAAACATTTTCTGTGGCTGCTCATCACGTTTGGGAACTCCTCGTGTTTCACACGGTTTGTTCTTTGGCGTGATAACAGGGCGCTAGCCTAGCTTTAGCCTAGCGTTAGCCTAGCGCTAGCTAAGCCTTAGCCTCATAATGGCTTCTCCGTCTCTGACTAAGTCTCCTATCTGCTGCTCTCTGTGTCAGATGTTCAGTTATTCCTCTGCCTCCTTTAGTGATAATGGTACATGTAATAAATGTAGTATTTTTGTAGCTTTGGAGGCGAGGGTGTCAGAACTGGAGACCCGGCTCCGTGCTGTTGAAAAACCAGCTGATAGCCGCTCCTTTGCTAACGCGGAGCCACAAAGAGTAACTTCACAAAGAGTAACTTCACGTAGCGAACAAACAGCCGCACTCGAACAGCCGGTTAAGCAGGCCGGCTGGGTGACGGTTCGTAGTAAGCATAGCTCTAGATTTCAGCCCCCAGATCACCACCAACCCATCTGCGTTTCTAATAAATTTTCCCCTCTGAGCGACAGTCTCGCCGAGGAGCCGACCTTAATTATTGGCAGCTCTGTAATAAGAAACGTGGCACTAAAGAAACCAGGAACCATAGTTAAATGCCTACCAGGGGCCAGAACGGGCGACATAGAATCCTACCTAAAACTGCTGGCTAAGGATAAGCGTAAATACAGTAAGACTGTTATTCATGCTGGCGGTAATGACACCCGGTCACGCTGATCAGAGGTCACCAAAGTTGGTGTTGCTTCGGTGTGTGAGTTTGCTAAAACAATATCGGACTCTGTAATTTTCTCTGGTCCCCTGCCTGATCTGACCAGTGATGACAAGTTTAGCCGCATGTCATCATTCAACCGCTGGTTGTCTAGGTGGTGTCCAGAAAACGACGTGGGCTACATTGATAACTGGCAAACTTTCTGGGGAAAACCTGGTCTGATCAGGAGAGACGGCATTCATCCCACTTTGGATGGTGCAGCTCTTCTTTCTAGGAATCTGGCCGGATTTATTAGTTCTCCTAAATGCTGACAACCCAGGGTCCAGACCAGGAAGCAGAGCCGTAGTTTAACACACCTCTCTGCAGCTTCTGTACTGTTACCCACCCATTACCCTATTGAGACGGTGTCTTTCCCACGGCCAAAACCTAACAGATCAAAAACTGATCTAAAGGGAACAAATCATAAAAATCTAATAAAAATCCATACGGATTACTTTGAACCAAAAAATAATAGAATTAAATGTGGTCTATTAAATATAAGGTCTCTCCCTCCAAAGACTTTGTTAGTTAATGAATTGATTTCTGATAATCAGATTGATTTGTTTTGTCTCACAGAAACCTGGCTACAAGAGGACTACGTTAGTATAAATGAGTCAACTCCCTCCAGTTATTCAAATTTCCACATTCCCAGATCTGTGGGAAGAGGAGGAGGAGTGGCAACCATCTTTCAGTCTGATTTATTAATTAGTCCCAGGCCAATTAATAATTACAGTTCTTTTGAACATTTAACCCTCAGTTTCCCTCATCCAAACTGCAAAGCAATAAAACTTCTTCTGTTTATTGTTTTGTATCGTCCACCAGGCCCTTACACTCAGTTTTTGGATCAACTGTCAGACTTCTTATCTGATTTGGTGTTAAATACTGACAAGGTTATTATAGTGGGTGATTTTAACATCCATGTTGACACTGAATGTGATAACCTTAGTGTAGCCTTTAAAACTATCCTAGATTCAATTGGTTTTGCTCAAAATGTGCATAAGCCAACGCACTCTCGGCTCCATACTTTGGACCTTGTGCTGACATATGGCATTGATTGTGAAGAATTAACAGTATTCTCTCACAACCCTGTCCTATCTGATCATTTTTTAATAACATTTGAGTTTAATCTAACCGATTTCTCCACCCCCAAAAGAGGGTTCCATTATAGTAGATCTTTATCGGATAATGCTGTATCAAAACTTAAAGAGTCTGTCCCCCTCTTAATATCCTCAGTATTGCAGAAATGCCCTGTAGATGGCAGCAATGCTGTTTCTTCCCATTCACAAATAGATACATTTGCCAACAGTGTGACTTCCTCATTGCGTTCTGCATTAGATAATGTAGCTCCCTTAAAAAAGAAGGTGATAATTCACAGGAAGCTGGCTCCCTGGTTTAATTCAGAGCTGCGTTCTTTGAAGCACAATGTTAGGAAATTGGAGAGAAAATGGCGCTCTACACACCAAGAGGAATCCTACTTAATCTGGAGGGACAGTCTATTGTTGTATAACAAGACCCTTCGCAAAGTTAGAGCAGCATATTTTTCATCATTAATTGAAGAGAATAAAAATAATCCTAGATTTCTCTTTAGTACAGTTGCCAAACTTACTCAGAGCTGCAGCTCTGTTGATCCATCCATTCCCTTAGCTCTTCGTAGTAATGATTTTATGGGATTCTTCATAAATAAAATTGATGCCATTAAAAATAAAATAATTGGCATCCTCCCAAACATGATTACCTCATCCCCAGTAAGTAAGGCAGCATTGGAGGAATCTTTAGAACCTGCGCTGTGTCTGAACTGTTTAGAAGCAGTAAAGCTTTCTGAGCTATCTAAAATCTTAGCTTCATCTAAACCTTCTACCTGTATGTTAGACCCAGTCCCAACCAAGTTGTTTAAGGAGGTATTCCCTTTGATCAGTGGTCCTATTTTAGACATGATTAATCTATCCTTAGTAAATGGATATGTACCACAGGTTTTTAAAGTAGCTGTTATTAAACCTTTACTTAAGAAACCTTCTCTTGATCAAGATGAGCTAGTAAACTACAGACCTATATCTAATCTTCTTTTCTTATCTAAAATTCTTGAGAAAGTAGTTGCTAATCAACTTTGTGAACATTTACAAAGCAATGACCTACTTGAGGAGTTTCAGTCAGGCTTCAGAGCTCATCATAGCACTGAAACGGCTCTGGTGAAGGTCACTAATGATATTCTCATGGCCTCAGATAATGGACTTGTGTCTGTACTTGTCCTGTTAGATCTTAGTGCTGCATTTGATACAGTTGATCACAATATTCTCCTACAAAGACTTGAACATACTGTAGGGATTAAGGGGAAAGCATTAGGCTGGTTTAAATCTTATCTGTCGGACAGATTCCAGTTTGATCATGTTAATAATAAATCTTCCTCAAACTCTAGGGTCACCTGTGGAGTACCACAGGGTTCAGTCCTTGGACCAATTCTCTTTACTATATATATGCTTCGATCGGCAAAATTATCAGACAGCATGGGATTAATTTCCACTGTTATGCTGATGACACTCAGCTATATCTATCCATAAATCCTGATGAATCCAATCAATTACTTCGACTGCAGTCATGTCTTGATGACATCAAAAGCTGGATGACTTCAAATTTCCTGCATCTAAATTCTGACAAGACCGAAGTTGTAATCTTTGGGCCAGAGTCCTCAAAAAATAAACTTCTTAACCAATCACTTAATCTGGATGACATTAATTTGGCCTCTGGTAATAAAGTAAAAAACCTTGGTGTTATTTTTGACCAAGACATGTCATTTAAATCCCATATTAAACAGGTTTCCAGAGTTTCCTTTTTTAACCTCCGGAATATCGCCAAAATTAGAAACATTCTGTCCAGGAGTGATGCTGAAAAACTAGTCCATGCATTTGTTACTTCAAGGCTGGACTATTGTAATTCTTTACTATCAGGAAGTCCACAAAATGCAATTCAAAGTCTTCAGCTGATCCAAAATGCTGCAGCAAGAGTTCTGATGAAAATCAACAAGAGGGATCATATTTCTCCAATTTTAGCTTCCCTTCATTGGCTTCCTGTTAAATCAAGAATAGAATTTAAAATTCTTCTTCTAACGTATAAAGCCCTTAATAATCAAGCTCCATCATATATCAGAGCTCTGATTACTCCGTATGTTCCTAACAGAGCACTTCGCTCTCAGACTGCAGGTCTGCTGGTGGTTCCTAGAGTCTCTAAAAGTAGAATGGGAGGCAGATCCTTTAGCTATCAGGCTCCTCTCCTGTGGAACCAACTCCCAGTTTTGGTCCGTGAAGCAGACACCCTGTCTACTTTTAAGACTAATCTAAAAACCTTCCTTTTTGACAAAGCTTATAACTAGAGTGGCTCATGTTACTCTGAGCTACCTTTATAGTTTTGCTGCTATAGGCTTAGGCTACTGGAGGACATCAGGGCCTATTTTTCTCACTCTACTGATTTCTACTGTTCTCCAGTCTACTGTTCTCCAGATTTGCATTGCATTACATTGAAATGATTGTTGTCATTTCAGCTTTTAACTTTTTGTTCTCTCTCTTTTTTCTTCATAGTAGGTACACCTGGTCTGACGTTCTGTTGACTGTGAAATCATCCAGGGAGGACAGATCACCGACTATTACCATCTAATGTAGAACAGATTACTAGATCAATGTGTGCTTCTGTGCTTTTTTGTCTCTCTTGTTGTGTCTCTGCTCTGTCTTCTGTAACCCCGGTCGAGGCAGATGACCGTTCATACTGAGCCCGGTTCTGCCGGAGGTAAAAAGGCTCCAGGCCCAGATGGATTCCCTATTGAGTTTTATAAGGAGTTCTGGAATATTCTGGCACCAACGTTTCACAGAATGTTGCAAGAAATTCAGGAAAATGGCAGATTTCCAGCTAATATGAACTCTGCCACCATCAGTCTTCTGCTTAAGCCAGGCAAAGTTCCTATGTTGCCCACCAGTTTTCGTCCCATATCCTTAATCAACGTAGATATTAAAATACTCTGTAAAGCTTTTGCAAAAAGATTAGACAAAGTCACTCCTTTCATAATCCACCCAGACCAAACTGTTTTTATCAGAGGAAGACAGTCTTCCACAAACACACGCAGATTACTTAATTTAATAGATTATTCCTACATTACAAATAATAAAACTATTATAATGTCTTTAGATGCAGAAAAAGCATTTGATAGAGTAAATTGGAATTTTCTATAACCAATTTTTTTATAAATTGGTTAAAAATTTTACACAGCTCTCCTACAGCCTGTGTCAGGACAAATAATCAAACATCTTCCAGTTTATGTCTCCAGAGGGGCACTAGGCAAGGATGCCCGCTTTCCCCCTCACTTTTTGCCATTTTTATTGAACCTCTAGCACAGGGGTCACTAATTAAAAATCAGCGGGGTCCGAATAACAAAAATCAACAACCAGTAAAGGTCCGAACACATTTTTAATTACAATCCGTTACTTCACATAGTATTTAACACTGAAATAAAATGTTTATGCATCCACCTTATACATTGACTTTTTAAACAAAAAATAACATAAAAATAGAACGTTTTTCTATTTTAAAATCCAAAGTGCTTTTTGATTTTGCTTTTGCTTTTTTTTCTAAAAAGTAGCCAGCAGCAGCAAACCTGACCGACACAGCTCATTGGCTAATTTGCATCACGTGCAGCCCATATTTTCCCGGAGCCATGGACATCATGCTGCATTAGTTGCTTATTGTGCAAAGTCAACCAAATCTGGTACTTTTAAAATATCCATTGAAAATTCCTGTATCTCTGCCACCTTTCAGCTTTAGAGCCTTTGCGTCATCCTGGACAGCCTCTCCATCACTTTCCACATCCACATCATCATCTGGTTAACTTTCATCTCTGCAGCATCAAGTTCTTCCTTCACACTGTTGACAAACTGGTCCACAGTCCACTTTACAATTTCAGCTCCCTTTCCTCTCTGTCCTCCAGAAACCCTCCAGAAACTGCAGCTAGTACAAAGACAACAGCTTGCATCATTACATAATCTACTTCACATCTGTACATTAACTCCACTGGCTCCCTGTCACATTCAATATAAATTAATCCTATGATCATACAAGGCCAAACACGGCCATGGAAATGCAGGAAACATCTCCAACATTATCATGACATAATACATTTTAATTTGACACAGATTGCACATGACAATAATCAGTCTCTGCTTTGCCCGTTATTGTTCACCAATTAATGATTACAGTTTATAAAAAGGCATGATTTAACTTTTTTGAAGTTTAATAAAATGGTTATATTTTAGCCCAGTGACTGGAGAGCTGTCCAGGATGAACCCTGTGTCCGCGCTCCACTTTAACTTCATAAAAAAACTCTCTGAGAATCGCCTTTCTCTGGCCTCACTCAGTTAGAACCCGTTCTCCAGTCCATGTTGTAGCTGCAGTTTATTTGTTTTATCTTTTTGATGTAGTTTTCTTAGCAATCTGTAAGCATCAAAATCCTTGTCATTTTATTTAGTGTCCTGGAGCGCAGCTGCTCATCAGGTGAACACTGCTGCATACCGACAGCCGATGAAGCTCTGCCTTCTTTGCTTCAGAACAGCGTAGTTTTTTTTTTTTTTTTTTTACTTATTCCGAATCGGACCCAGACAAATGCGGCACATTATTTCATATTCCGACTCTTCTTCAAGGGTCATGCTAAATTAGCCTGAGCTAGCGCGTTACTCTTCTTTGTGTTTTAAATGAAACATAATAGCGAATCACGGGGAGATGCCTGGTTGGTCGCCGCGTTTATCAGCGAGGGAATAAACGGTGACAGACGACGTGGCAACAGGTGGAAATAATTCATTAATTAACTGCTGGAGCAGCAACAGAGACGCTTACCGAGGGAAGTCGTTGTTTGCTGTTCTATCTGCTGAACTTTATGACCTGCTTGTTCATAAATCCAAAGAAAACCTTTGACCACCGGTACATTCATTCATGTCTGATCTGTGGTCAGTTTGAGACGCTCTTCCAAAGGTTATAATGATTAAACACCGATAAACCTCACACTGGCAATGTCCGCTTTGCAAAGACCCGCCCTACTCTCTTTCTGATTGGCTAATGTCCCGCCTCTGCCAGGTTTAATTGGTTGAGAGCAGCTTCAGTGTAAAACCTTGAAAAAAAAGTCTAGACGGGGCTTTTTGCGCTCAATTTCCAAATGACGGAAATCCGTCGCATCGACGGAGAACTTTAACCCCTGAGTTAGACACTGTCGTCAGACAACATGCAGTAATTTATAAATGTTTTAAATCAGGTTGAGTCCGGATTAGCCAGCAGGTGGGTCCGGATCCGGACCGTGGTCCGCTAATCCGTGACCTCTGCTCTAGCAGCAACAATTAGACAAACAAAGGTTATTAAAGGTATAAAATGCATGAATATTGAGCATAAGATTAGTCTTTATGCTGATGATGTATTACTCTATCTTCAGCACTCAAACTCTTCCCTTTCTCAAGTAATTAGATTACTAGAATCCTTCTCAAAGGTTTCAGATTACTCTATAAACTGAAACTAAATCTACGGTACTGCCAATTAATTGCTCTTTCCAAAACCCCCTAGATTTACATTTGCGATCAGGAAATATTACATATTTGGGTATCACTGTGTCATCTAAACTTGCGGATTTTTTAAAATCTAATCACATCCCACTTTTAAAAAAGATAGAAGATGACCTGGATAGATGGAAATCGCTTCCAATTTCACTCATGGGTAGGGTAGCATCGATTAAAATGATGGTATTACCTAGAATTAATTACTTATTTTCAATGATCCCCAATAAACCATCATCTGACTGGTTTAAATCTCTAGACTCTTCAATCTCTAAATTTCTTTGGAAAGATAAACCACCCCGTATCAGCTTAAAGACGCTACAGAAAACTAAAGACAGAGGTGGACTAGATCTGCCTAACTTCCATAAGTACTACTTGGCAAATAGACTACAATATACACTCCTGATCAAAATCTTAAGACCACTCAAAAAATTGCAAGAATTTGCATTTTGCACTATTGGATCTTAAGAAGGTTCTAAGTAGAGCTTCACAATGTTAAAAGGACAAATCAGTGCAAGAGACAAGAACATTTGAGCAGGGAATTGTCTGAAAACTGCATTTATACTCAAACATGATTTTTTCAGCTGATCAAAAGTTTAAGACCATAGTCTTTAAAAGCCAAAAGCTGTGCAAACATCTGGATTCCATGTCATTTTCTGTGAAGTCTTTACACTGTCAAGACCTCCTGATGGCAAAAGCAAAAAAGCTCACTGACTTTGAACGTGGTAGGATTGTTGAGCTGCATAAGCAAGGCCTCTCACAACGTGCCATCGCTGCTGAGGTTGGACGCAGTAAGACAGTCATTTTGCATTTTTTAAATGATCCTGAGGGTTATGGAACAAAAAAGTCAAGTGGTAGACCCCAAAAAATTTCACCAGCTCTGAGCCGCAGGATCCGATTGGCTGTCCGTCAAGACACGGGACGATCCTCTACCCAAATTAAGGCCATTACTGGTGCTGACTGCAGCCCAATAACCATCAGACGGCATCTGCGAGAGAAGGGCTTCAGAAACAAAAAACGTCTTCAAAGGCCACGTCTTCTTCAACGCCACAGAATTGCCCGTTTGGACTTTGCAAGGATGCACCAAACATGGGACATTGAAAGGTGGAAGAAAGTTGTCTTCTCTGATGAGAAAAAATTTAACCTTGATGGTCCTGATGGCTTCCAACGTTACTGGCATGACAGGGAGATCCCACCTGAGATGTTTTCTACACGGCACAGTGGTGGGGGCGCCATCATGATTTGGGGTGCGTTTTCCTTCAATGGAACAATGGAGCTTCAGGTTGTGCAGGGGCGTCAAACAGCTGCTGGCTATGTGGAGATGTTGCAGCGGGCATCCCTCATGACTGAGGGCCCTCGTCTGTGTGGTAATGATTGGGTTTTTCAACAGGACAATGCTGCAGTTCACAATGCCCGCCTGACAAAGGAGTTCTTCCAAGAGAATAACATCACTCTTTTGGACCATCCTGCATGTTCCCCGGATCTAAACCCAATTGAGAACATTTGGGGATGGATGGCAAGGGAAGTTTACAAAAATGGACATCAGTTCCAGACAATGGATGCCCTTCGTGAAGCCATCTTCAACACTTGGAGCAACGTTCCCACTAGCCTCCTGGAAACACTGGCATCGAGCATGCCTAAACGATTGTTTGAAGTCATCAACAAGAAAGGTGGAGCTACTCATTACTGAGTCCTTTTTTTTGACATTTTGATTTCTGTTTTGGGGGGTTTTAGGTTTTTTTTGAGCTATGGTCTTAAACTTTTGATCAGCTGAAAAAATCATGTTTGAGTATAAATGCAGTTTTCAGACAATTCCCTGCTCAAATGTTCTTGTCTCTTGCACTGATTTGTCCTTTTAACATTGTGAAGCTGTACTTAGAACCTTCTTAAGATCCAATAGTGCAAAATGCAAATTCTTGCAATTTTTTGACTGGTCTTAAGATTTTGATCAGGAGTGTATCACTATATGGATAAAGCATAATCCTTTAGACGAGCCCTGGATAGATATAGAACAGAAAATATGCAATAATATCACAATTTCAGATTTGCCGTTTATTAGCTCAAATATAAGACGGCATACATGCTTTAAAAATATCAATATCAGCTCTACTCTGACAGCATGGTGGGAGTTTCTTAAAATGACAAAGTCATCACTTATCCCATGCAGTCGTACACCCATCTGGAACAACCATGACATCCTACAAAATAATAATATGATAAACTTTACATACTGGAAGAATAAACGTATTGAATATCTGGAACATTTACTTGATGGAACCGAGTTCATCAATTTTTCCAAACTAAATATGCAATATGGCATTAGTAAAAATAAATTCTTGGAATATGAACAACTTAAATCTATAATTAAAAATAAATATAAGCATATTAATGGTGGTTTACAAATCCCAACTAATATATTAGAGTTCCTAGATTTAACCCCCCCCCCCAAACTACTGTCTAAATCATACAGGACACTGACTAAAATAGATGATTCGATATCTCTTCCTATAATGAAGTGGAAAGAGGATTTATCAGTCAGCTTTGAACAAAACATCTGGGCTCAGATATGTCTAAGAACTTTTAAATTGACTAGAAACACCAACTTACAACTAATACAATACAAAATCCTTCACAGAGTACACTACACAGGACAAAGATTATTCAAGATGGGGTTGGCACAATCTAATATCTGTCCACACTACATAGGCAATCATCCTGATAATTATTTTCATGCGTTATGGTTATGCACACCAGTCCAGAGGTTCTGGACACAGATATGTAAGGACTTATCAAAGTGCTTGAGCTGTAAAATTACACCTTCCCCATCAGTTTGCTTGCTCGGTAATTTTGAGGAAAGTCCTCTGAAAAAAGAAATAGTTTACATGGTTTTCACTGCTTTATGTATCGCAAAGAAAACTATCCTCATGAATTGGAAAAGTAAACAAAATCTCAGTATCAATCAGTATAGAGATCTTTTGTTGGATCATATTAATCTAGGGACAGCATCTGCTTCCACATCTGATTGGTCTCTTTGGGCTCCTCTGATCAACACCATCACTTAGTGGAATAGGGGGCGGTGGGTTACTTCCTGCAGGGCGCAGTGGCTGGATGGAGGGGTTCCTGGGGCCCTGGGGGCACTTGGAGTAGGGCGCCTGGTGGATCCGGCTCCGGGGTCTGTTGCCCCCATCTGGGAGGAGCTTGGGAGGCCTACGGGTGGCCTAAAGCAGCCGCTTGCGGCGCTCTTTGGGAGCTGCGTGTTGACGGACGTGGGTTACTGACCTGGTAGCTGTGCTGCCGCTGGGTGGGGCCGGGGTGGATCTGGGGGTCTGGGGTCTCTGGGGCGCGCCGCCCTTGCGCGGGGGCCCCGGCGGGGCCTCGGGGGATCCGGTTCCGGGGGGTGTGCCGCTTTTGGTGTGGGCCGGCGCGCGCCCGGGTGTCCGCCCCTGCACGGGGCCTCGGGTGCGCTGGGGGGCCTCGGGGCCTGTTGAGCTGGTAGGGGGGCATGGTCATTAACATCTCAGGGCAGATGCTCTTCTCCTTCATTGGATAGGCACTCTGCTAGTGGGGGGAGGGGGAAGGAGGGGGAGTAGGGACCTACCCAGCCTGGATGTCTACTGTCGAATGTATGGTGAGTTGTTTGAACGTTAGTGTTGGGGAGGGATTAAATCTACGGGTGTGGGGGGGGGTGGACGTTCTGGTGGGCTTGTGTCCGGCCCCCTGTCCCGGTCCTGGTCCGTGTCGTCCTCCGGTGCGGGTTTCGCTTGGGGGGTGGGGTTTGGGATGGCTCGTGCGGGCCGGCTGGCTAGGGTCCCCCCCTCTTATTTATTTATTTATTAATTATTATTATTATTTATTTATTTATTTCGTGTTTTTTTGGGGGGGGGGTAAAGCCAGTAGGCTTGGTGGGTGGGCTGGGGGGGGTTGAGGTGTTGGTCCTGGTGGGTGGTTGGCTGGCGGGCCCTGTGGCCTCTCCCTGGCCCCCGGGCTACGGTGGTGCCGCTGGCGAGGCCCCCTTCTCTGGGTGGGGCTTTCGGGGAGCGGGGGTGCCTATTGGAGTCAGTAGGGGAGCTGGCTCCCTGGGATAGCTTCCCAGTCATTTGCTCCCCATCCCCGGACTCCTCCCTCTGCCTGCTCCATCACACCGCCACACATGTAGGTCCTGGGGGAGAGGGCGTTACTGGAGGTTGCCACTTTCTGGTGACGCCCCTCTCCCCAATTTTAACATGCATCTTAAACACTTTCACTTCAAACATTTTCACAACGCACACTCATGTAGGCCATGGTAGGGGGGGTGGGGGGAAGACGTCTGGGGGGGGGGCTTATGTTGTGTGAGCCTCACCTCGGACGGCTCCCTTCACCTTCTCTCCCACTTAGACATTGAGGGTTCTGGGCAGTCGCCCGGAGGGGGTGCGCTGGCAACAGCTTCCTTCCGGAAGGGGGGTGGGCTGTGCCGTGCATCCCCTTCGGCGCTCCCAGTTTTTAAACGCACTTCAGAACAACATGCAACAACACAACATCTGAGCAGGCGTAGGGAGGATCGGGGTCTTCTGCACACCCCCGTTCTCCAATGGCGGCAAGGAGTCTGGGGCCTGGAGGAGGTGCGGGCCACTGTGTCCGGGGTCTTGGCGGGGGGCTGCAAAGGGTAGTCAGCGGCTTGCCAGGTCTGGGGCTGACGCCTCCACTCCCCCCAGGAGGGGCGGGGGGCAGGGGTGGCAAGGGTAAGGTGGGGGAGGGAGGGGGTTTATTAGGTATTTAGGGGGTGAGGGGGGCTCTGGCTGGGTGGCTCGTACGGGTCGTGTTGGCCCGCCCTCTTTGGGGGGCCCGGTCCGGGGGGCGTCTGGTCCAGGGCCGGGGGTCGGGCACAAGCAGTCGTATAGTCGATTTGGGGTGACCCCCCCCCCCCCTCTGGTCAGTGTTGGATGCGAGTTTTATGTGGGAATGTGTGTACAGTGTCTTTTTTTTTTAATCTGTGTGTGGTGAGTGGGGCACAAGGGAGGGATGATGTGAATGAGTTTTCCTTTTTTTTTTTTTTTTTTTCCAGGTATGGGTGTGGTCCGCTCCCTCTCCCAAGAACATCTCAAGTCTCCGCTAGGTGCGGAGCCCATCCCCCCACGTCCTGCCCTCCTCCGCTTCGTTGGCAGGCGCCTTGGCCCTCTGGCGCATTGGTTGGCTTCGGGTTTGGGGCGGGTTCCCGGGCGTGCGCCGGCCCACTCCCGGTGGCCTCTTCGCGGGGCCTGGCCCCCCGGCCGGGACCCCCGTCGCGGAGGCGGGGTGCCCCTGGGGCCTCTGGCCCCCAGGGCCCATGGCCGGGATCACTTCAGCGGGGCTAGCTACCGGCGGAGCCCACGGGCTCGTCCCCGCGGCTCTTGAGGGCGTCGGCATTGCGGTGGCTGGGGGATTTCCTCGGGGTCGTCTCTGCTCCTTCCTTGGGGGGGGGTTGCAGATATCCTGTGTCGGCCCCTCCTGGGCGACCTGCTTTAGGGACCCCTTTGGGAGTCCGGGGTTATGGGTCCCCTGACTCCTGCCTCTGTGCTCGGGGAAGGCGGGCCTTTGGTTCTCCACAACCACTATCAAGCTATTTCCTTCTGGATAATTTTCACCTAAACTAGTGCACTCTCACATCTCCCACAGGTGCTGGGTCCCAGGTATTAAGTGTTCACTTATATACAGTAATCTTATAATTTATTTATTTATTTATGTTCTTTCACTTTCTTTTTTCAAGTATCACATTACACATGTCAGCTTACATAATAATATATATGATTTAGCAATGGCTAGGTGTTATTCGATTGTATCTGTTGCTTTATGTCTGTTGGTTGTGCTGTTCTTTTTGCATCTCTCTTTCCAGGTGACGGAGCAGACGGAGAAGGTTTTATCATTCTCTCCCTTTTATCTCCTCTTTCTTTCACCTCTACTCTTTTTTTTCTTTTCTTTCTCTTTCACTTCTTGTTCTTCCTTTACTCTCCCGTTGTAATGTCCATATAATTTGAAATTCTCCTTGCAGGAATCACAATAAAGCTATTTACAAGCATAAATCAAGTGGAGCACTATGGCGAAAGCTGTTCGCTCCACTTGTAAAAGCAAAATCTGTCGAGCTCTATCTGGCATTGAGACATCAATTCCTATTGCCACATTGCTAGACAGGACACTGGGGAGAAAAAAAAAAAAAAAGACATTGAGGGTTCTGGCCAGTTGCTTGGAGGGGGGCGCTGGCACCAGCTTCCTTCCGGAGTGGGGGTGGGCTGTGCCGTGCACCCCCTTCGGTGCTCCCAGTTTTAAACACACTTGAGAACAAAATGCAACAACACAACATCTGAGCGGGCGTAGGGAGGATCGTGGGGTCTTTTGCACACCCCCGATCTCCGATCGCGGCACGGAGTCTGGGGCCTGGAGGAGGTGCGGGACACTGGGTTCGGGGTCTTGGCGGGGGGCTGCTGTGGGTAGCCAGCGACTTGCCGGGTCTGGGGCTGACGCCTCTGCTCTCCCCAGAAAGGGGTGGGGGCAGGGGTGGCTAGGGTAAGGTTGGGGAGGGAGGGGGCTTATTAGGTATTTAGTGGGTGAGGGGGGTTCTGGTCGGATGGCCCGTGCGGGTCATGTTGGCCCCCCCTCTTTGGGGGGCCTGGTCCGGGGGGCGTCTGGTCCGGGGGCGGGGCGCCCCTGGGGCCTCTGGCCCTCAGGGCCCATGGCCGGGACCACTTCAGCGCGGCTGGCTGCCGGCGGAGCCCACGGGCTCGTCCCAGCGGCTCTTGGGGGCGTCGGTATTGCGGTGGCTGGGGGATTTCCTCGGGGTCGTCTCTACTCTTTCCTTGGGGGGGGGGGGGGTTGCAGATTTCCTGTGATGGCCCCTCTTGGGCGCACTGCTTTGGGGGCCCCTTTGGGAGTCCGGGGTTATGGGTCCCCTGACCCCTGACTCTGTGCTCGGGTAAGGCGGGTCTTTCCGGGCTATTTCCTTTTGGATAATTTTCACCTAAACTAGTGCACTCTCACAAACTCCCACAGGTGCAGGGTTCCAGGTATTAAGTGTTCACTTATATACAGAAAGCCTGTAATTTATTTATTTATTTTCTTTCACTTTCTTTTTTCAGGTATCACATTACACATGTCAGCTTAAATAATAATACATATGATTTAGCAATGGCATCAAGGTGTTACTTGATTGTATCTGTTGCTTTATGTCTGTTGGTTGTGCTGTTCTTTTTGCGTCTCTTTCCAGGTGATGGAGCAGACAGAGGACGTTTTATCATTCTCTCCCTTTTATCTCTTCTTTCTTTCACCTCTTCTCTTTCTTTTTTTTCTCTTCTTGTTCTTCCTTTACTCTCCTACTTTCCCATTGTAGTGTCCATATAATTTGAAATTCACCCTGCAGGAATCACAATAAAGCTATTTACATGCACAAATCAAGCGGAGCACAATGGCGAAAGCTGTTTGCTCCACTTGTGAAAGCAAAATCTGTTGAGCTCTATTTGGCATTAAGACATCAATTCTTATTGCCACATTGCTAGACAGGACACTGAAAAAAAAAAAAAAAAAAAAAAAAAAAGAAGTCCTATGCAAGTTCTTTGAGAGATGCACGCTTACAGTTCTATTCTAACATTATCAACAACAGTCCTGGCAACTCCAAGAAACTTTTCTCAACCATGAATTACATCCTGAAACCGCAAACTCACTCTCATACAGAAGACACAGAAGAGAGGTGCAACAATTTCATCACTTTTTTCAGCAGAAAAGTAGGTACCATCCGCTCCCTGCTATCCAGTTTCTCCACACTGCCTGTCCCGACTGCCAACCCACAACCTCTCCCCTGTTTTTGGTCATCTCACAGCGAGAGGTTGAGGACATCATCAAAAAGATGAAACCATTCACCTGCGCCCTGGACCCTTTCCCCACAGTCCTGGTAAAATCCAATCTCCATACCATAAGTCCCCTTATCACAAAGGTCATTAACAACTCCCTCCACTCCGGCCAGGTTCCATCAACACTGAAAACTGCTGTCATCAGGCCATTTCTCAAAAACCCACCCTAGACCCAGAAGTCTTTGCCAACTACAGACCTATGTCCAACCTTCCGTTCCTTTCAAAGGTGCTGGAAAAAGCAGTTGCCGCTCAGCTTCAGGACCATCTAAAACAACTCGACCTGTTTGAAAAATTTCAGTCTGGTTTTCGCACGGGCCACAGCACAGAAACAGCTCTGGTCAGGGTCACAAATGACCTGTTGATGACAGCAGACACTGGCTCCCCATCTCTTCTCATCCTCCTGGACTTGACTGCAGCATTCGACACTGTGGATCACAACATCCTCTTCCATCCTTTAAACTCCTCTATCGGTGTCTCTGAGTCTATGACTGGTTTTCATCGTACCTCACTGGAAGAACTGAGTATGTCACATTGGGAAAGGCTAAATCCCTGGCTCACAACGTCACCTGTGGTGTCCCTCAAGGCTCAGTACTCAGTCCCACCTTGTTTATTCTGTACATGCTCCCCCTTGGCCATCCCCCTTGTCATCAGCTGGCATGGGATTTCATTCCATTGCTAAGCTGATGACACTCAGCTCTACCCAACTCCCTCTGCTGCCCTGCCATCATCAACTTTGACCAACTGCCTGGAGGAGGTAAAGGCGTGAATGAAGCAAAACTTTCTTCAGCTAAACAGCTCCAAGACTGAAGCCATCTTAGTCAGCACTCCACACCAGATTCGGTCATCTGACATCACCAGCATCACCTTCTCTGGATAAACCCTTTCCACTGTCAACATCTGCCACTAACCTCGGTGTTAAAATGGACTCTCATCTGACCTTTGAGGCTCACATCAAACACCTCTGCAAGACCTCCGTCTTCCACCTCAGAAACATTGCCAAGCTTCATCCCACACTCACTCCTGCAGATGCGGAAAAGCTTGTCCACGCTTTTGTTTCAATCAATCAATGCTTCTCAGCTTAGATGCTGAAAAAGCATTTGATCGAGTCGACTGGGTGTTTCTGAGATAGACATTTGTCCAGGGCCGGGGCCGGGGGTCGGGCACAAGCAGTCGTATAGTCGATTTGGGGTGACCCCCCCCCCCCTCTGGTCAGTGTTGGATGCGAGTTTTATGTGGGAATGTGTGTACAGTGTCTTTTTTTTTTAATCTGTGTGTGGTGAGTGGGGCACAAGGGAGGGATGATGTGAATGAGTTTTCCTTTTTTTTTTTTCCCAGGTATGGGTGTGGTCCGCTCCCTCTCCCAAGAACATCTCAAGTCTCCGCTAGGTGCGGAGCCCATCCCCCCACGTCCTGCCCTCCTCCGCTTCGTTGGCAGGCGCCTTGGCCCTCTGGCGCATTGGTTGGCTTCGGGTTTGGGGCGGGTTCCCGGGCGTGCGCCGGCCCACTCCCGGCGGCCTCTTCGCGGGGCCTGGCCCCCCGGGGGGCGGCCGGGACCCCCGTCGCGGAGGCGGGGTGCCCCTGGGGCCTCTGGCCCCCAGGGCCCATGGCCGGGATCACTTCAGCGGGGCTAGCTACCGGCGGAGCCCACGGGTTCGTCCCCGCGGCTCTTGAGGGCGTCGGCATTGCGGTGGCTGGGGGATTTCCTCGGGGTCGTCTCTGCTCCTTCCTTGGGGGGGGGTTGCAGATATCCTGTGTCGGCCCCTCCTGGGCGACCTGCTTTAGGGACCCCTTTGGGAGTCCGGGGTTATGGGTCCCCTGACTCCTGCCTCTGTGCTCGGGGAAGGCGGGCCTTTGGTTCTCCACAACCACTATCAAGCTATTTCCTTCTGGATAATTTTCACCTAAACTAGTGCACTCTCACATCTCCCACAGGTGCTGGGTCCCAGGTATTAAGTGTTCACTTATATACAGTAATCTTATAATTTATTTATTTATTTATGTTCTTTCACTTTCTTTTTTCAAGTATCACATTACACATGTCAGCTTACATAATAATATATATGATTTAGCAATGGCTAGGTGTTATTCGATTGTATCTGTTGCGGTTGAGGACATCATCAAAAAGATGAAACCATTCACCTGCGCCCTGGACCCTTTCCCCACAGTCCTGGTAAAATCCAATCTCCATACCATAAGTCCCCTTATCACAAAGGTCATTAACAACTCCCTCCACTCCGGCCAGGTTCCATCAACACTGAAAACTGCTGTCATCAGGCCATTTCTCAAAAACCCACCCTAGACCCAGAAGTCTTTGCCAACTACAGACCTATGTCCAACCTTCCGTTCCTTTCAAAGGTGCTGGAAAAAGCAGTTGCCGCTCAGCTTCAGGACCATCTAAAACAACTCGACCTGTTTGAAAAATTTCAGTCTGGTTTTCGCACGGGCCACAGCACAGAAACAGCTCTGGTCAGGGTCACAAATGACCTGTTGATGACAGCAGACACTGGCTCCCCATCTCTTCTCATCCTCCTGGACTTGACTGCAGCATTCGACACTGTGGATCACAACATCCTCTTCCATCCTTTAAACTCCTCTATCGGTGTCTCTGAGTCTATGATTGGTTTTCATCGTACCTCACTGGAAGAACTGAGTATGTCACATTGGGAAATGTGACATAGTAGTCCAGCCTGTTTCCTCCAGGCTGGACTACTGCAATGTGCTCCTCATCACTCATTTACTGAGTGTATATAGCTTCTGTATATATATCCATTTTATTTTATTGTATTTTTATTTTTTGTCTGCACCATCAACACCAAGTCAAATTCCTTGTAAGTGCAAACCTACTTGGCGATAATACTTGATTCTGATTCTGATTCTGATCAGGACCCCTGAGAAAAGCCTTCAGAAACTGCAGTACATACAAAACAGCGCTGCTCGGATCCTGATGAGGGTGCGCAAACATGACCACATCACCCCCATACTCAAATCACTTCACTGGCTACCTGTCCCACTCAGGATTGAGTACAAGGTCTCCCTACTTACCCACTGGTGCATCCATGGTGATGCCCCACCATACCTCAAGGAACTTCTCACCCCACAGACCTCAACACGCACCCTCCGATCTACATCAACATATCTGCTGAAACCACCTAGGACGAAGCGCCGTACAATGGGAGTTTGGGCTTTCTGCTCAGCTGCTCCCAGGCTGTGGAATGCTCTCCCGGATTACATGAGGACCGCACAGACTGTGGATGCTTTTAAACGTGGCCTTAAAACCCACCTTTTTGGGAGAGCTTTTAATTGAACTCTTGCCCCTTTTACTTATTGTCTTTGTTTATTTTATCTTTTTTTACTTTTTTATTTTTCATGCTCTCCATGTGTTTTTATTTAGCACTTACCTGTTTTACTATGTAGCATTTTGGGATTTGTATAAATATAAAGTGCATTACAAATCCAATGTATCATTATTATTATTTATTATAATGATTATTATTATATAAGGACGTCAAGGAACAAATAACATAGGGAGAACGCTGAACCTGCAGGCAATAGCGGCAATCAATGCTTCTCAGCTTAGATGCTGAAAAAGCATTTGATTGAGTCGACTGGGTGTTTCTGAGATAGACATTGATAGAAATGGGCTTTGGGAAAGAATTTGTGGCCTGGATCAATCTACTGTATTTTACAAGCTACCGCACCCTGTTGGCGGTGAAACACCCTTAGTGGACCCAGCCCGTTTTACCCTTCAGGCGACCCCCACTTAACTATAACTTTAGATGTGAGACTCTAGAAACAGTAAAGTATATTTCAACTTATTTAATCTATCAAAGTCAGAGAAACGGTTACAGACACATCAGCGCTGATCTTGATCGGCAAGACGCCCCGATTGCTCATCACACAAACATTATATAGGGATCTAGGTACACACCCATGCAAGGGTTGTACACTTCCTAACTGTGTCATCAGTAGAGAAAATGTGTCAACTCCGGGGTGGTATCTGATAGATTTGTTGCCAATCTTTTTGTCGGTGCTATCTAAGTGTGCCATGCAGCTCCTATGTCAAGGTGATCGCTCCACTGACCCAGTTGATATCTTAACATGTATAAAGAGCCCAGCTCCAAAGTTAGAGTTAATGGTCACTGCTTTAGTATTTTAAAATAAAGAACGAATGAATAAAACACTCGTTAAAAGTCTGGACAAAATGCTCCGGACCAGAGTCCATCTCAAGGGCGATGTTGATTATAGGGAACATAGAATTCCCTCGTTCGGTGTGGGATAGGGGGTTCAGAACAGACCTGGGTGTTTTATGGTCCGCGGGCCACATCCGGCCTGCGAGGCGTCCCTGTCCGGCCCATCAGTCAGAAAAACAAGTACTTTCGTGTAGATGCGACGCAACAGTCTTTTATTTTGAAAGGGCTTGACACATTGTTTACAAGCGCGCACAGCATACACGTGCACACCACTATCTGTCTCCCCCGGTCTGTCCAGTGACAGGTCAGGTCACGAAGCAAGCACATTTTCCCCCCAAAATGTTGACACATAAAAAAAGAAAACAAGGCATGGACAGAGAAATATTTGTTCACAGAAGTCAAAGGTAAAGCCTTGTGTTTAGTTTGTGGCACACAAGTGGCTGTGTTAAAGGATTACAATCTGAATCGTCACTACGTGACCAAGCACGAGGAAGGATGCAAGAACTTTTCTGATAAAGAGCGCGCCACTGACTTGTCAGTTTTGCTAGCCAAGCTGCAATCTCAACAAACACTTTTGAGAAAATGCTTGGCATCTAGAGCTGCTGCAGTCAAGACATGTTTTGTTATCTCTCACAAGATAGCAAGAAAGAGTAAACCCTTTTCTGATTGTGAGTTCATTAAAGACTGTTTACTGGACTCATCCGCAATAATTTGCCCAGACAAAAAGGGCGCCTTTGGGAACGTATCACTATCGCGCCGCACTGTGACGCGAAGGATTGAGGACATCGCAAAAAACCTGGAGGAACAACTAAAGGAGGTCGTGAAGGGCTTTGACTACTTCTCCCTAGCTCTGGATGAGAGCAGTGATGTACGGGACACTGCCCAGCTGCTCATCTTCGAGCACGGGATCAACGCAGACTTTGGAATGACAGAGGAGCTGGCGGGAATGCGATCAATGAAAGGGACAACAACGGGGGGTGATCTCTTTACGGAGGTAAATACATGTCTGGAAAACTTGGGACTGAAACTGAACAAACTGGTGGTCGTGACAACAGACGGCTGCCCAAATCTGACAGGAAAAAACATTGGTCTATTGAAGAAAACACAAGATTAAGTGGGATAAATTAACCCTCAACAAAAGTTAACTTTCTTGCATTGTATAATACACCAGGAAGTGTTATGCAAATCCATGTTGAATGTGAATCACGTAGTTGAAGTTGTAACAAAAACTGTAAACTTCATAAGAGCAAGAGCTCTTAATCATAGACAATTTATTTCACTTTTAGAATAATCTGAGACTGAGCAACGTAACATTAGCTACCATACAGCTGTGAGATGGCTCAGTTTGGGAAAAGTGCTGAGAGGGTTCTGGGACCTGGGAGCTGAGATTCAGGAGTTCTGTGAGAGGAAGGGAAAGGACAATCCCCAGCTTTCAGAGGCAGACCGGTTGGCAGATCTTGCTTTTACTGTAGATGTGACTGCTCAAATGAATGAACTAGATATCAAACTGCAAAGCAAGGGACTTTTTGTATTTCAAATGTACAGTGCAGTCAAGGCTTTCAGTAGGAAGTTGCAGCTTCTTTCAAGCCAACTGAGGGATAATACTCTCACTCACATGCCAACACTAAGGCAAGCTACACCATCAGCAGATACACTGTTACTTTAATATACTTATACATACATTTTTAAAATATTTACAGAATATGTTTACTTTCTTATTACCTAAAGAATCATAAAAAGGCCAAATGAGCATTATACAATTTTTCGTTTTGGAGGTGCGGCCCTCCAGCACATTTCAGATTTGTCATGTGGCAAAACCGAACTGAACTAAAAGCTTGCAGAACCCTGACTGATAACATAAAACAAAGTACAAAATCAAACCACACCAAAATCCAAACTATTCCATAAACCAAAACTAAGACAGAAGCTAAATAGAAAACGTGAATCATGACAAAAAAAACCAATGTAGCATTATGTTGGTGAAATTGTGGAAATACTGGAGACACCGCACACATTTTTTGGGATTGTCCAGTAATATGAGGATTTTGGGACAATATTAAAAAGGAAATAGATGTTATATTTGTCATGGTTTTGATATGTTTTGCCCACATGCGGAATACAGACGGGAGACAAGCACAACGTTAAGATGTTTATTGGAAGGTCAGCACTACAAGCGAGGCCGGACGAGGTCTGAACGTCAGCACTGGAGAAACTGCGTGGAGAATAGAGAGCAATGTTACAGGAGGTCGAACCAGTGGAAATAGCCAGAAGCTGGGCTGCTTACCATTTAGTCGGAACAACGGACCGTGGGAAAATAGTGACAAGAGAACTCTGTGACCGTACTCTCGAAGGTGGTCCGGTGGCTAGCAGCTGGAGGGCGGCAGATGGTAAGCTGGCGAGGGATCCGGAGCGCACCACAGTAGACGGAGGGACTGACGGAGAAACCAGGGTGCAGGGGAACCAGCAGAATCCAGGGAAGGGGTCTCAAGCCCGGCTTGGTAACACCAAGGGAATATGAGGGGAACGCCAGAGCAACATCTGAGCTTCAGGGATTCTTGGAGAGCTGGTTCTTCGAGCGGGACGCCAAGACAGGTGAGTAACTCCGAGCACAAAAACTGAGAAGACAACGAGAGACTGAGGTCAAGAATTGAGGTCGAGCAAAACTCACAGGTGCAGGATCAGGAACGGATCTAGGCCACGTCGTACCACGACTGAGTTAAGAATCTGGCGTCTTCCGTCAGTCTGAGCTCTCCTTAAGAGGCCTGAGGAATCCGCTCCGGATGAGCCGCAGGTGTGGGTCACGCCCCCCAGCTAACTAGAACCACCTGTGGAGCAGAGTTAGAGCACGGAAAACAGAGAACCCTGACAATATTGAGAATAAATGTGGTTTGAGAACCTATGTTGCTTTTGATGGGGGCCATACCTAAAGACCTATATAATGCAGATCAGAGATATATACTGAGGGTTCTTTTACTGGTAGCAAAGAAAATGATTATTGCACACTGGACAGATGTAAAATCACCAACTATAAGTCAATGGGTCTTGAGACTGAAACATGTCTACACAATGGAGCGAATGACTGCAAGCCTGCATCTAACTATGGACACTTTTGTACAAAGATGGACTTCTATTTCACAATATCTGGGTGTCTGATAGAGAGGATGATGGATGAAATGTTGCTGGAAGGAGATGCCTATTTGAATTCTCTATGGAAAACCCCTACTTAGCCACAGATTATAGATATTGTTTACTCTGCCTTTTGCCATTATTATCAAGACTTTTGTTATGTTGCATGTGATGTCTCTTACTTCAATTTCTGTCAGGAAATGTTATATAAAATTATTAAAATAGTTAAATAAAAAGTAAAAAAAAAGAAAAAGCTGTGTCTCAACTATTAAATAGCCTTCTTACAATGACAAACCACTTTGATGTTTTTCAGTCCGGTTTCCGTGCTCACCACAGTAATGAAAAAAAAGTGTTAAATGACATCCACATAAAGACAGACTGTATGCAGGGATGTGAAAAACCTTCTCCTGTTGAACAGAAACAAAACTGAAGTTATTAATTAGGGTCAAAACGCAGCTTCAGTTATTACAACTACAAGCTAGTGTTATGCAATTGCACCTGTTTGATTATGAAGATCATTATTAATTATAATTGCCAATTATAATTTAATAATATATCATTAAAAATTAAAGGATAGCTAGTATAATGAAAATTATTTCAAATGGTTATGATCAAGGGCTATGAGCCTGTAATGATTAGCACTAACAATTGGTTTATTAATTAGCAGTTATGAACTTATTTATTCTGGAAAAAGGTTATCTAACCAGTTGTTGACTAGTTAGACTTGTCCAGCAAACGTTGAGAACTTGAATTATAATTGCAATTGGAGTTTTAATCCTTACTCCTTCATCACAAGCCAATGAAAATGTCTCAAAAGGAGATAATTCGCTAACTCTTAGAGACCATTCAATTTCTGACTCAAAATAATCACAAACACCTACAATTTCGCTAGTTGTTATTTATTAAACTGATAATTTCCTGTTACAGCAATTATTCTGCTTAACAAAACACTAGAAAACACTACTCACTACTCAATAGAACATGAAATGAAAACAAATGAAAATAAAGTCAATCGAAATGGATTCATTGAGAGGTAGTAATGCTTAATCAATTCACAGTTGATTCGGAATCTTATTGACATCAATATTAACCATCGCAATCAACACGTCAGGACTTTGACGTAACAGCATTGAAAGGCTAAATAGCTCTGAGGTAACAAATCTGGTGTACCGAAACAGACCTGAAACCACGATGGGGAACGCTTCTGGCAAAACTAGCCGCTAGCAATATTCATGCACGATTAGCTTCTAACTCGTTCTAGTCCGGCTTCAAGGTAGCACTCGGCTAACGGTAGCTAATCACCTAGTGTGACTTCACAACGGCCTATGGCTAACAGCCTCTGGCTACTCGATGTCTCACCTAAGATGGTGACTATGACGACATATGACCTCCGACCTTATGTGCGGTGCGTAAGGAGGCGGCTCTGATGACGTCTGACCTCCGACCATGCATGTCGTGCGTAAGATGGCAGCTCCGAGATCACAGCTAACTCACTTGCCTAGCGTGAAGGCGGGCTTTGAACATAAGGCGGTAAACGGTTGAGATAAAGGCTTCGACAAAACGGGGAAAAGAAAGAGAGAAAAGGAAAGAAATATGGAAAAGAAATCTAACTCAGTTGATCAGCGCGGCCCGTTTATCATCAAACTAAACCAAGACAGCAAAAATCACTTATAATGCTTGTACACATTGGAAATATTCAGCACAGTTAAACAAACTCCCTTTGGAGTACTTAAGCATTAAAATTATTCCTAATAGGTTCTGCCCAGGCACAAAATACCACCTAATGGGTGAAAAAAATAAAATAAAAGGCGAAAATCCTTTACTTGCCGTTGCTCCAGCAGAGGAGATGCTGCACGACCCCGCACCCGTCGGGTTGAATTGGAAGAGTTCACTGAGGAACAGGAAACACCACTTTCCCTGGGCGCTTCTCCGACGATTTATTTGGCCAATACAAAAATGAACGGATCTTGTCGATCTCTGGAAGATAATGGAGCTTCCAGTTGGAACAAAAATTAATTAACGTTAATTTAAAAGTCAAGACCTCTTTGATTGGGTGCAGGAGAAAATGATGTGCGAAGGTTGGGCCAGCCAATGATTGAGTCACGGCCCACGTGCAAGCGGCACACAGAAATTTAGCTGAACACCTTCTGTACACAACTAGCACTGCCCGAAAGAAGAAAGAACAATAGCCCGGCGTGCTTTTATATCTGGTTGTTCTCATCTCCATGGGGTGAGATAAGGTCTCCATCAGGGCAATTGTCCCAACTGTGTTGCATGCTGGGAGTTGCAGTTTGTCACATCATAATGGCATAACCGTGTAATTTGGTCCGAAATCTGGGTGTAGTGATGTACTCAGACCTGAACCTTGAAGGACACATAAAGACAGTTAAAAAGTCAACCTTCTGTCACCTGAAGAACATTTTCACAATTAAAGGACTGATGTCCCAATGAGATCTAAAGAAACTCATCCATGTGTTTATAGTGGGGGTGGTGTGCTGCTGACCTCGAGTCGGGACGTTGTACGTCGGTGGGCGGAATACTTCGAAGACCTCCTTAATCCCACCAACATGTCTTCCATTGCGGAAGCAGAGCCTGGGGACTCTGGGTCGGGTTCTCCCATCTCTGGTGCTGAGGTTGCCGAGGTTGTTAAAAAGCTCCTCGGTGGCAAGGCCCCGGGGGTGGACGAGATTCGCCCTGAGTACCTTAAGGCTCTGGATGTTGTGGGGCTGTGTTGGTTAACGCGGCTCTGCAGCATTGCGTGGACATCGGGGGCAGTTCCCCTGGTTTGGCAGACTGGGGTGGTGGTCCCCCTATTTAAAAAGGGGGACCGGAGGGTGTGTTCCAGCTACAGAGGAATCACACTCTTAAGCCTCCCCGGTAAGGTCTATTCCGGGGTTCTGGAAAGGAGGGTCCGTCGGATAGTCCAATCTCGGATTCAGGAAGAGCAGTGAGGTTTTCGTCCTGGCCGTGGAACACTGGATCAGCTCTACACCCTCAGCAGGATCCTGGAGGGGGCATGGGAGTTTGCCCAACCAGTCTACATGTGCTTTGTGGATCTAGAGAAGGCATTCGACCGTGTCCCCCGAGGGATCCTGGGGGGGGTACTCCTGGAGTATAGACCAGTTCACGCGTGACGTCACGAGCTACATCCGCGCTACATCCGGGTCCCGCGGGTAGGCAGAAACAGTACTATTCTCGTCTACTACCATGACAAAACGGGTGAATTAGAACGTGCTTTTAGTTAGTTTATTTTTGGAATCTAAACAATGCCTACGACTTGTTGTGCTCCCGGTTGCACACAGAGGCATTCCAAATCGTCGGATGTACGTTTCTTTCGTTTACCGAAGGACGAAGAAAGACGAAAGAAATGGATAATTTCAATGAAAGGACGCAGGCAGACAATCCCAATCGACTGTGGGAGCCATCATACCACGACAGAATTTGCAGTCTACACTTCATCTCCGGTAAATACAACTTAATTTTGCACTGGTCATTGTTCTACTTAAATAATTATATAAATAAAAAATTAGGATATATACTTAAGTCAAGACGTAAATGTTCGTTTCGTAATAACATACGTACATGTACAATGTATGCAAACGCTCTGGCATGAATCTGTGAAAAGGATTAACAAGACAAAAACACCAAAAATAATCCTTAGTGAACAATAGTTTTTTTAACCTACCGGTGGCGGGTCTTCCTCTCTGCTGAGGCGCTGTCTGTGTCCGACTCCACTTTCGTATTGTACCACAAACATGTCTGAACATCCATCCATCCATCCATTTTCTGACCCGCTTAATCCCTCATGGGGTCGCGGGGGTTGCTGGTGCCTATGTCCCGATATAAAATAATTGTAGCCATCCAGTGGTTTCATGGCTTTCATGCTCTCTCGTCTGTACTGGCCTGCCATGTTTATAAGGTAGCTGTATATGTTGCCGTACGGAACACTTGGCCAGCATTCCCCAGACTCGCTCATCCTTTCAGGCTTTTGCTGTGTAGATCTGGCAATCTGTTACCATCAACCATCAACTTACTCTTATAACAATCTTGTGATACGTTATCTAAAAAAGAAAATACGTCGAGAACTCGTTGTTTCCTTTGTTTGCGTCCGCCATTGTGTTCGCCTTTTGCCTACCAGTCCGGCGCGCATGCGCGAACAACCGGGATCAAAACAATAACAATGAACTGGTCTATGGAGTACCGGGCCCTTTAATAAGGGCTGTCAGGTCTCTGTATGACCGGTGTCAGAGTCTGGTCCGCATTGCCGGCAGTAAGTCGGACTCGTTTCCGGTGAGAGTTGGACTCCGCCAAGGTTGCCCTTTGTCACCGATTCTGTTCATAACTTTTATGGACAGAATTTCTAGGCACAGCCAAGGTGTTGAGGGGATCCGTTTTGGTGGCCTTAGGATTGCGTCTCTGCTATTCGCGGATGACGTGGTCCTATTGACTTCATCAGGGCGTGATCTACAGCTCTCACTAGAGCGGTTCGCAGCCGAGTGCGAAGCGGCCGGGATGAAAATCAGTGCCTCCAAATCCGAGACCATGGTCTTGAACCGGAAAAGGGTAGAGTTCTTCCTCCGGGTTGGGGAGGATGTGCTGCCCCTAGTGGAGGAGTTCAAGTATCTTGGGGTCTTGTTCACGAATGAGGGGAAGATGGAGCAGGAGATCGACAGGCGGATTGGTGCGGCGTCTGCTGTGAAGCGGGCGCTGTACCGATCCGTTGTGGTGAAGAGAGAGCTGAGGCAAAAGGCGAAGCTCACGATTTACCGGTGGATCTACGTTCCTACCCTCATCTATGGTCATGAGCTTTGGGTCGTGTCTCTCGGCTGGCCTGGGAACGCCTTGGGATTCTCCCGGAGGAGCTGGCCCAAGTGGCTGGGGAGAGGGACGTCTGGGCCTCCCTACTAAAGCTGCTACCCCCGCGACCCGACCCCGGATAAGCGGAAGACAACGGACGGACGGACTACGGCTTAGCACCAAAAGACATCAAAATCCTGTTGTTGCTGTATCAACCCTCCAGACCATTCAGATCTTTTGGTTCTGGTCTACTCTGCATACCCAGAACCAGAACCAATCATTGAGAAACAGCATTTAGTTACTATGCTCCACAAATCTGGAACAAACATCAAGAAAACTGCAAATCAACTGAAACACTGAATTAAATCAAAACTGAAAACCCACCTGTTTAGAGTTGCTTTGCACCCTTAATAACAGGAATATTGACCAACATATTTGATGTGTATTGATGTTTTCACCTGATACAATTTAATGTCTGTTACTGGTCTCACAACTGGTGACTGTGTTGATGTGTTTATGATGATGTGGCCCAGCTTTGACCTCTCCAAAAAAATCCACAAGGCCCACAGATGCACCATGGACGAGTTTTTTTCCAGATAAAGTCCCTTAGTTTGTGGTTTATTTCTCCCTTGCAAGCAAGCAAACAGAAATTGACAAACATTTTCCTCCCTGCTTCTCTTGTGCTGGTAAAAAACCATACACCCTCCCAGATGCATGCTGGTCCTACCACCGACAGTCTATTTATAAATTTAATCTACCCGAATTGCTCATAACTAACCAGAAGCAAAGAAAAATTAAAACCGCAAGCGGTGATGATCGGCCCTCGCAGCCAAGCGCCGCTCTGGCCTATGGGCCACCGCTAGGGTACGCGCACCTCCCGCCGCCAGCCACCGCAGAAGCTGTCATGCATTTTCCTCACCCGTCTAACATGCAATACACACGTACGCTTTGGGCAGCGCTCCCCCACGACTCACAAAAAACCTGGTGCAGATCGGTCGATGCACCGAGGAGACACAGCCGTTGAATAATGAAAATGCATTTGGCCACCGGGCCGGACTAAATCGTTCGGCGGGCCAGATCCGGCCCGCAGGCCGTACGTTTGACACCCCTGGTTTAAACACTAGTATACAAATTTAATTAAAGGTATCTTACTAGCTGTTAATCCAGCTTCATGTGAAAAGTTAACAAAACCTTTTTAGTTATTTAAAGTTAATTAATTCATGTGTTTAAGGGTTTCGTTTCTTGCATTAAGACAGCTGTTATGAAAGTTTGACAGTTAAATTGGTGGATACACACCCAAAAGTAATAATGTAAAAGTAACACTTTAGCAATTGGAATATTGCTAAAGTAACACGTTAGCAATATTCCACATGTGTATGTTGTGTACAAACTTTAGTAATTTCTAACAGACCACTTCACTCTCAGAAAGCAGGTCTGCTGGTGGTTCCTAAAGTCTGTAAAACCAGAATGGTAGGCAGATCCTTTAGCTATCATGCTCCTCTCCAGTGGAACCAACTCCCAGTTTTGGTCCGTGACGCAGACACCCTGTCTACTTTTAAAACTAATCCTTAAACTTTCCTTTTTCCATCCATCCATCGTCTTCCGCTTATCCGGGGTCAGGTCGCGGGTGTAGCAGCTTCAAGAGGGAGGCCCAGACCTTCCTCTCCCCAGCCACTTGGGCCACTTCCTCCGGGGGAATCCCAAAGCGTTCCCAGGCCAGCAGAGTCTCTCCAGCGTGTCCTGGGACTTCCCCTGGGCCTCCTCCCGGTGGGACGTGCCCAGAACACCTCACCAGGGATGCGTCCAGGAGGCATCCTAACCAGATGCCCGAGCCACCTCAACTGGCTCCTCTCAATGTGAAGGAGCAGCGGCTCTACTCTGAGTCCTCCCCGGATGACTGAGCTCCTCACCCTATCTCTAAGGGAGAGCCCAGACACACTATGGAGAAAACTCATTTTGGCCGCTTGTGTCCGGGATCTCGTTCTTTCGGTCACGACCCAAAGCTCGTGACCATAGATGAGGGTAGGAACGTAGATCGACTGGTAAATCGAGAGCTTGGCCTTTTGGCTCAGCTCTCTCTTCACCACAACGGATCGGTACAGCGCCCGCTTCACAGCAGACGTCGCACCAATCCGCCTGTCGATCTCCCGCTCCATCTTCCCCTCATTCGTGAACAAGACCCCAAGATACTTGAACTCCTCCACTAGAAGCTGGCTCTTGGGACTTTCCTTTTTGACAAAGCTTATACTTAGAGTGGTTCATGTTACCCTGAGCTACCTCTATAGTTATGCTGCTGTAGGCTTAGGCTGCTGGAGGACATCAGGGTCTACTGTTCTTCGTTTTTGCATGACTGTTGTCATTTCAGCTTTTAACTTTTTGTTTTTTCTATTTTTTCTTCATAGTAGGTACACCTGGTCTGGCGTTCTGTTAGCTGTGACATCATCCAGGGAATACAGATCACCTGCTATTACCATCTAATGTAAAACACATTACTGGATCAATGTGTGCTTCTGTGCTTTTTTGTCTGTCATGTTGTGTCTCTTCTCTCTCTTTTGTAACCCCCAGTCAGTCAAGGCAGATTACCGTTCATACTGAGCCCGGTTCTGCTGGAGGTTTTTCCTTCCTGTTAATGGGGAGTTTTTCCTTCTGCTGTCACTTCATGCTTGATCAGTATGAGGGATTGCTGCAAAGCCATGTACAATGCAAACGACTCTCCCTGTGGCTCTACGCTTCTTCAGGAGTGAATGCTGCTTGTTACGACTTTGATGCAATTAACTGGTTCACTTATATAGGAATTTCTTTTACCAATCTGGATAATCTGACTTAATATGTATAATCTGATTGATTTTGACATTGTAAACTGCCTTTAGATGACATGCAGGCATGGACTGGTAATCGGGCGTACCGGGCATTTTCCCGGTGGGCCGACGTGCTGTTTGGGCCGGCAGACCCGACATGTATATTAATAATATGTATTATTATTATTATTATTTTATATATCTGCCTCGTTATATTTGCATAATGCATGAAGAAAAATATCAGCAGCGCAAGAGTCTGTTCCGATCATCCGGCCCTTACCACAGGCTACTGCAGCCCATTGGTTATCATCCCTGACAGTCTAAAGGGCTAGGCCAATCATAAAGCAGAAAAACACCTTCACACTCCATGTGGAACTTTGTGCAGCGGTGTTCACAGTAGTAATGGATAAGAAACGCAAGGGAGGCGCAGAGAAACTGCACGAAAAAAATAAACGAGTTCTTCAAACGGACGCTGCGAAATGTGTCAAACTCACTGACATGTTCCCTACAGCAGGCCTTCATCTGCTCCGGTGTCTGATGTAAAATATGGTGGTGGTGGTCAGTGACGTGCGGTAGGGTTCATAGCTGGTGAGGCACTGACGTCATCAGAGTCAGATTTACAAATATATACACTCTACAGAGTAGACTCGTTGCAAAGTGCTGAAGGAGACTGATTGAGCCAAATAAATTCACCAAGATACATGGAAAAATATTGGTTCTTTGATGAAAAAAAATTGTCATTTGATTGGTAACAGTTTATGAGTTATGATGGATTTCTGCATTTGTAACACATTCTAAAACTATAACCCACATTACGCACATTTTATCACAAAAACTAAACATGAATAAGTATCGCTGTCTTACCTCTACTTATAATTTAAGTCCCTGTGGCGCTCTTTCTGAACAAAAATATCATAATTTTCCGGTAAAAGTTATCTTTATCTTCTTCAGTTTTAAAAGTCTCTCAATGTCAATGGAGCTCACTGCCAGGGAGGAAAGCCTTCCCTGATCAGTCCTGTTCCAGCTGTATGTTTAGAGCAGACCTCTCAACTTTTATCAAAAGTTAAGAGTGAGATTATGCTAATTTGGGGGCGGGGCTTGTTTTGGGGGCGGGGCTAACCGGACCCTGGAAGAGCCGGTGGAGTCAACTCCATCTCATTTTTATCCCACCAGACATTGAAGTAGACATGTATTACTTGTGTTAAAAAGAGAAAGAGACATATTAATACCTTATTGTTCAGTTAATGGATTAAAACATAAAAAATACACAATTGTTCAAATAATACTGAATAAAATTAAGTAGTTTTAAATTATTGACCGAATTATTATACTGTTACACATTCATCTATGGGTTGTTTATCATTGTAAATCTATAACCTGATTGGTGAATCAGGCTGAGTTTCATCAAGCCTTTATGATCCCCTCAGCAGCAACACTGAAGCACACAGAGGTTCCCGCTGCGTCTTTACGCACGATCCAGCTGCTGATGTGTCCCTCCTTTCAGCTCAATGAACTTCTAGACTGTTACAGTTTATAACCATTATCACCTTTCACAGCGACAGGTTTCTCAGTCAGTCGCCGCGCTGACCAGACAAATCTCTATTGCTCTCGTCAGTGCACTCTGGGCGGTGAGGTGGGCGGATTTTACCTCCGTGCGCTACGTGCGAGGGATAAACAGCGGGGAAAATGCATAATTACTGTAAAGGGCTCCTGTAGAGGGAACAGGGGTGAAGCCCCTGATGTTACAAGTTCTTTAAAATGACCCTTAACAGTGCGCACCTGAATTAAAGCGCAAGGCAGCACGCCCACCGAAGCACCACTGAATCTATGTTGTTAAAAACGAAACAGCGTTAAACACAGCTACAGCTCTCCTATTGACTTTAACTGGCACACGTTGCTACTGATGTGAGGACATTAAACGCAGTGATTCACGTTTTGAATGGTGAACGGTGATAAAAGCACCTGCTCCGAGGGAAAGGAGGGGGGAGAGGAGCAAGCGCGGAGGTTAAAAAATGCAGAATTAATAAAAATGAAACTTATAAACAGACTAAGTGGCGTTTTAAACTGCATCTGGTTAGCAGAACTGTTTTATGATCCAGCGTGCAGCCATGACTGGTTCTGAATGAACCGGTCATCTTGACGCAGCTCCCCCCGCCCCCTCCCCTCCCCTCTGTACGCGGTACAGGACCTTACCGGCTCACTTTCACCACTGTTAAGACTAAAATTATTCATAACTCTGATCACTCTTCCTGCTGCTCTGTTAAAAAGAACTGCAGCAGGAATTACTGATGGCCACAAGCTGTGAAAGAAGCTGAAACAGCTCAGCAGAAGGCGGAGTTTTGTCGTCCGCAGCCCAGATGGGCTTTGTGATTTTTATGCGTGAGAAATTCCATGTTTGCGTGTGAAATGTCATGTGTTGCGTGTGAGCGTGTGACGTTAGTGAAATGCGTGTGTCACACGGTCAATGCGTGAGAGTTGAGAGCTATGGTTTAGAGTCTTTTTAGTGCTTTACTTGTTTAGCAAAACTCGCTAATAAAACATCAATAACTTGTTTTGACTCTACTATTTGGGGATCACGAGCGGTGCCCCTTGAGCGCCCCCTGCCTAGCGGCCAAGGAACTGCCGGCCTCACCTACAACCAGTTCTTTGCTGTTTATGATCGGCCAGCACCACGAAAACATGTTATCTGCACACAGTTTGATGACCAAAACACAATTCGTAATCCACATATATTAAATTGTGGAAAATCAGTTCATAACTGTTTGAACAATTGAATTTATGATCTAGAGACAGGAAGATGCATTCACAGAATGGAAGTCAGCACAGTTAACAAGGGATTGCGCAATCCCAGGGGAGGCCAAACTCGCTGCGGCCTCACCGGCTTCGCTATGAAGCGCCACCAAGGATTTACATGAAAAATAGCGAAAAGTCTGCGATATTAAAGAAAATATGATCAAAAATTAGGAAATTAGATAAATAAAATACTTATTACAAATGACTGAGTAAATCAAAATTTATATTATGTTATTATATATTTTCTTTCTTTCCATGATGACAAGTGAGGCATTTCTCTGGTTCATTTTGTCATTGGCATCCTTTTTTACACAGTGAGTGCACATTAGTCCAATGTTACCCTACAGTATCTGGAAGACTGAATAGATCTGATGAGCAACTTACAATAACTTCTTATAATGATGTAACGTGATAATATGTGTGATTAACCGTGACACCTCTCTTTCTCTCTCTCTCTCTCTGATCTAAGAATAGTTGCTGTGCTGTGGTGGAGTTTACATTTTACAGTGTTAATAAATTAAGATTTTGGAAGTATTTTAAGTGTCCACTCTCACTAATCCAAAATGCCAGGGCCGATTTTTTTCTCCCAGTCCACCCCTGATGACATGTTTCATGATTTGGCGCTATATAAATAAAAACTGAAATGTATTGAAGAAGAGTAAGTTTGTCAGTTTTCAAGCAGGATTTGTATATCTGTTCAACTTAAATACATAAGGAAACCAAAGAGTTAAGATCACTTACTTACCAAGAGAAATTCCTTTGGGGTTTATTTGTGGTCTCTTGCTGCCCCCTGCTGGACAAGTTTGATCAAATACAAATGCTTTACATGTCAACATGGTGTCAAAATTCAGATTTCAATCTAAAATGGCTTACTTCCTGTGATACTTGCAGTATGACATTAATTGTAAATTCTGAGCGTCTTGCTGAGATCTACAACTGTACAAAATTTCATTACTCTACGATGAAGTAAGTGAATAGCAAAAGGTCCTTTGAAAATTGCTTGGTGGCGCTATAGAGAAACTAAGTCCTGCTCACTAAAGTTTGTTATGGATTCCTGTTGGGGGGTGGATAAGGATGCATCCAAATGAGTTTTAGGCAGCTCGGCCCAAAACTGTGGAATTCAGAGCCAAACGTATGACAGCAGCGTTTGAGGTGAATATGCCATGCCGCCACGCCCCCCTGCTCCATCGAATCCAGTTGAGCCTGAAATCCACAACATACCAACATGTGTTCTGTCTGTGGACACAATTTCATGTTGATTAGCTCAGAGGGGTAACATAGCGACCGCTTACAACAAAACATGACACTTCCTGTTGTCAGGGGGCGTGGCCTAAGCAATGTCATCATTTGACCATTGGATATTATAGGAGACCTGATGATGATCAATCACAGAAAGTTTGGTGCCTCTGTGTGTTTCTGTGTAGGAGATATAACACTTTTATTTTTTGTGGCGAATAGGTGAACTTTGACCCCTGCCAACGCCCCTTCAGCATGCTCAAAAACTCACCGTTTTGATAACATTTGATTGGCCATGCCTTATGATCAGACTGCCCGAGTTTCAAGCCGATCGCTCGATATCTCTAGGAGGAGTTAGATCTTATACCAATGCTGTAACTGTCAAAATTGAGGTCAAAATCAGACTTTCAGTCTAAAATGGCCAACTTCCTGTGATACTTGCATTATGACAATAATTGTAAATTCTGAGCGTCTTGTTGAGCTCTACAACTGTACCAAATCTCATGTCTCTACGACGAAGTAAGTGAATAGCAAAGGGTCCTTTGAAAATTTCTAGGTGGCGCCGTTGAAGCATTTTTCTTTACATTTTTGTGACGACCTTAAAATACAAAATTTTTAAACAGTCACCATGCATCTGCAAAGTTTGGTGAGTTTTTGAAAATGAGAAAGCCCCCAAAAAGGCCCCTCTTTAGGGGGGCAGAATAATAATAATAATAATAATAATTAAAGCCGCAAGCGGCGTCGATCGGCCCTCGCAGCCAAGCGCCGCTCCGGCCTATTGGCCACCGCGGGGGTTCGCGCACCGCCGGCCGCCAGCCACCGCAGAAACTGTCACGCATTTTCCCCGCCCGTCCGCCGGGAGATTCCCACGAACGCATTCGGCAGCGCTCCCCCACGACTCACAACAAATCTGGTGTAGATCGGTCGATGCAGCGAGGATATACAGCCGTTGAATATTGATATTGCATTTGGCCACTGGGCCGGACAAAATCGTTCGGTGAGCCGGATCCGGCCCGCGGGCCATACGTTTGACACCCCTGGTTTAAACATTAGTATACCAATTTAATCAAAGGTATCTTACTACCTGTTAATCCAGCTTCATGTGAAAAGTTAACAAAACCTTTTTAGTTATTTAAAGTTAATTGTTATTTCATGTGTTTAAGGGTTTTGTTTCTTGCATTAAGACAGCTTTTATGAAAGTTTGACAGTTAAATTGGTGGATACACACCCAAAAGTAATAATGTAAAAGTAACACTTTAGCAATATTCCACATGTGTATGTTGTGTACCAACTTTCGTAATTCTATCTTAAAGCATGGCTTGGGGCTGATCATTTAAAATATTCTAGGGGGCGCTATAGAAAAATTAGGTCACGCCAACCACAGTTTGTTATGGATTCCTGTCGGGGGTGGAAAAGGATGCATCCAAGGGAGTTTTAAGCAGCTCGACCCAAAAATGTGGAATTCAGAGCCAAACGTATGGCAGCGGCGTTTGAGGTGACTTCACCACACCACCACGCCGCCCTGCTCCATCGAATCCACTTGGGGCTGGAATCCAAAACACCAACATGTCTTCTGTCTCTGGATACATTTTCATGTTGATTAGCTCAGAGGGGTAACATAGCGACCGTTTACAGCAAAACATGACATTTCCTGTTGTCAGGGGGCGTGGCCTAAGTGATGTCATCATTTGACCATTGGATATGATAGAAGACCTGATGATGATCAATCACAGATAGTTTGGTGCCTCTGTGTGTTTCTGTGTAGGAGATATAACTGTTTATTTTTTGTGGCGAGTAGGTGAACTTTGACCCCTGCTAACGCCCCTTCAACAAGCTCAAAAACTCACTGTTTTGATAACTTTTAATTGGCCATGCCTTATGATCAGACTGACCGAGTTTCAAGCCGCTCGCTCGAAATCCCTAGGAGGAGTTCGATCAAATACCAATGCTGTAAACTTCAAAAATGGGGTCAAAATCAGACCTTCAATCTAAAATGGCCGACTTCCTGTGATATTTGCACTATGACATTAATTGTAAATTCTGAGCGTCTTGGTGAGCTCTACTACTGTACCAAATCTCATGTCTCTACGATGAAGTAAGTGAATAGCAAAGGGTCCTTTGAAAATTGCGAGGTGGCGCCGTTGAGGCATTAGGTCACGCCCACCAAAGTTTGTTATGGATTCCTGTCGGGGGCTAGATAAGGATGCATCCAAGTGACTTTTAAGCAGCTCGGCCCAGAAATGTGGAATTCAGAGCCAAACGTATGGCAGCGGCGTTTGAGGTGACTTCACCACGCCGCCACGCCCCCCTGCTCCATCGAATCCACTTGGGGCTGGAATCCACAACACACCAACATGTCTTCTGTCTCTGGACACAGTTTCACGTTGATTAGCTCAGAGGGGTAACATAGCGACCGTTTACAGCAAAACATGACACTTCCTGTTGTCAGGGGGCGTGGCCTAAGTGATGTCATCATTTGACCATCGGATATTAAAGAAGACCCAATGATGATCAATCACAGAAGGTTTGGTGCCTCTGTGTGTTTCTGTGTAAGAGATATAACAGTTTTATTTTTTGTGGCGAGTAGGTGAACTTTGACCCCTGCTAACGCCCCTTCAACATGCTCAAAAACTCACCGTTTTGATAACTTTTAATTGGCCATGCCTTATGATCAGACTGACCGAGTTTCAAGTCGCTCGCTCAAAATCCCTAGGAGGAGTTCGATCAAATACCAATGCTGTAAACGTCAAAAATGGGGTCAAAATCAGACCTTCAATCTAAAATGGCCGACTTCCTGTGATATTTGCACTATGACATTAATTATAAATTCTGAACGTCTTGGTGAGCTCTACAACTGTACCAAATTTCACGTCTCTACGATGAAGTAAGTGAATAGCAAAGGGTCCTTTGAAAATTGCTAGGTGGCGCCGTTGAGGCATTTTCCGTTAGATTTTTGTGATGACCTTAAAATATAAAATTTTTAAACAGTCTTCATGCATCTGCCAAGTTTGGTGAGTTTTTGAATATGATAAAGCCCCCAAAAAGGCCCCTCTTTAGGGGGGCAGAATAAAAATAATAATAATAATAATAATAATAATAATAATAAGAAACAACACAGAAACAATAGGCCTTCGCAGCGCTTCGCTGCTCGGGCCTAATAATAATTAACACTACAGATACAATAGGCCTTCGCAGCGCTTAGCTGCTCGGGCCTAATAACAACATAACCAAAACATGATCTCGAAACAAATATCAAACAATAAAGTAAAATAAATAACGTTATCTAGATTATCCAAAAATACAAATTTAACTAATAACAAAAAATAATTGGCTCCTACACTCCGGCCCCTAATTGTGCTTACACTTAATCACAAGTACTGTAATTCTTATAAGGAGCAATACTCTCAAAGAAATAAACTACTAAACAATTGCGAAATACAAACAAAAACTACTATTGTGGTCCCTTTATTTATTTATGCAGTGAGAAGACTAGACACCTCCAAATTAGATATAATCTGAATACTGACAATTTTCTTTTGACCCATGGTTCTCAGGAAAATGCTTGTTCTTTTACCACTTAGATTTAACCTCCTTGCCAGACTTTCCGTGCAGAATGTACCTGAACTACCAGGATCTAAAAAAGCATGTCTGGACATTCTTGTTACTCTTCTTGCTCTTAACTTGAACTGCAACAATGGAAAAAACAGAGTAATCTCCATGAACAGCCCCAATATGACCACAAGTTTGGGTTGTTGCTGTTGCCTTACCCACATGAGGATTCTTTTGGGTTTGCTCTACAGATGTAACTTTATCCTGTCGATATGTAGGACCCCGGGATGTTTTTGATGACACATGTTGCAATCCAGACGACTCTTACAAGCTTTACTGGTATGACCCATCTAAAGACAACCGAAGCAAATTCTCTTTTCCTTGATGAAACTTATTTTGTCTCGATGTAATTTTGCTTTAAACTGCAAACAGTTATCCAGTAAGTGATTAACCTGACAACAGCCAGCTGTATGTCGCTCCGCCTAGCTCCACTCACATACATCTGGGACACCGCCGATAGAAAGTGATTTCTCCAACCAATTTTATGGTCTGGCCTATCAGGACGCAGGGCTGGAGTTTCATAGATGTGACGTAGTGGAGACGCGACCATGACGTGAGACTGTTTTGATAGCAATGGCGGCTCGTCGAGGAAGCAAGCGTTAGCATTGATGCTGCTATTTCTTCCGTGTTGTCCAATCTACCTAATATTGTTTCATTAAAAGAACATCAGAGAACGGCTCTGAAGGCTTTTGTTGGTGGAAACTATGTTTTCGCCCTTCTCCCGACCGGATTTGGCAAGTTTTGTTTTCCGGGGCGCGTCCGCTGCGGACTCGGACGCGCTTCGGAGCGGTTAGCGGTTAGCGCGAGCCATGTTAGGAGGCCTTTAGTCCTCAACGCGGTCGGCCCGGGATCGACTCCGACCCGCGGCGCTTTGCCGCCTGTCTCTGTCTTTCCCCCTCTTCCTGTCAGCTCACTGTCAATAAAACACGTGCCACTAGAGCCGCAAACATAAAAAAAAAAACATTTTTTTTTTCCTGTGTCGCTCTCATCAGCGTCACGGGTTAGCTTCGGTGTGAGTGGTTGAAATAGCACGTCGAAAAAGATGACAGACAAGTGGCTTATCCAATCATATGCAAGGAGTTTTGATAAGGCCCAGCCTTCAGTAAAGGCAATTCCTATGGCGGTGTCCCAGATGTATGTGAGTGGAGCTAGGCGGAGCGACATACAGCTGGCTGTTGTCAGGTTAGTAAGTGATTGCTTCGTGCACAAAACAAACAACCGTGAATAAAAGAGGAATTGGTCTTATTTTCTGCAGGATGAGAATTAACTTCTTTTACTGCAGTAATATTAGTAGCAAAAGCACTTCCTCTATTTCTTGGCTTTGTGGAAGAAGAAACCTTGAGATTGGTCCAAGTCTTGAATGTTGCCAAAAAGGGGATCAGAAGCGAATCTGACCTGTTTTCAATGAAGCTGACCAGATCTGTGAACACTGCTCTTTGGCCCCTTTGTTCTTGCAGCTCACATGCAACAGTTCACCATTTCTCTCTTAATTTATAAGGAAGCTTCAGAATAATGCTCCTCATATTTGTTGGCAGATCCAACTCCTTCATGTGCACTATTTGCTGTTAAATTGGATGACCTTCTTAGAAATAAAGAAAATGACTGCAGTGCCTTTACATCTTCACTCTTTATAGGAGACCAGGTAAGAATTTGTTCCATAGTGATTTTATGTTGATCTCCAAAATGTGTTGCCAACAGATCTTTAGCTCTACTATAACCCTGGTTTGGGGGTAAGTGTTGACAACTGTGCACCAAATCTCTGGGCTGCCCCCTTGTGTATTGCTCACAAAAGTGCAAACAGTCAGTTTTATTTTCAGTTTTAGCTTCTATTCCATTTTCAAAAGCTCTTATGAAAGATCTGTATTGAAGGGGATCTCCGTCAAACACAGGGATATTTCTTGCTGCAAGAACAAAAGACAAGTTTTGTTGAACCACAAGTGCAGTTATGTCATTTTGCCTTTGCATGATGTTGATAATATTATATTGAGACTGTCCTGGTATGGACTGATATGGACTGAGAGGGATCATATTTCTCCAATTTTAGTTTCCCTTCCCTTCCCAAGTACGCTTCTGTTCCAATACACAGATACATTCTGCGTGCTCAAGTTCTCCCCAAGTCCGTACTTCCTGTTCTTGCCAAGAACGGACTTGACAAGAACGCAAGTCCGTACTGCCCACAGATCAAATCAAACCCGAGAATAAAACCACAGTGAACTGTAGAGCTCATTTCTCTTCTGTGCAGCCCAGCTGTGTTAAAAAGGTGTTCAACTGAATCTCTGCGTGTTGTTTACACGTGGTGGACCCGTGATCGAATTCTTGGCAGGACCAAGTTTGCTGTATCACCTTGCCTCTGTGTTCTGTACCAAAGAGGTCTAGACTCTAAATTAACGTTATTTCATCTTAGATTCAACTGAAAGATCCCACATCCCTCAGTGAACCAATCAAATCCTTTTTTTTTTTTTTGGCCAAACAAACCATCGGACCAACCGAGGAGCAACAGCCGCACGCGGAACCAAACCGAGACATATTAGGAATAGGTTTAATGCTTAAGTACTCCAGAGGGAGCTTGTTTGAAATGTGCTGAATATTCCCAATGTGTGATTACGTTATGATAATGGACTTATGTTGTGTTTGATTTGTTTTGTGAGAAACAAGCTGCGCCGATCGGCTGAGTTTAGTTCTCTGTTTTCCTGCTCCGGCCTTTTCAAGCTTCCCATGGTTTTTGTCAAAGCTCTGTGTCTCAACTGGTAACCGCCCTTCGTTCAAAGCCTGCCTTCACACCAGGCTAGTGATCTAGCCTGTGTTCTTGCAGAGGCCATCTTGCGTATGGCAAGTAAGGGACGGAGGCCATACGTCATCAGTGCCGCCATTTTGTGTGAAGTCTGTTGCTAACCTGTTAACTATCGTTAGCCGATCTCCACCTTGAGGCCCTGAGTTAGAACAGCTTAGAAGCTAACTGTTGCATGAACTTACACCGCTAGCTGCTAGATTTGCCAAAGTGTCCACCATCTTAGCTTCAGTCCTGTTGTGTATACCACCCTTTTCCTACCTCAGAGCTATTAGCCAGAGCTCATTCATTGCTGTTACATCAAAGCGCTGCCATGATGATGGTGATTATTCAGTGTTGTATCCAATAGAATTTCTAACCAACTGTGAATTGATTACATATTGCTACCTCTACAAATGAATCCATTTTATCTAACTTGTTTTGTATTTTTCATGAATGACTAATGGTTAAAACTCTAATTGCAATTATAATTTGAGTTGTCAACGTTTTCTGGACAAATCTATTCCAATATACCATTGGTTAGACACCCCTTTTCCGGGCTAAATAAGTTAATGACTGTTAATTAATAAGCCAATTGTTAGTGCTAATCATTACAGGCTCATAGCCCTTGATCACAACCATTTTAAATAATTTTCGTTGTAGCTATGATTTGATTTTGAATTATATATTACAAAGTATAATTGCCAATTATAATTATAAATAATATTCATAATCAAACAGGTATAATTGCATAACACCTTGGTCTGTTACTGATCGCTTTAGCGAAAGGTTAACCTGACTAACCTTCCCCGGTGCATCCCTCATCACATCCACTCTGCAGGTCAACTTCTGCTCGTTACCACTCCAGCCTGTCGATTGCAGGTGCTCAACCTCTCTTCTCTCTTTGCTCACAGTCCATGACCAGAGCCTTCCCAGTGGGCCAAAAACTCTCACCCATATCTCCCAGTACTTATTTACCTTCAATAAACCATCTTTTCCCATTAATCATGTCTCCATGTTTGTTGCAAATCAAGCCATGACATTTACAGACATAATTATGTAGAGTGCTCTACATGTAAATGTCCACTATAACTCATTTCATTTGGATGAAATCCCATCCTAATTTTGAAAAAATAAATAAATGAACAGATATATAAGGCAAGGCAAGGTAAGGCAAATTTATTTGTATAGCACAATTCAGTACAGAGACAATGCAAAGTGCTTTACATGATTAAAATACAGGAAAATAAAACAGAATATAAGCAAGTAGGAATAAAATGTAGAAACAAAATAGAACATCAATAAACAGTTGGACTAAAAAAGTTGAACTAATGCTGTTTCAGTAGAACAGTTTAACTAGAACAGTCAAAAACAGTCCTATACAAATGTGTTTTTAATCTTGATTTAAAAGAACTCAGGTTTTCCGTTTTCTGGAAGTTTGTTCCAGATAAGTAGAGTGTAGGAACTAAATGCTGCTTCTCCTTGTTTAGTTCTGGTTCTAGGTACGCAGTGAAGGCTGGAGCCAGAAGACCTTAGTGCTCTGGATGGTTGATACACTGATAACGAGTCTGTGATGTATTTAGGTGCTAAGCCATTCAGGGATTTATAGACTAACAGAAGTATTTTAAAGTCTATTCTCTGAGATACAGTGTAAGGACTTTAGAACTGGCGTTATGTGTTCTACTTTCTTACTCTTAGTGAGGACGCGGGCAGCAGCGTTCTGGATCAGCTGCAGCTGTCTGATCCACTTTTTAGGCAGACCTGTGAAAACACCGTTGCAGTAATCAATTTGACTAAAAATAAACGCATGGATTAGTCTTTCCAGATCCCTTTGAGACATTAATCCTTTAATCCTGGAAATGTTCTTCAGGTGATAGAAAGCCGATCTTGTAATTGTCTTTAGATGCTTTTGGAGGTTCAGGTCTGAGTCCATCACTACACCCAGGTTTCGGGCCTGATCAGTGATTTTTAGCTGAAGCGACTGAAGCTGTGTGCTAACCTTTGATCTCACCTCTATTGGTCCAAATATTATTACTTCTGTTTTGTTTTTATTCAATTGAAGAAAATTATAAATCCCACTATAATCTGAAGTTATATTTCTTAGAAATGTTTAAGATTTGCAAATAATCTAAAACCTGCTAATAACTATTGGAAAACTGTTAATATGTTATAGGCTCAAAAACATATATTATGTTATAACAAGATTGTGAAATATGTAATTGGACTGATTTTGTTAAGATATTTCTAAAATTATTCCATCATTGGCTGTTAAAACAAAAAACAAAGACGACATATAGTCCCAGGATTGGTTCCTTCTCTGTACAGAGATCCAACCAGGTTAGAGACACAATTATTGAGATAATCGTATCATCTAAGGCAAATGACCTGAGAGAACATAGCATTTTCTAAATATTTTTATTATTTCATCAGATGAAATAAATTTCCCTCACAACGATTGAAATAGGTTCAGCTCCAAAAACCTTCTGTCATTGACCGTATGAGCTTGAATGTGTTAAGTCCTGCCCTGTGTCTCTTTGTTTTGCTGCTTGTCATTGTGACTCTTCTTGGAGTTGACAGGAAAAGCAGACGGCATGTAATTTAGATGTCATGAAGAGAGTTTGGAGTTGTGACCTTCTACTGATAAATGTAGTGGGTCTTTCTCTGCTTTCTTTCTGCTCCTATCACTGCTCACTGGGTGAATGGACTACTTTCACCTCCATCAGTTTCATGAAAGCTTTGACATTTGAGCATATTGTACTTTTATTTGTGACTCAGTCTGCAGAGCTCATTATACCCTGTTATCCTGGTAGCTCTGCACTCAAGTCAATTTTAAAAGCCAAGGTATGCTTTGACTTCAGTTAAGCAGCCTACAGTTGTATTCTGTACTTATGTGTGGTTTTATCACAGCACTGGAAGCAAAGCAGCTCATGCTACAAAACTGACCAAAAGGATAAAAAGAAAAAAGTAAAGTAGGTCCTCTGTAAAGGCTCTTCTTTGTTGACAAGAGAAAATTTTCTCTCTTTTCCAAAAAACTTCTTTAGTTTAAGGAGTTACAGGCAAACTCAGCCTTATCAGCAGTACTTTCACATGGTGGATAAACAAGTGTTTTTTTTACCTGGATTATTGATATGCATCAGGGCAAACCAAAAGGACGTTTCATTCAAAGATTATGCCTCAGCCTATCCTTTATTCTAAGTTCTATCCCCAACCAGCAGTTTTTATGCTTTAGTCTATCCAACTATTTATCACAGAACCGATAGGTAATAAATATTGGAACCAGTCATGTGCTTTGTCCTGGAAAAACAGCAAAAAGTCATTGTCACAAGATCTGTGTTTACTAGTAATTGTGATATGTAGCCAATAAAAAATACAACTTTTTACAAAACTAGCAGTCACATGATACATTTTCAGTTCAATGACATATAAGAAAGCCAATCTCATGTCTGTAAATTCCACAATTTTGCACCCATGTATGGTTGTACACAGCAACAGGGCAGGATGAGCGTTGGGGGGTTGTATTTTGTATGCGTTACTTTCTTTAGGCAGATGGCCGGTCCCTCTGAGTTTAGTTCAAATGGAGTGCTCTAAATGACAAACTTTATCAAAGTGTAGACTTGATGCAATCTGTTCCTTTTCTTAGCTTCCTGAGCCTGATTTTGTTTTGGGGGGATTTGATTCGATTTAATCAAAATATACTGCAATGAGGTGGATTAAAGTGGATTGCATTGGATTAAGGAGGATATATACTACTATAGTTATCTAGACTCAAAACAGAATTAGTTCTTTTGTCTACTGTACCTTGAAAAGACACTTTTTTTGAGACAACTCAAAAAAAGTGATTTCAGTTGATTTAAACAGCTTAAATATACATCTTATATAAATTAATCATCTCAAACCCAAAGTACATTAAGAGATGAAAGAATTGTCTGCCCATGTGTTTCATCATGATACTCTTGGGATATTTATGTTTTGTACACCTGTACCATAATAAATATTTACATAGTGTTTTTTGGCTTTTGTTAAAAATTTAAAGTTTTTGTCAACACTGTGTGGTAGCTGCTAGGTATAGTGGGTTCTCTGACTGCATACAAATCAGATCTTTGATTTTCACTGATCAGGACGATGAAGCTGAGAACCATCCAATTCCTGTTACCAGATGATTTCTCTGTCAATCAGTAAATTCAAACATTCTACTTTAACCTTCACTTAAGCTTTATCTGAAACCTATGTTTGATACATTCTTCTTACTTTTTAATGCTTTATTATTCCTCATGTGTCATTTTTGTTGTTTGTGCTGTAAACACAGCATTTACTAATGACACTATTGGATGAGCACAGGGACAGGTTAGATGTGTCATGTTTTCTTAATGGCACATCCATAAACTAACAGAAACTATCCATGCAAAGAGTTGACAGTGTCAGAGCAGCGGAACAGAAGAATGAACATGACACGTCAATCATCTTTCCAGTAAATAGTTTTCTCAGTATTCAGATCAAGCATGTCTCAGTCTAACTCTTCATTTAACTTTTCTTTGCTGTGTCCATTGAAAATTATATTCTGCTGAAGTGCAGAGGAGTAACCGCTATTTGATTGAAATGTGACTGAGTGGCTGTGTGGTGAAGGGGTGGTAGTGAAGGTTGATGAGGAGGCGGTGATGTCTCTCCTTTAGCCACGTTGCCTTTGCTAAACATTTTTCATGCTCCATGTGGCACTGGGCGCTGAGGTAATTTCACACCTGGCCGCCATTTCACTACCTCTAACAATCATTGTGCCAACAACCCTCACAGTGTTGCCATGGAGACAAGCTGGAGGCTACTACAAGTGTCAGCCCGTTAAGTGACTGTTAAAACAAAACACGGTGTGCTGAGTCTCATCTGTTGATGAGTTGACTTCCCAGGTTGTTGTAAAATATGTTATTATCATAGGTGTCCATACAGGCATCTTTTAGCTTTACCATTTTATTATTTGCAGAGTCACTACAGGGTCTCTTATAAAAGGATTTGTACATGCACTGAGGACGTGAGTGGGGTTGTGGACAGCAGTGTGGAAATTTGTTCACTCTAAATCATCTATATTATGTTATCATCCAAAAGTTACACTTATTTGTGCATAAGGGTGACCATCAAGACACCAAAATATTTATATAATTTGGTGATGTAAATATTTTGGTGTCTAGCTTCTGCAGATTAAAGGAAGATTTACCTGTACTGTATGTTGGATGATCTAAAAGCATTTTACGAAGCGGTTATATTAATTATACTTTTCCAACACATTGCTGTTTTACAACACTTATTTTGTTGTTTTGCTGTTTTTTGGAGAACAGTAGGAAATAATGTATCATCTCATCATCTGAAAACCTGGTAGTGAACTACCCTATCTTTAAGTTATTACAGCTAGGAGGAAGCAGGACCATCTGGTACAGGAAGGAACATACATCCAACCACTTTGGTTGAGGCCTTCTCTTCTTCTTCAAGGTGAGAAGTCTATTCTGCGTACCATTGTGATTATAAATTAAATATGTCATTACATGATTACCAGAGACTCTGCTATGCCAAGGTCTGCCCCAGAGAAGCCCGCCGGAGACTCTTCTACATCAAGGTCTTTCTCTGGGATTTCAGCCAGAGCTCTTAGTTTGCCCTTTGTGTTGTTTTTTTTTGGGATATTTGCCCTCCATCCTAGGTGCTCTCCACTCGCCCTGTCTGTTTTTTTTACCTTTGGATTTTTGGACTCTAGCCCTCTGTCCTAGGCCTCCTCCACCTGCCCTGTCTGGGTTGTTTTTTTTCCCTTAGGATTTTTGGACTCTAGCCCTCCGTCCTAGACTCCCTCCGCCCACCCTGTCTGGGTTGTTTTATCTTTGGACTTTTGGGTGTTTTTTTTTTGTTTGTTTAAGGCGTCTAGTATCCGCCCTTGAGGAGGGTACTGTCATGATTTAAGTTTTTGTTTGTTTGTTTTGGACTTTTCTGGATTTGTTTAGAATCAGCTCTGTCACCTCTTAGCCACAGAAACCCTCCAATTAGCTCAGTCCAATTCTCAGTCACCAGTCATCAGCCCAGACCAGTTCCACCTGCTGCCACTAATCAGTTCCTACTCTGCTCACCTTTTCCCCAGCCTTCATATACCTGCCTCTCTCACCCACTCACTGCCAGATTACCTCATCTCCTACCATGTGCTCTGCCATCGTAACACTCCCAGTCCTGTGTGCTCAACCTGCTGGATGTGGAAACTCTGTCTGTTTCAGCCCAGACTGAAGAAGGTTTCCAGTGTCTGCGTCCTGCTTATCAAGGGGTCAGCCTGGTCTGGTGAACCTCCGGCCTCCATCATCTGCTTAAGTCACCTTTTACAATCACCACCGGCTCAAGTTCATCACTGCGTGCCTGCACCTCCTGGTCTGTCTGCATCCTCTGGGGTCTCCTTCCCATTCCTGCCTGCCTGCTTCATCTGCCAGTATTCTAAGTCTCAATAATCATTTTAAAACGTACTGTGTTGGCTGTTTCGGGTTCACACCTACAAACGAGACAAGGGGTCTTTTTGGACATCTTTAACCTCTCCCTGCAGCTCTGCATAGTTACTGCCTGCCTGAAAAAATCCATCAATGTGCCTGTCCCCAAAAAAAACAACCATCACCTGCTATCCTCGCTCTACGGAGGATACTGTTTCGTCAGCATTTCACTCAACTCTGACTCACCTGCACCATTCCAACACCTGTGCTAATCATATACTTCAGCTCAGCTTTCAACACCGTGCTCCCAGACATGCTGGCTCTGAAGCTCCACAACCTGGGATTACCCACGCTGCTCTGCTGCTGGATCATTGATTTCCTCACCAACAGGCCCCAGGTGGTGAGGATAGGGAAACGCCCATCTTCCCCACTGATCCCTAACACGGCACCCCGCAAAGTTATGTCCTCAGCCCTGTTCTATTCACCCTTTTCACCCAGGACTGTTCTGCTGTCCACCCCACAAACATGGTGGTTAAGTTTGCGGACGACACCACTGTGGTGGTTCTCATCTCCAACAATGATGAGACCCACTACAGACATGAGGTCCGCAATCTGACACAGTGGTGCTTCAGGAACAGTTTGATCCTGAACATCAGCAACAGGAACACTGTATACAGGGGGAGGTGGTAGAGCGTGCTGAGTTCCGGGGCATCCACATCTCCTCTGACCTTTCCTTGTCCGTGAATATCTCCCACCTGGTGAAAAGGGCCCAACAACGGCTCTTCTTCTTCAGCAAACTGAATCGGTCTCGACTTTCCACTAACCTGTTAAAAAAACTTTTACATGGCTACAATACAAAATGTTTATGTCTTAGCATAACTGTGTGGTATGGGAGCTGCTCGGGTGGTGAGGACAGCACAGGGAATTGTGGGATGCTGTTTGCAAGATCTGGACCCAGTTTATGCTGCATGAGTCAAGAGAAGGGCCAGACGTGTTTCCACAGATCCCATCCACCCAGGCAATGCACTGTTTGTCCCTCTCCCATCAAGTAAACGTTTCAGGAGCATCAAATCAAGTAGGAGCAGACTTAGAAATAGCTTCTTCGCTAAGAAGACTGTACTTGTTACAACATGACCACTGTGAATGCACGTTTCTTGCACACTCTTAACAATCAGGAAGGTTTAATTGCACAGTTTTAATTGCACAGTTCTGCATATTAAGGTTTAAAGTTCAAATAGAAAACCACATACTTATAGTTTCTCATTTGATAGTATGTACAAAATTAAATACATCACAAGTGAAAAAAATAATAAATTCAAATTTTTTTTGTTTATAGCACAAAATAATTCACTGAAATAGCAGACAATGCAAAATTCCTCATTCAGTCACGTGACCCACGAGGAGCCGCTGTAGGATGCCGTGACGTCACAGTAGTCAGGAGGTAGTCGGGAAGCGGTCATTTTACATAGCGTGCCAGTATTTTTTCACCTTTGCGATGGAGTTTTTATCTTTAAACGAGGACGAATACGTCACGGGGGTGGGGCACCCCTGGGGCCTCTGGCCCCCAGGGCCCATGGCCGGGACCACTTCAGCGGGGCTAGCTGCCGGCGGAGCCCATGGGCTCGTCCCCGCGGCTCTTGGGGGCGTCCGCATTGCGGTGGCTGGGGGATTTCCTCGGGGTCGTCTCTACTCTTTCCTTGGGGGGGGGGTTGCAGATATCCTGTGTCGGCCCCTCCTGGGCGCCCTGCTTTGGGGACCCCTTTGGGAGTCCGGGATTATGGGTCCCCTGACTCCTGCCTCTGTGCTCGGGGAAGGTTTTATCATTCTCTCCCTTTTATCTCTTCTTTCTTTCACCTCTACTCTTTTTTTTTCTCTCACTTCTTGTTCCTCCTTTACTCTCCCATTGTAATGTCCATATAATTTGAAAGTCTCCCTGCAGGAATCACAATAAAGCTATTTACAAGCATAAATCAAGTGCAGCACTATGGCGAAAGCTGTTCGCTCCACTTGTAAAAGCAAAATCTGTCGAGCTCTATCTGGCATTGAGACATCAATTCCTATTGCCACATTGCTAGACAGGACACTGGAAAAAATAAATAAATAAATAAATAAACGAGGACGAATACGAATACGAAGCGAGCCGACTTAATGTTAAAAACGAGGAGTGCTGTGTCCAGCCATATGCGTTTGAGCCGTTAGTTAGGCGTGAATTACGGGACAACACCGAGGAAAGTGGAGAGAGTAGGAGTAGCGATGATGACCACGCTAGTAGGCCGACATCGTCGTCGTCCGACTCAGAATCTGCCAGTGAAGAGGATATTGACGACCGTTCCCATCGACTGACAAATACTGACTGGTATGTTTTTTGATTCTACGATTTTTTTGACTTTCGAGTAGTGACCCCTCTGAGAGTGATGTCGATTGAATTGCTTTTATGTCTAATTAAATTCAAATTGATACTAATGCTAAGCTACTTCTTTCGTGTTTTTGATTTTAATTTTTAAGCAACCTCGTACTGTAGGCATAGTAGACAAAAACTAACATTAGCCATTTGACCATTACTAATTCAGATTTTTAGGTGGGTGATTATGAATTGGGATTGTTTATATTTTACAGGTGCAAATGTGGCAACTGTGTGATTATGCCCACAGTGGATGAATGCAAGTGCTGCACAGAAACGCACCTTGTTGATAAGGAAGTCGAGTCAGCTGGGCTGTCATGTATAACCTTACATGAAGGCTTTCAGGGAAATATATGTATATATATATATATATATATATATATATATATATATATATATATATATATATATATATATATATATATATATATATACACATGTGTGTGTGTATATATATATATATATATGTATATAAATAAATAAATACATATATATATATGTATATATATATATATACCAGTCAAAAAATTGCAAGACTTTGCATTTTGCACTATTGGATCTTAAGAAGGTTCTAAGTAGAGCTTCACAATGTTAAAAGGACAAATCAGTGCAAGAGACAAGAACATTTGAGCAGGGAATTGTCTGAAAACTGCATTTATACTCAAACATGATTTTTTCAGCTGATCAAAAGTTTAAGACCATAGCTCAAAAAAACCCGAAACCCCCCCAAAACAGAAATCAAAATGTCAAAAAAAAGGACTCAGTAATGAGTAGCTCCACCATTCTTGTTGATGACTTCAAACAATCGTTTAGGTATGCTCGATGCCAGTGTTTCCAGGAGGCTAGTGGGAACGTTGCTCCAAGTGTTGAAGATGGCTTCACGAAGGGCATCCATTGTCTGGAACTGATGTCCATTTTTGTAAACTTCCCTTGCCATCCATCCCCAAATGTTCTCAATTGGGTTTAGATCCGGGGAACATGCAGGATGGTCCAAAAGAGTGATGTTATTCTCTTGGAAGAACTCCTTTGTCAGGCGGGCATTGTGAACTGCAGCATTGTCCTGTTGAAAAACCCAATCATTACCACACAGACGAGGGCCCTCAGTCATGAGGGATGCCCGCTGCAACATCTCCACATAGCCAGCTGCTGTTTGACGCCCCTGCACAACCTGAAGCTCCATTGTTCCATTGAAGGAAAACGCACCCCAAATCATGATGGCGCCCCCACCACTGTGCCGTGTAGAAAACATCTCAGGTGGGATCTCCCTGTCATGCCAGTAACGTTGGAAGCCATCAGGACCACCAAGGTTAATTTTTTTCTCATCAGAGAAGACAACTTTCTTCCACCTTTCAATGTCCCATGTTTGGTGCATCCTTGCAAAGTCCAAACGGGCAATTCTGTGGCGTTGAAGAAGACGTGGCCTTTGAAGAAGTTTTTTGTTTCTGAAGCCCTTCTCTCGCAGATGCCGTCTGATGGTTATTGGGCTGCAGTCAGCACCAGTAATGGCCTTAATTTGGGTAGAGGATCGTCCCGTGTCTTGACGGACAGCCAATCGGATCCTGCGGCTCAGAGCTGGTGAAATTTTTTGGGGTCTACCACTTGACTTTTTTGTTCCATAACCCTCAGGATCATTTAAAAAATGCAAAATGACTGTCTTACTGCGTCCAACCTCAGCAGCGATGGCACGTTGTGAGAGGCCTTGCTTATGCAGCTCAACAATCCTACCACGTTCAAAGTCAGTGAGCTTTTTTGCTTTTGCCATCAGGAGGTCTTGACAGTGTAAAGACTTCACAGAAAATGACATGGAATCCAGATGTTTGCACAGCTTTTGGCTTTTAAAGACTATGGTCTTAAACTTTTGATCAGCTGAAAAAATCATGTTTGAGTGTAAATGCAGTTTTCAGACAATTCCCTGCTCAAATGTTCTTGTCTCAATTCAATTCAATTCAATTTTATTTATATAGCGCCAAATCATGAAACATGTCATCTCAAGGCACTTTACAAAATCAAGTTCAATCATATTATACAGATTGGGTCAGATTATACAGATTGGTCAAAATGTCCTATATAAGGAAACCAGTTGATTGCTTCAAAGTCCCGACAAGCAGCATTCACTCCTGGGGAACCGTAGAGCCACAGGGAGAGTCGTCTGCATTGTACATGGCTTTGCTGCAATCCCTCATACTGAGCAAGCATGAAGCGACAGTGGGAAGAAAAACCACCCATTAACGGGAAAAAAAACCTCCGGCAGAACCGGGCTCAGTATGAACGGTCATCTGCCTCGACTGACTGGGGTTACAGAAGACAGAGCAGAGACACAACAAGAGAGACAAAAAGCACAGAAGCACACATTGATCTAGTAATCTGTTCTACATTAGATGGTAGTAGTCTCTTGCACTGATTTGTCCTTTTAACATTGTGAAGCTCTACGTAGAACCTTCTTAAAATCCAATAGTGCAAAATGCAAATTCTTGCAATTTTTTGACTGGTCTTAAGATTTTGATCAGGAGTGTATATATATATATATGTATATGTATATATATATATATATATATATATATATATATATATATATATATATATATATATATATATATATATATATATATGTGTGTGTATATATACACTACCGTTCAAAAGTTTGGGGTCACATTGAAATGTCCTTATTTTTTAAGGAAAAGCACTGTACTTTTCAATGAAGATAACTTTAAACTAGTCTTAACTTTAAAGAAATACACTCTATACATTGCTAATGTGGTAAATGACTATTCTAGCTGCAAATGTCTGGTTTTTGGTGCAATATCTACATAGGTGTATAGAGGCCCATTTCCAGCAACTATCACTCCAGTGTTCTAATAGTACAATGTGTTTGCTCATTGGCTCAGAAGGCTAATTGATGATTAGAAAACCCTTGTGCAATCATGTTCACACATCTGAAAACAGTTTAGCTCGTTACAGAAGCTACAAAACTGACTTTCCTTTGAGCAGATTGAGTGTCTGGAGCATCACATTTGTGGGGTCAATTAAACGCTCAAAATGGCCAGAAAAAGAGAACTTTCATCTGAAACTCGACAGTCTATTCTTGTTCTTAGAAATGAAGGCTAATCCATGCGAGAAATTGCTAAGAAATTGAAGATTTCCTACAACGGTGTGTACTACTCCCTTCAGAGGACAGCACAAACAGGCTCTAACCAGAGTAGAAAAAGAGGTGGGAGGCCACGTTGCACAACTGAGCAAGAAGATAAGTACATTAGAGTCTCTAGTTTGAGAAACAGACGCCTCACAGGTCCCCAACTGGCATCTTCATTAAATAGTACCCGCAAAACACCAGTGTCAACATCTACAGTGAAGAGGCGGCTGCGGGATTCTGGGCTTCACGGCAGAGTGGCAAAGAAAAAGCCATATCTGAGACTGGCCAATAAAAGAAAAAGATTAAGATGGGCAAAAGAACACAGACGTTGGACAGAGGAAGACTGGAAAAAAGTGTTGTGGATGGATGAATCCAAGTTTGAGGTGTTTGGATTACAAAGAAGGCCGCTTGTGAGACGCAGAACAAATGAAAAGATGCTGGAAGAATGAATGCCTGACGCCATCTGTTAAGCATAGTGGAGGTAATGTGATGGTCTGGGGTTGCTTTGGTGCTGGTAAGGTGGGAGATTGTACAGGGTAAAAGGGATTCTGAATAAGGAAGGCTATCACTCCATTTTGCAACGCCATGCCATACCCAGTGGACAGCGCTTGATTGGAGCCAATTTCATCATACAACAGGACAATGGCCCTAAACACACCTCCAAATTGTGCAAGAACTATTTAGAGCAGAAGCAGGCAGCTGATATTCTATCGGTAACGGAGTGGCCAGCGCAGTCACCAGATCTGAACCCCATTGAGCTGTTGTGGGAGCAGCTTGACCGTATGGTACGCAAGAAGTGCCCATCCAACCAATCCAACTTGTGGGAGCTGCTTCTGGAAGCGTGGGGTGCAATTTCTCCAGATTACCTCAACAAATTAACAGCTAGAATGCCAAAGGTCTGCAATTCTTTGACGAAAGCAAAGTTTAATGTAAAAAAAATCTTATTTCAAATACAAATCATTATTTCTAACCTTGTCAATGTCTTGACTCTATTTTCTATTCAATTCACAATGTATGGTGGTGAATAAGTGTGACTTTTCATGGAAAACACAAAATTGTTTGGGTGACCCCAAACTTTTGAACGGTAGTGTATATATATATATATATATGTATGTATGCAAAGGATTTGGTTTTAAAAGTTTGTCTTTATTTGGCAGTGCCTACATGAATTGACATCTAATCCCTCTGTTTCTGTAGAACCTGTCCTTGGACCTCGAGCCCCAGAAGGCGGCCCTACAGTCCTTGACCAGCAATGTTACGTTCAAGAAAACTGGAGGACAAAAAAATAAAAATAAATCAGCTACTCCTGATTCTTCCCATAGTCCAAATAAACGGGTTACTCTTAATTGTGTTTGTGTGCATTTGTCACTGGGATGAACTAGCAACCTGCTAGCAACCCCCTCTTTCTCTCTAGCATGGAAAAGCAGGCGTAGAGACTTGATGGAAAAGTAAAGCTTCAACAAATACATACTTGCTAGCTATATTAATGTTAATATATTTAATTTTGATTTTTATATATTTTTAATTTTAAAATTTACATATTTTAATGTTTACCTCAGCTCGTTGACGTTTTTCATAGGCCGACGTTCAACGTTTTTTCACCATGCCCGTGGGCTCGGGGTGCCCCATTTTCAGGGTAGGTATGGCATCTGGTTTAAGATGTAATTTTGATATATTGAATCCGACTGATGCTGCGAGATCAGGATTGACGACAAAAGAATCTGCCGTGAAGTGATCAGCACACAGATTGTCCGGTTGATGTCTGTGTAATCTATTTACTTTTCAGATCCAAATTTGAAGCAAAACTGGGTCCTTCGGATAATTAAACATTGCTTTTCCTGATCCAAAGCCATTTCTACAATTGGCAGCAGTACAATACACCATTGTAATGACTTTTTAACGATCCTTTTAGACTACTTAACAATGCGTGAAGTAGTGGTTCTTGATAGCCGCTTGAGGACGTTTGACTACCATGACGTCACAGCTGTTTTCGTCACGTGACTGCTCTCGCCGGATTCTCAGATCTTGGAGGCGCCCAGCATACTGTGAAACTCTCTTGATTTTTATTACATGGAGCATTTTTAGCGCGATTTCGACCAGCCACATAGATAAAAAAACGATAGTCTACCATCATACACAATAAAACTGCTCTAGACACACTCCTTTCTATTTGACCTTTAAGTATTGTGTTGCCTTTCAGGCATGAATCTGAAAGGACCTTTGTTTTGAATGAGCTGTTATTTTGTAGTGCCATTTTTACTCTAACATTCCGAATCTCAGGTTTATTTTCAGTTACCACGGCAGTTAGTATGGCAGTTAGAGGCAGTTAGAAGTTAGCTGCTCACATTTTCCTACATTTCTGTATTCAACTACCTGATTTATCGCTGTAAACGTCACAGAGGCAACGTCATAAGTTGATAATTTCTTATTTACATTTATAAGTTGATGTTAAATAGTAGTATTTACATGAAAATGCTGTTGATTTATTTGTAGCTTAAAAACGTTTTATTTACATTTATTTACATATGGAAAGCACCTGTTGCGTAGTTAAACGGTCATTTTTGTATTTGTGTTGTTACAGTTTTCACTCTTCCCTTGTATTACGAAGAAAAGAGCCACAGTAAAGAACAACTAGAGCTTGCTACGACTCCCGTCTTCATTTATAAGGAAGAGTTTAGCTAGTTGTATAGCGGCAGTTGCTACACTGCAGTGAGGACAACATAGTGAAAAGACGTTAAAAATCTGGCGTTGTACATCGTGGTAAGATGGAAGCTAAACAAAGCAACATAATTTCTGTGGCAAGTAAAAGAAGTTCACGCTCATCTACAGCATCAACTAGCTCATTAATACGAGCACGAGCTAAAGCAGAGGCAGCTAGAACATGTCTTGCATTCGCCGAACAAGAAGCCAAAGCTAAAATAGAGAAGGCTGAAAGAGAAGCTACATATCAGCTGGAAAAGGCAAAGAAAGATGCTGAGCTAGAAGCGCTCACTATTCGCAGAGAAGCAGCAATGGCTGAGGCTGAAGCAGCTGTGTGGGAAGCAGCAGACAGTATGGAAAATTATATGCTGCTAGATGAAGTAGGCACATCAGAAGAGGATAAAATGGGAAGGACAGAAGAATACATTGTATCACACTTCGACCCGCGCTCACATAGAAGCTATCCTTCTACCGACTCCCCAGCTCAGGCAGCCATTAACGCTCCCTAGTCAACATGTCAGCCTCCTGATCTATGTGTCCCACCAGTGCTCAAGATAGAAAATTGGGCTCCCCAAGGAGAACCTGGCCAACAGAGAGGTTCAAAGGTGAGCCACACTGACTTGAACAGGTCAGCACAGCCCTTCTACTCCCAGAGAGCATCAACAGCTTCTGACTCTGGACCCACAAACGAACACCTGGCACAGTATTTGGCTCGGCGGGACCTGGTGAGTTCAAGTTTATATCATTTTGATGATCAGCCTGAACATTATTGTGCTTGGCAGTCGTCATATATCGGCGCCACTCAAGGGCTAGGCCTTACACCTACCGAGGAATTGGAGTTAATGACAAAATGGCTTAGTAAAGAGTCTGGCAATCATGTCAGACGGGTACGGTCAGTGTACATAACAAACCCAGTCATAGCACTCACAAAGGCCTGGGAATGCCTCCAGAAATGTTATTCAGCACCTGAAATAATTGAAAAGGCCCTTTTTGACCGGCTCGATAATTTCCAGAGAGTCTAAGCAAAAGAACAGATGAAGCTCCAGGAACTAGCAGATTTGTTAATGGAAGTGCAGTGCGCCAAGGAGGATGGCTACCTCCAAGCTCTTTCCTACCTGGACACCGCATGTGGCATCAAACCCATAGTTGCAAAATTGCCCTATGGGCTTCAAGAAAAATGGATTTTTGCTGGTTCAAAAGACAAAGAAGAAAATTGAGAAAGATTTCCACCATTTGAGTTGTTCAGCATGTTTGTGCACAAAGAACCTCGTATAAGGAATGATCCTCGCTTTGCTATCCCTTCTTTAAAAGCACAAAGAACCCAATTTCAGTCCACAAGACAGATGTAGTATAAAAGTATAAATGAAGGAGTCAGTGACCCAAACAAAAGTTGTCCAATACATGGCAAGCCACATCCTCTCAAACGCTGCAAAGCCTTCAGAGCCAAGAAGCTGGAGGAAAGAAAGGCCTTTCTCAAAGAAAAGGGAATCTGCTTTAAGTGTTGTAGCTCAACTACTCACCTTGCTAAGGACTGTACGAATGCGGTTAAATGTTTGGAGTGTGATAGTACCTATCACGATTCCGCCATGCACCCTGGAACTGCACCTCAAGTCAAGGCTCTCTCAACTCCACCACATAACGGCGGGGAGGACGAAAAGAGCAGCACCATTGAAGCTATTGTTAACTCAAACTGCACTGAGGTCTGTGGCACAGGAAATGTTGACTGGCCATGTTCCAAGATATGTCTTGTGAAGCTATATCCTAAAGGTCACCCAGACGAAGCTATCAAAGCCTGCGTCATCCTAGATGACCAAAGTAATCAGTCGCTAGTAAGGTCCAGCCTTTTTGAGCTGTTTAACATCAAGTGCAAACCATACTCTTACTTTCTGAAGACATGGTCTGGTGTAGTGGAAACATCTGGGCGTAGGGCTGAAGGCATTGTGGTCGAGTCACTCGACGGAAAGACCACAATCCCCCTCCCACCGCTCATTGAGTGCAATGACATACTTGACAACCGCTCTGAAATCCCAACCCCAAATGCAGCTCGTCATCATCCTCATCTTGTCAAGGTAGCAGAGCACATCCCAGAGGTCGACCCAACTGCCAAAATCCTCCTTTTACTTGGTAGAGACATAATAAGAGTGCACAAAGCTAGGGAACAAGTCAATGGCCCCCACACTGCCCCTTTTGCCCAACGTTTAGACCTTGGATGAGTGCTGGTTGGAGAAGTCTGCTTGGGGAAAGCACATAAGCCAAAATTCAACACCTTTAAGACAACTGTGCTTGACAATGGCCGACATTCTCTACTCGAACCCTGTACAAACTTCTTGCACATCAAAGAAAAGGTTCACCAAGAAAAAGAAATGAGAGACAGGATTTCAGAGAGTAGCAAGTCTGTGGAAGAAACATTGGGCCAAACAGTTTTCAGTCACACTGAACACAACAACAAACTAGCACCTTCTATCGAAGATGACATCTTCCTGAAACTAATGGACAAAGAGGTCTACAGAAATGAATCAAATAGCTGGATGGCTCCTCTCCTATTCAAGCATCCCAGAAAACGCTTGTCTAACAATCGACAATATGGGAGTTAGGGTCAGTTTGACCTTTTTCCTGTTTTTCGCCGATGGGAGTAAAGGGAAACATCTGCAGTCGGTTTATACTAGGACTGTTCCAAGATATGTCAAGTAGTGGAATTAATCGCTCTGTTTTTGTACTTTTGTGATAAACACTTCCCAGAACTTTCGTCCAGTTGCCAACTGGACGTCATTAGCTTGTAACACACACACACCAATGGAGACACACAGACTCTTGTGTTTAACGCACACACATTTGTAGGCTTTAAAAAGACAAGTTCTGTATCTGCATTTTTTAGAACTCACGCTTCTCACCCGTGCGTACGTGAGATGATGTAATGGAATAAAAAGTGAGTTCTCGTTGTTAAGACAAAGGAACGCCATTTTTCTCTGAGTCTTTCTTTCTTTTTAAAAAGGTTAATAGTTAAGTAATTCTCCCACAAAATTGGTGAACCCCGACGCGATAGGAAAAAGGGAGTTTTGCCTTCCCGGACAGACGGCTTGGGTTTCCCCCGCTCGGAACTGGCCCTTCCGCGCTGGGGTGGAGGAGAGAGGACGGAGGTGAGTGTAAATACATTTTTATACTGGTCTCTGCCTTCTGCTCTCTCTGTTTGTTAGCAATGAATCTGCCGCCTGTGTAATTTGAATTGGGAAGAGCGTTGTTTGTGATTGATTGACAGACGGGAGTGGTCGTTCCTTTGGCTTGACATCTATTTGGTATTTTTCTACGTAGAAAAAATAGTTGTCTTAAACATCAAAAGATTTGGAATGATATGGGCTTCCTCCACAATTGGGCACACACGACAACTTAAAGAAGTGATTGGTTACTCCCAGCCGCTTTTATCGGATGTCCCGTCAAATATGACGTTAGAAGCGACGGCGTATAAGAAATGAATCGGACCAGTACGGGTCTTTGCTGAAGTTTTTCTAATATACATAACTTTTTAGAATCAAAGAGATCATTTGTGAGAGAATTGATCTTATAAATGTTCGGTTGGTCGGAGTCTTTAGGGCGTGGCCCTGTTAATGTAAGCGCTTGAAGAAGAATAAGGCAGTTCTCGGATCATTCCATGCGTGGAACTCCGATGAAAATGTGGCCTTAACAGAGTTGACTGCAGTCTGTTTTTTGGTTGAGTACTCCAGGTTTAGGCAAACGAGGTAAAAGCCTCCTATCAAATTTGAAGCAAAGAGGCCTTGCTGGTGCACGTGAAGTATAAATGTTTATTTTTAACTTTTTTTTTTTTGCTCTGGGTCCCATAAAAAACCTGATTTAAATTGTCTGTGCGCACAGTTAAAATCCAGGAACATTGAACATTTGGACCATTAAGAAAACAAACAATAAGTTTCCCGGGAGAGTAAGAGTGAAAGGAAAACGTGAGAATGTGGGAATGATGAGAAGTTATGAGTAAGAATGACTGATTGTGTTGTTGTGTGTCAGACGTCTATGTGTGATTATAAAAGATGAGAGCTCTATTGTCTGACTAAAATGTATGAAAGTGGATGGTTGCTTTGCTCTGTTTTTTTTTTTCTTTAATTCAAAGTTCCATTGATAAGGTAAACAGTGCTTGGAAACTTCTATTTTTTTGTAAAATATCTTGGTGGACCAAAGTTTATACTTATCTAAGTTGCTGTGTGGGTGCAGATACTTAAACTTTGTGCTTTGTGAAAAACTATTGGCAATAAGATCTGCAAACTTCTTTGATTTTTCCTTTTTGCCTGTCAGTAGAGAGAGGAAAACAGCAGGCTGAGTTATATTTAGCCCTCAGTGACCAGTGACCAGTGCCAAATTCCTTAGCCCCCACCGAAGGAAAATCTTACACACAAAGGAGGGAGCACACACACTGTGTTTCACACACAGCTCAGCAGGCAGAGCAGGAAACACACATACAGTTCTACGCAGGCAAGGAGAACCGCACACACACAGCTGTCCCGAGCCAAGAAGCCCCCACCTCCCGCTCCTCAGACAGCTGCATTGCTCAGCCCTCACACACACATTTGAGAAAAGGCAGTTCGGACTGCACAGTTATTTTTCTTTTTTCTGCGAAGAGAAGTTAACCGCGAAGAACCAGTTAGTACTAGTTTTTCTTAACTTGGCCTAACGAAACTAATACAGAATAAAATGGCAAACATTCCAATTGTTGTCATAGGATTAAAGAACCCCGAAATTGCGTCAAAAATTCAAAAGATTTCAAAGAAATGGAGCAAACGGACGGAACGTTTAACTTCCCCGTGGCCAGAACAGGGCAGCTTTGATACAGCTCTTTGTGAGCAAATGGAGGTCAGAGTTCTAGATTACAAAGCGAACAGCAATACTAAAAAAAGAAAGGAGAAACGTGACCTCGAGCTGAAGATTTTAAACCTTTTTAAAACAGAAGGAGAGGCTTATAGACGCGCTTTAAAGCAAAAATATATGGAAATGAAACAGCAATCTGTAAATGATAAGGCAGAAAAAACTGCTGGAATTTATCCAACACTTTCCGGGACCGTCAACATACATGGAGACTTCCAGTACAAGAACAAAGATTCTCTGATTTTAGATGAGATGAGAGAAGGAGATAAAACTGGAGAGGAGTCTACATCACATAAAGAAATTATGACTAAAGCCTCACACATCAATGTTACAGACGCAGGAGGGTCACCTCACCAAAAAGATCCCGGCCTAGCAAACATATATTCGTCTGTGCATAAGTCAGGATCTCCAGCTGTTTCAGTTGCAAACCATCAGAGTAATGAAGGCCCAATAAACTCAGATTCCCCTGTATATGCAGACAATTTAGCACCGATGCATTGCAGTACCTCGAGAAAACAGATAATACCTGACGACAGGAGGTCGTTGACCTTGAAACCGATGGGTGGGATAGACTGTTATGCTGACTATGCTGGAAATAAAAAGAGTGATTCATTTTGGGTAAACCTAGATCACGAAGGGATAGATTTGCAGAGAGAAATTAGTCGCACCGTCATAGAAGAGTTGGAACACGAAATTGAGGAGGAAGCAATGAGACTAAATATTGTGCCAGGAAATCCCAGCGAGCTCTCAGTGGAAAACCAACTAATAGCAGAAAAAAAGGCATTACAAAATCCTGGAGCAGGAGCACAAGCCAGAAGGAGAAGTGATTTTAATTTGAGATACAAGCCAAACATACATGCACCGGGGAAATGCACAGATCATAAACAATTACCAATATTAGTAAAAGGGAATGTCGCGAACTACTTACCTTGGGCCAGTCAAGATCTTGTCGGAGTGGTCGCAAAATTGCCAGACATTAACGAGGGTGCCAGTAAGTGGATAAAGGTGTTTGAAGAGTTAAATGTGGGGAAAATGTTGGCTATTGGGGATCTAAAGGCTGTCCTTGCAGTGCATGGGAACACATAACATGGAAAACGTCTTGAAGGAACGTTTTGCGTGGATGCTCCAACAGAGAGCAGATGGAATCGGATTCAATTTATTTCGCACAGCAATGTGGGAAGTACTGCGAAAGGAATTTCCAACGAAGATTGATCCGAAAGCCTTAAAAGCGAATCCCATTGATGCCACAGAAAACCCAGCAACTTACATCGCAAATGAGATGAAAAGATGGAAGCAAGAAACGGAGGAGGAAATTGATAAGAGCCCTGTGTTGACAACTCTGTTCCGGAACTCCATCGTTGAAGCAATGCCGGCTTCAGTGAGAAGCAGGTTAGAAGACGTGGTGGCTCTGACATCAATGCCCCATAGAGAGTTCCGTGACCATGTGATACATGCAGTTGAGAAACACAGAAGAGAGGAGATGAAGATTGCAGAACAAGATAAAAACGTTCAGAGAAAATTGGCACAAATGCAGCTTGGAGAAATGACAGGAAAAAACAAAGCCAAGACTCAAGCCATAATGATTAATACGACTGAACATGTGGCACCACCACCACAAGGATTTTCAGAACCTGTACCTGATGTGGCAAATCAGGCACAAAGGAGTTTTCCAGCTCCCCAACCAACCCAGCTGCAACAACCGGTGGTGAATGTCTATCCTCAAGCATTTAACTCACAGCCATACGGACTTCGCGGACGACAACAAAGAGGTCCCGCCTGGACTAACAGAGGCAGGCCTGGCGCACCTGGAATAATGGGAGCATGTTGGACATGCAATGAACTTGGACATCGTGCCGAGCATTGCCCAAGAGGCAACAGCACCAACCGAAGGCAATCGCGTGGCCGGCTCCGTCCAGGTCTGACAAGACGCCCTGTAAACCCACCAAATTTTGGTTACTAGGGGTGCCCAGAGAACCTTACAGGGGAGAACCAGTGCCCGATCGTAAGCGAGGGTGCTGAAAATGAACCAATGTTAAAAATTCTAATTGAAGAAAAAGAAACACCAATGCTGGTCGATACAGGAGCAGCTTACACGTGTGTAAGTCCAAATTATGCAAAGCACCTCCCCATGTCTGATAAATTCATTTCAACAGTAGGGTTCTCGGGAATAAAACAGCTAATACAAATGACAGCTCCTGTACGACTGGCAACTGATGAAGATGAGATAAGAATACCAATTCTTGTCTCTGACCAAACACCAATTAACCTGTTGGGAAGAGATGCATTATGCAGGATGAAATTAAAAATCTGGTGTTCTCCTCAGGGTTTGTATGTTGATAAAACAGGTTTGGATTTTCAAATGTACATGCAAACACATGAAGCTAAAGTTTATTGGCTAGGTGACATTTCAGGCCCAGTTGAAGGTGTAGTCACTAACTGGGGCCGGTACATTAAAGCTCAAATTCCAGAAGCCAGAAAACCTTTTCTAGATTACCACTGCACCATGTTCTATGACATTTCAAAGAGCATGGAGTTTGAAGAGAAATGGGACAGTTCTACAAAAAACAGAACTGTTAATCTTGAAACAGAATGCATTGTTATTGGTAACCAAGGTGCAGCTTTAAATGTGAAACAAAATGATTTCATTTCAGAGTGGTACAATGTTCCAGAATCAGTACCACACATTACATTGTTTGTAAATAAAGGATTTCATGCAAAAGATCTGGGACCAATGATGAAACTTGCAACTGAAACAACATGGGAAGACACAGACAACTCATTAATTTCACAATCATGTGATGGAACAATGATCAAGATCTTATGTGAAACAACAATGACAGCAAAACCACAAGTTGTGACAGTGCCAGTTGATCTTAAAGATCAGTCTAAAGAAAATGGTTCCTCTGAAGATCAACCAGCAATGCAGGACATGCTAAAAAATGTCTCAGAGCACTTATGGTCTAAACATGACACAGATGTGGGCTTAGTAAAATCTGCAGAGCCAGTGTCAGTTCAAATAAAACCAAATGCACAGTTTCCTTTTCGCCAGCAATACCCATTGAAACCAGAAGCAGAACAAGGCATCCAGAAAACCATTGATGGATTGATGCAAGCAGGTGTGCTGGTGGAAGTAGAAAGTCAATGCAACACTCCAATTTTTCCAGTTCTGAAAGCAGACAAAAACAAATACCGTCTTGTTCATGACTTAAGAGAAATAAACAAGATAATAGTAGATGCTGAATCGGACGTGCCAAATCCAAACACTCTCTTAAATTCAATACCAACTGGAGCTCGTTTCTTCACCGTTATTGATCTCTGTTCAGCGTTTTTCAGCATTCCACTATCAGAAGAGTCACAACATTTATTCGCATTTACCTACAGAGGTAAAAAACTCAGTTATACCCGATTGCCTCAAGGGTTTAAACTCAGCCCGCACATATTTAATCAAGTGCTAAAAAATGATTTGGAAGGACTCAATTTAACTGGAACTGTGTTACAGTATGTGGACGATTTGTTAATCTGTGGAAACACACTAAATGACTGTCATCAGGACTCAATCAAAGTTCTACAAAGATTAGCAGAGGGAGGACACAAGGTCTCCAAACAAAAACTACAGTATTGTCAACCACAAGTAGATTACCTAGGAAGACAAATATCACAAGGAACAGTTGGCATTTCACCTTCTCAACTGGAAGGTGTCAGCAAAGCTCCAAGTCCGCGGACAGTCGGCGAAATGATGACATTTTTGGGAATGACAGGATTCAATGCAGACTGGATTGAGAACTATGTGGAAAAAACAGCACCGCTTAGGGAACTCATAAAAGAGACAGGAAACCAGTCGTTGACAGCAGTGTTAAAATGGACAACTGAAGCTAAAGTAGCCTTTGAAACACTAAAACAGGAAATGCAAATGGCACCAACTTTGGCATTGCCAGACTATGATAAAGTATTTTACCTGTATTTGGCCAACAGAAAAAACATGTACGTGTCAGCTGTACTAATGCAAGAAACCTGTGTAGGACGACGGAAGCAAGCCATTGCTTATTACAGCACTAAACTAGACAATGTGGCCCAAGGCTGGCCACCATGTTATCAAGGTCTAGCAGCAGTCTACTACGCTTATGAAAAAGCATCAACCATAACAATGGGTTATCCGATAATAATACGGACCCACCACAAAATCACAGAACTGATAAATCAAGGAAAGTTTGTGATGACTCAGGCAAGATGTTTACAGTACATGCCACTTTTAACATATCCAGACGTCACTGTGCAAAAGTGCACAACAAACAACCCTGCTGACATGGTACCTCTGGACTGTGAAGGAGAACCACACGAGTGTCTTGCAGAAACAATGAAATACACAAGACTAAGACCCGATTTAGAGTCAACTCCGATAGTGAACGCGGAAGTCACTTACTTTGTCGACGGGTCATGTTTCAAAGATCATCTTGGAAACCATGCAGGTTACGCCGTGGTAGAACAAGTAGGTGACAATTTTGTAACAGTCAAAGCAGAAAAATGCGAGCAACCATGCTCAGCTCAAAAAGCAGAACTAAAAGCACTGACAGAAGCATGCAAACTAGCAAAAGGAAAAGTAGCAAACGTATTCACAGACTCGGCTTATGCCCATGGGGTGTGCTATCTGTTTGCTGCAGTTTGGAAACAAAGAGGTTTCAAAAGAGCAGACGGCAGTCCAGTACTACATCAAGAACAGCTAAAAGAACTGATCGCATCAATGATGCTGCCATCAAGACTGGCAGTGATTAAATGCAACGCCCATCGTAAAGGTAATGATTTAGTCATTAAAGGGAACAACGCCGCAGATGAGGCAGCAAAACTAGCATCTAAGTGCCAGATGGCTATCTTGGCACCAGTGGTCACCTTGGAACCTATGGTGACACCAGAAGACATCATTTTGATGCAGCAGGAAGCAGGTGCAAGTGAGCATGCTCTCTGGGCGCAGAGAGGTGTGACAATGAGTGAAAGTGGTTTGTGGAGATCACAAAGTGGACATTTAGTTGCACCAGTAGCATTGTTGACAATGTTGGTCTCAGAAGCTCATGGTTTGGATCACTGTGGTAGAGGGAAAGTGATGGAGAAGCTTAAAAGGCAAGGTTATTGGTCACCTTACATGCAAGCAATGGTGGATGAAATCTTGAGTCAATGTGAAATATGTGCAGAAAACAATGTTCGAAAAGGCATAAAATCACCGATTGGTCACATTCCGGTCCCTGAGGGACCCTTTAAACATCTTGTGATAGATTATGTTGACATGATAAAGCCAGTACAAGGGAAAAGGTACATGCTGGTTGTGATCGATCGATTCAGCCGATGGGTTGAAGCAGTCCCATCAAAGACATTGGGAGCTGATACAGTGATTAAGTTTCTGACAAGAGAGGTGATTCCGAGATTTGGCATCCCATCAGAAATCAGCTCAGATAATGGTTCAGCATTTATCCAAAAGGTGTTGAAAGGTGTTTTGTTAAAGCTAGGAATTAAACAACAGCTATCGCATGCAGTTGCATCGCAGCACACATTTAACCCCGCATGAAATGCTAACAGGCAGAACAAGGCCAGTGCCCGAATGGAGGCTTCCATTCAAAGGCCCGGCACTTGAACAGCTACAAACAGAGTTGAAAGCATATATGGATCAACTAACTGCTATCCATAGAGCTATCTATCTGCAGGAAAAAGCCAGAAGTTCCTGTCCAGAGACGGTGGTGAAGAGACCAGTCGAACCAGGAGACCTGGTGTACGTGAAGGTGTTCAGACGAAAATGGAACTGCTCGAGATGGGATGGACCCTTTGAGGTCAAACGAGCGACCGCAACCGCCGTCCAAGTTCAGGGGAGTGATACGTGGTATCATTTGACTCATTGTACTAAAGTACACGCCAGAGACACTGTAAAGCCAGACAGTGCAAAGACAGACACTGTGAAGCCAGACATTGGGAAAAAGTGTGAACAGACGATTTGCAGCAATGAGACTAGTATTAATGACATTTCACCTGTGGATGTTGGCAGAAGTGGTGAACCTAACGACAGCGAGGCCGGAGATGAACTCTCACAGCCTGCAGCCAGCACCACAGCATCAGCCAACGTCAGCTCAACCACGAGAGAAAACAACGAGTAATGTGGGTCGAGACAGTCGACGTCCAACCATGAACTGTGGGACTTCGGTCTATAAAGGGAAATCCACCTTTGTAGAACAAGATAAGTACAACACAACGTTAATGGGTTTGAACGAGTACACACCAGTGTTTTTGCCAGCTGAACTAAAGTTAATGACTCATCTAGGTTTTAGAGAACAATTAAGAGTAAAAACAAAAAGAATGCGTAAGAAAAGAGAGACCCATGCTGAATTCAAATGGAAAGCAACGGTAACCGATACAGAATTTCATACAGAATTAGATACAGAATATGAGGTAAATGTCTATTACGATACCAGGAAATTATGCGGAAAAAGTGTTAAACAGGAATATAAAGTTTATGGGGCATACCAGTGTTCAGTCCTTTTACACATTAAGGACGATGGTTTTGGCGTAGAAACAAGAATAGAGTCTCATTGGGATCCTGAGGACAATTACAAATATGACTTAACAATAAAGAATCCAGGTAAGGGTAAAAGAAGTACAGGAAAAGGTGGTTTAGAGCGAATAGGAAACAAGGAGATATCTGCTACAGTTCAAATTGTAAATGATCAAATTAGGATTCATGTTGAACCAGACAGTGATAAATATGATTTGGTTGAAAGAAACGTGATTATCTCCAGATTACTGCAAAAGGGTGACAGACGAAGGATGTGTAATTCGCATGCTAATGTTAGCCATCAATTATCTAGTATAAATCAAGAAAACATTAATTGTAAAATGACTGTTAAGATTGCAGATTGTGGATGGATTATTGAAGCAGATGTAATAGCCCTCCGTATTGACAAAACATACGAGTTGAAGTTTGAAGACATCACTTCGAGTGGAAAAGTAGATTCATCTATATTATGGAACCTACCAAAAAAAGAGGCTTTACCAGAGGAAATCAATTGTTTCCCCCCAACAACTATGGCTACTAGAGCTACTGTGGAAGTGAAGAAAATTACCGTCCCTGGTGGACATGTGACTTTACCTACTTCAGTCACCAAATCAGGACCAAATAAACCGACAAGCTTAACGGTTAAGACATCAGCAGTCACATCAGCATCTACAATCTTAACTAGCACAATACAAATTTCAACCAATAACGATAAAACTACAAAGATAAATACAAATAAAAAGGAAGTGCAACCTATAGAGGTTGATAGCAATTTAGAAAATGCAAAGCCTACGGTGCCTCTACCTGAAAATAGCATAACTGAACTTCCAACAACCGTCACAACTAAAACAAATCCGCGAACAGTAGTTTCAAATACAATTAAATCCACGAAGGAAGTTTTAGAAACTACTAAACCCTCACTAGTAAAAATAATTACAACAGTGCCTTCTCAGATTGAGGTCACATCAAACCAGGACAACAAGCTAATATTAGAATTCACACAACCGGATCCAAAGAAGTATGGATGCTCTGAAAAGGAAGGATGTGAGGATTTCTCAAAAGGTTTAGATCAATTTTATGAAGAACGTCATCCAAAAGTAGCAACACCAAGAGTAATAAATAAATTACAGGATATTAAATGGCATGGAACCAGACCAAGGGGAGATCCTTTATGGCAAAGAGCCTTACATAATACATGGTATACAACATCATGGTATACTGTCAGGGAGTTAACTAAAAATGATTGCTTAATCTGTACTGTTGCTCCCGGAGCAGTACCTATGGTAATTCCAGAAAAATACACGTCAAAAGAATGTGCAGTTGTACAACGTGAAAGATGTAGCAATGGTGAGTTCACTTCAAGAGAAGACGCAGTGTCATTCTTTAAATTACCTATGTGTGGTTTGAGTTGCAGACTCTTATATGGTTCAAGAAACTCTCATCAATACTTAGAGAAATGGAAAGGGCATAAATTAGAATCATTGTGTGCAGAATTTAACATTAGTACTACAGATAATGTTCCACCTACTGATTATGACATAGATTATGATGCAGACTACGAATGTTTCGTTAGTGGAGGTTTTGAGGATAATGAAGGAATTAATGTAGGAAACACCACTGTGAAATGTAATGTAACCTGGGTGTTATCTTGGTTTAAGCATGCAAATGTAACACCAGTGTTTGCTACAAAGCCCGTTTGGTTTGAAAACCCAGAATTTGTAGAAGAGGACTGTAAAAATATAACTATGACTATTCCCAAACTTTTCTTTTTAGGAGATCAAACGTATCCAGTGGCAGACAGTTACTGGATGTGTGGTGATGACATGCTAATGAACACTTTACCGCTGAAGTGGATAGGACTTTGTGCATTAGTACGAATGAAAGTACCGATAACCTTAGTGTATGAAGGGGTAAAAGAATTAGCTCAAATTGAAACAGGTAAAACTAGGTCACGTCGGAGTCTAGGAGATTACGGATTAAATGAAAAAGTTTATTTAGATCTTATTGGGCAACCGAGAGGAATTCCAGATGAATTTAAAGCACAGCATGAAGTTAAAGCAGGGTTTGAGTCTATTTTGCCTCAGATTACTATTAATAAAAATGTTGAATGGATAAATTACATTTACTATAATCAGCAGAGGATGATAAATTTCACGATAGAAGGATTTATGGCATTGGGAGACCAATTACATGAAACGAGTAGAATGGCAATTCAAAATAGGCAAGCTTTAGATTGGCTTCTAGCAAGCAAGGGAGGTGTATGTCACATGTTTGGTAATCAATGCTGTACATATATTACCATGAACACAGCTCCTAAAGGTTCGTTTAGGGTAGTAATGGCTAAACTTATGAAACTTAGAGAAGAAGTAAACAACTGGTCGTGGAAAAGTCTGGAAGAAATCTTAGGGGAATGGGGCGCTTTAGCCGCCAAACGTGCCAAGGGAGGATTTATGGGAGTTAGGGTCAGTTTGACCTTTTTCCTGTTTTTCGCCGATGGGAGTAAAGGGAAACATCTGCAGTCGGTTTATACTAGGACTGTTCCAAGATATGTCAAGTAGTGGAATTAATCGCTCTGTTTTTGTACTTTTGTGATAAACACTTCCCAGAACTTTCGTCCAGTTGCCAACTGGACGTCATTAGCTTGTAACACACACACACCAATGGAGACACACAGACTCTTGTGTTTAACGCACACACATTTGTAGGCTTTAAAAAGACAAGTTCTGTATCTGCATTTTTTAGAACTCACGCTTCTCACCCGTGCGTACGTGAGATGATGTAATGGAATAAAAAGTGAGTTCTCGTTGTTAAGACAAAGGAACGCCATTTTTCTCTGAGTCTTTCTTTCTTTTTAAAAAGGTTAATAGTTAAGTAATTCTCCCACAACAACAAGCAGTCAGACGCTTTGCATCACTCCAACAAAGCTTGAAAAAGAAGCCAGAGGTGCAGCAGCAGTATATTGCTTACATGGGGAAAATATTGAAGAATGACCAGGCAGAGGTTGCTCCAGCACTAGAAAATGACGAAGAATGCTGGTACCTGCCAACCTTTGGGGTGTACCACCCTCATCTTCTGTTCTGTCACTCTTTGAGGTCGGTCGTGTTTTTCTCTCCTCTCCAGCTTTCACCCCCCCCCCCCGCTCCCCCTCTCCTGCTTCTGCTGCTATGTCTTGTCTTTCTGAGCACTTTCTTCATATCAACCGAACTCTGAAAAACATGGATCTGGTAAGCTGGTCTCTCAATGCTATTGATCACATTTTTTCGACGGGTAGGCAACGAAAGGGGGACCTGTCCGGTCCTGATTTGACTCATTTTGTGGGATACACGCTATATTCTTGGATGGAAAACGGTGTGCCTTTTGACTTTGTCATTCCTGGACGTTTGAAATGTTTGCATGTTTGGATTCAGGATACTTGGATTTCTACTTATTGGATTGGTGGATTTTTGATGTATCAGCAAATACAGCGGATGTCGGTAGTCATTTGGCCTTGATCAGGCTGCCGGCTGCATATGACGCGCTCATTAAGGCGGTGAACGAACAGTTCTGGAAGGTGGAGGAGCAGAGCCGAAAAGCTGGATGTGCTGGTACGCAGACTGGCTTCGGTGGTTGAACTCAAAGGGGTGATGGGATAAAATCTGGAAGTGAAGCGCAGAAATGCCCAACAATTTGGAAAATTGGATTTCATCATTTGGAGCCAGCAAAAGACTTAACACTAGAAGTCCCAGAGAATTTCAGTTTTCTTGAAAGCCCCCCTCCGCTCTTCAAGTTTGTGTATTCACTCTACCTTGCTAACTGTCCCTATTGTAATGCAAATAACCTGTGACGGGTCCTAGTTCCTGAGCTGAGAACAGGTCATAGCCATGCTTTTCCAACAAGGCAAGGCAGAGCCTATTTATATTGTCCATTCACCAACAGACTCATTTATATTGTAAAGCTCACTATGTGAAAGAAAGAACAACTTAGAGAATAATTGTATTTTGTCTTCGTCATCTTTACCGTCGACAGGCTGCAGCCATGTCCCGAATTCCTCATTTTCCATCCGCTTTTGTTGAAATTAGCATTTTCCCCATTCTCTAGCTCTTTCTCCGCCCTCGAGTCCCTTTTCCGAACATTAAAAACATACGGCTTTACGATCAACCGGAAGCAGTTCCGCGCACAACGCGGAATCAGTTATATCTGATATAATATATCTGACGAAACTGTTTTTATGACCGCATTTTTTTTTTTTTGAAAAAATAAGGCATTTTTAATGCCACAGATAATCACATTTAATGACTTTTAATGCCAATTAAGGCCTTAATTTTAAAAAATTTCATTTAATGACTTTTAATGCCCCACGGAAACCCTGGGCTAAACTAAGTTTATGTCTTGAAACCCTTAGACAAAATGTAAATGATAAGATGCAATATTGTAACCCACTGTCCCCTCTGTTGGTGACTTATGAAATCAAATAAAGTTCAAATTTACCTCTTAAATGTAAAATAACCCAAGTATCAGCTAATATACTACTGAACCGATCTGAATCTCAAGCAAACTAGAATTAAGAAAAGTAAGCACCTTTATCCGGAGGTGCAAGGCTATGATAACTTTGCAACTACGAAGAAACTATTATATTAGCTAAATATGACTGTAAGAGTCCTAACCTAGATTAACAAGATGTCTTTTTACAAATTAATATAACCTGTGAAAGCTCTGCACTCTGCTCAAACCAACTTATCATGCAATGCAAAACCAAGATCCTAACAGTACTAATGTTTAACACCTTATGAATATGGAACTTATAAGACAAATGCAGTGATAACAAAATTCTCTTGTTTTTCTTTTTTTTTTTTTTTTTTTACACAATGCATTCAATCGTTGTCATGATGTCTTGGTCTCAGGGATGTTGTCTCCTCGCCCTTAAGGATAATGGTTTATAGAGTCATTGTTCCAACCGCCGATCCCCAAACATCGGAATGTTAATCTTTATTAAAAATAAAAAACGTGAGTGGCAATTCGGCGCCTCGAGCTGCCCCGTTGCCGGATGGCTAGGGTGGGTGGCAGTTGAAAACCCTTCCAGTCAGCCAGTCTGACCCGAAAGCTGGCCCGGTGTTGTTCCCTTGGACCCGCTGGTGGCTGGTACACATGGCTCTGGAATCTGATGGGCCCCTGACCTCTTCGGCCTCCACATCTGTCTGTTGATGACCTTAGCGTGTACTCCCATTCGAGGTCGGGCGTCGGTGGACTCTCCTTCACATTCCTGGACTCTCCAAATTTTTATGTCTCCAACACAACCTGAAATTTACATGAGAATCGTTAGATATGAAATTTCGTGTGCTACCTGTAATCCCGGAAGGTTGACGTCGGTCCCGAAGAACTCCTTTCGTCATATGGAATTGTATCCTGAAATGAAATTAACTGAACACTCCAACAAGAAACATACATCAAAGCTTTTTACCCCATTTTCAATTTTGTCTGTGCACAGATTTTAGCCAATTGTTTTTTCAGATTCCCATTAAACCTTACCACCTTCCAGTGTTCCATCTTCATCCTATGAGAAACCTATTTTAGAAATGTAATAGTTAATGAGACACTTTATCACAATTTCTCTGTCCTCTCCTTCTCATGGGCCTCTGGTCGTCCTGCAAAAGAATGCATGCACAAAAACTTGATACCTCTGATGGTGATCTTCGTGTCTGTGGAATCAAAAGTTAGTTAATTGTGGTTTGAAATCAAAGTACATTTTTCCTGTAACGATGTCCGAATCTTCTTTGGATTAAAGTGACCACACATCGCACCACCTTACACCAGACATTGCTGTTATCTCTATAACCCCAAATGTTCTACTCCAACGCACCGCTGAAGCTGCTCTGCTCCACCTACACTCTTCTTGTAATTAATTCCTCTCTCAGTTCCTCTTTAATAGATGCCATCCTCATATCAAAAATCCTGTATCCACCCTTTTGCATCATTTGATGTGCACTGTTTTGTCCAACACATACCAAACCCCTATTTTGTTCACTTATCGTTGTATCTGGTTGTTATAAATCCTGATCCAGTTAACAGATATATGTGGCTTTGAAACCCTAACTAACCTACATGACACATCAATGATTTTAAACTAAACTAAGCAGGGCCTTTTATAGACTAGCCTAGATATGCATTAAGTTACCCTCTGTTTATCTCTGTTTTTCTTTCTTATCTAGTTTATTCTAGTTTTTTGTAGTTCTTCTATTTTATTTAACATTCACTTATTGTACTTCCAAAACTGTTTAAGCCTGTTTCCAGGACCCTAGAGGGGGTTGAGCTAACCCTCTTACAGAGTCTTTCTCTAGCAGATACGTGCTGTCTGACACTTCACCCATTAAATCTAATTTATGGTCCCAGCCTGTTTCTTAGGAGTGACTGAACAAACATTCAGAACTATGGGAAAGTTCTTCTGGGGGTTCTTTAAACAACCGTTATCTGATTTGATTTGCAACGCAGTCACATACCTCCCTCTGTTTGAGAACAAAATTAATTTTGTTACAAAACATTAGCAAAGAATAGTATTTAGTCATCACAGGGAATCAATTAACTGCCAATACTTATCTGAAATGAAGTAGGCAGAGGTTGCATAAGATCAGTGTATCGAGATGAAATAATAACTACGAGTTTATGTTCTCAGTGGCACACAGCAATTCGGCTTTGTGAGAATGCTGGATGTTCCAAGTTATATACATACTGAGACAGGGTGGTGTATCTGGGCAAAAGACTTAGAAAATACCGTTGTTAAACTGAATAAAACAGCTGGCAATATAGCAAATTCTGGTGAAAATCTGGTATATTTTAGCAGGCAACTGTTATATGTACAATAGAAAAATCTCAATACTTGTGAGCTAATAAGGAATAACCTAACAGATTGTTTAACCTAAAAAGTGTGTCTCTGTAATGAATAATATTTGGTTTAAAAACAAGACGGCTCACCCAGAGCACCGCTGTGCATACTAGCGAGAGGCCCCACGTCGTAAAAGCTGATAAGAACTCCCAGTCTGGAAATTTATGGCATGCAGTTGTTAATCAGAGAGACATTTCACCCAGTGAATTTCCTGCTCATTATTCTGTCTGCTGTTTAATCATGGACATAACAAAAAAGTGAATAAACATGAATATATTTTCAAAACCGCAAACCTGTGCACTGGGATACGCGCAATTGGCTGCCTTAAGAAGGTATTAACCAGCTCCTAATCCATCTGCCTAGGAACTTAAAGATGGGTAGAAAGAAGAAATATGAGAAATCACATCCCATTAAATTTGTTCAGTAGTATATGGCTAGAAATAACTGTCTGTGTTTTACCTTAAAGATGTTTGTTATCAGTCTGTGGTTCCTGAGATGGGCCCAGAATGACATTCTCAGCAGATCAGGCAGAAAGGAGATTGGAGTTTAGACTTCGCACTCACAGCTGCCATGTGTGGAGGTGTGGAAGGACACTAAATGGATGGATGCGAGCATCCCTTCCCCCATGTGCTGGAATGGAATGTCTCTGCAAAGCACTTCAGTGACAAAGTCTCAGTCCACGACTCAGAAACTTGATGAAGTATGCAGCTCCAATGTATTGTTATTGTTTCACCGTGCTCCGTCTACGGCGAAACACCCTCGGTGGACCCAGCTCGTTTTACCCAGTCAGGCGACCCCCACTTACTTATTACCTTGAATGTAGGACGCATAAAACAGACAAGTATACTTTTAGTTATATTTTATCTACGTAAAGACAGAGAAACAGTTACAGTCACACCAGCGCTGATGGGCTCCTGATCGGCAGGCAGCCCTGATTTCTCATCACACATAGATTATAAAGGAGTTTAGGTTAACACCCATAAAAGGCCGTACATATCCAAACTGCGTCATCAGTAGATAAACGGTGTCAACTCCGGGACGCTATCAGACAGATGAGTCCCTTCCTCGTTGTCCGGTGTTATCCAAGTGTGGCAGACAGTCCCGGGATAAACAGCTCGTTCCACTTGACCTCGTTGATATCCTAACAGACCCCCTGATGATGTGTCTTAATGGCACATCACCAAAGATGATCAACCAGTGGAACGACAGCTCTCAGGCTGTCCCTCTCCCAGAACAGTCGGTCATTCCGTCCAGTCCAAGCAATCCAAGCACGTCAGCTTCCGGCTCCCAGAGTCCATCCATCCGTGATATCCATGGCAGTCGATAGTGCGGCTCAGTCTCTGGGGTTACACAATCTCTGCTGGTGTGCCCGAAAGGCATTTTGTAAAAACAGTCCAGTTGTCCGTTAGCCCCCCCTGTTGGTGTGCCCCAAAGCCACATCACAACGAAAACAGTTCCAAGAAATGGGCCGGACAAACATCGATGGAAACATCTTAGCATCAATCAGCATGAATACTTCATAATTCAGCATTTTTTAGTCAAGACCACAGTCCAAGCATTTTATCTACAATTTAGGGTCCAACTATTTGAGCTAGGCCTGTTTTAGGTTCCTATGCGCACATTATTTTAAAATTACATTAGACTAGATAAGCCAAACCTGTTCAGTAACCAAGGTCAAATTCGTCTACTCTACCTCCACCACAAGAAACCTCCTACTTGGTCCTCCACTCCCCATTTCCATGGACAAACATCCATCACTTTCAAACCTTACAAATCCAAGAGTACCAGTAGGGGGCATCAGAGGGCGGGCTGAGTCTTCAGCAGAAAAAAACATCTCTAAGAAATGGCAAAAAACTGATGGAGACCAGTCTAGGGGAATCCCACTCTGGGCCAATCTGAGCGAGAAGACACCCTGTATTGAATCTAAACATTAGCCTTACCGAGTAATTTATGGATCTGTGATAGCCATCAGATCCTGGTTCTCTATATAACAAAGCAAAAAGATTGCAAGAACTGTAGGTCCAGGTGCGTGTGTCTGTAACAGAGAGTTTCCATTCTTAATCATAAAACCATACTGATCAACATAATGCTACATCCCCATATAAACATCATAACACAGAAAATCAAACATGGAAGTCAGTGGAAAAGAGAAAAAATCAGTTTCGTGATATAAAAAGAGTCTGTACGTCAATAACGCAAGTAAAAACGTCAGGCCAGTCCGAGCACGTGGCAGGCATGAATCTATTTGCGCATAAGTGGTCAGCTCAGAGTTCTCAGGCCACTGCTCCTTCGTTTCAAAAAGAAAAAGAGAGAGAGAGAGAAAATAAAAATAAATAAAAAAAATCACAGTTCTCTTGGCATGTTCCTCCCAAACTTCTTAAGTCCTTTTCTTGTTCTTCAGCATGGACAAAAACGATTTAGTTGGATGGTAATGAGTGTTCTGTCCTTTTCCAGGCAATAAGCATTTCATCCCAGTAAAATGCTCTGTGAAGATGGTTGGCAGACACCAGGCCTTGTTTACTGTTGAAGAACAGAAACAAGGTGTAATTAGTGTTCTTATCAGGACTCCCAATCCTTCTGTCATTTACCTTCTTCAAACACTTTCACATCCAGATATTTCCGTTCCCAATTATTGTGCTCTTATCTTAACCTCCTTTACTGTAATCATTAGACCTTGCATTACTCTTATATTAACGGAAAAATCTGAAAGTTCAACTCTATCTGCAGCAGCACTCCTCTATGATTCTTTAACAAAATGTTCCCATGTGTGTCTCACCTTACAGTGTCCAACAGTTGAAAAATCACTGCAACAAAAATTTGTCATCATATATGTCATGGCTACTGTGTCAAGGTTCATCTCAACTTATCTAGCACACAAGGAATTGTATTAAAACCTTTCAGAAACTTCTTGCTGAACCAGCTCTACAATACTTCACATTTTTCTAAAAAGACCAACAGAAAAACCCTTAAGTTTGTAAAAGAAAGCTCCACTATATATATTTGCAGAATAATGTTGTGATATTAATCAGAAGCAGCCTTATGTACTTCTTGTCTTATTTTGAAAAGCTCAGCTGAGAAAAAGGAAGACTGTGCATGCCCAAGCGCACACAAAGTCGTAATTGGCTGCCATTCAGGAAGTGGGTGTAGCCCAGGGCGGAGACAGGAAGTAGTTCTGTGAATCACTTTCAGCTTGACGTGCATCAAACCAATCATCCAAAGCGAAGAGCAATTCTAACCCCATTAACTTTCCTTATTTCTTTTTTTTTTTTTTTTTTTTGCTTGTTTTAACAGATTGCTTTTGTAAGCAACCCTGGTTGCATTTTATGTCCCCCTGTTTAAATTTTGTTTGAAACAAACCTTTAAACTGTAGTATGCTGTGAGCAGTAACTCATTGTTGCTTATTAAACACATCGCCCCCTGACCATGTAAGAAGCTCCATACTGCTCTAGGTAGTGTTTTTTTATGAGTCTTTAAACCTTTTTCAGTCATTCAACATTAGTTTAATAGATAATACATCCAAGTATAATTTTATCCCAAAGTAAATCAACCCTTTAACAAGTATCTTGTTCTTGTTTTCATGTGTTTAGTTTACCCTTGAAAAACTTTAAGCAGACATTACTCCAAGTGTTTTTCTTACACTTTCAGTTATCCATTATTATTATCTACTATTAACTCTTTTTTACTGCGTTCTTACAAATTTAGGATCTGTATCCGTTAAATTATAATCACCCAGTGATCTATATAAATCCTTATTTTAAGTTTGCACCGTTTCCTGTCCCAGCAGATTAAAAATCCCCATTCTAGAATTTGCTTTTCTTGTTTCATCAATCACTGTCTGTTGTGATTATTGAAGGAACTGGGCAGTTCCTTTAAACCCTCTTAAATATTGACCACCAGTTGGTAAATGATCAGCATTAAGTTTTGCCCTTCTTCTAATTCTTTGTTTAGCCTTAGTATCTGCACTTTAATCTGTGGATCATAGGAATTCTTTGTTTGAACACGTCTCTGTGTCCGTATTTGTTTAGGTCTCTGTAATTTTGTTCTATGTGTTTTAAGTGTGAACCTGGTCAGGATAGAGAAAGTCATCTCCGATGCTCCTTTTGGCAACCCCAGCAAACCCAAAAACAAAACGTTCACAGTCAGTGTTAGGTTACAGGTAATCCCTGTGGGATAGAGAGTGACACGGGAGTGGATTTTCACTCCTGTCCCGTCCCACTCCCACTGAAAACAATTGTGTCCAGTCCCAATCCCGGGCCAGAGTAGAAAAAAAAAATCCTGTCCCGTCCCGCTCCTGGTAAAATTACTCCCACTCCCATCCCGCTCCCACTCAGAATGACTCCCGCTCCTGCCCTACTCCCATTCTTGTTGTCTTCATTAAGTTTTCTGGAAATACATTAAACCTGAATGTCTATGAAGGGTCAGTTAAGTTCCTGTTTTAGCTGTAGTAAAGGCCAATTAAAGTAAAAGGAATAATAATAAATAAACAGACCATGCCTATCTTAGTTGAATAAACAAAATGTACAATGTTGCTTTTTACTAATTCATTAAGTAATTGTTTCACATGAACAATGAAGTTACTTTTATATTTCAAATTGCTGAAACTAAAGAATAATGCACCGAGAAAGAGATCTATACTCAGTTAAGAAAAAAGTGCATAAAGGTATTACTGTCACAATTTAGATAATGTCGTTCAAGAACTCAGTTTACTAAAAAATTTTTTTTTTAAAAAGTTGAATATCATTCAAGCATATTAGTATTTTTCCATTTGCAATAAAATATCCACAAACTAATTAGGGTTTACTATCAGAACCAATACATTCATTGAACATTAAACACATTCTTAGACAGATCTGTCAACTTTTATCAAAAGTTAAAAGTGAGATTATGTTAATTTTCGGGGATGATGCGGAGCTGGAGGCGGAGCTAACTGGACCCAGGAACAGCCGGTCCAGTCGGCTCCGTCTCATTTTTACCCGACCAGACATGGAAGTACATGTTTTACTTTTGTTAAATAGTGAAACAGAAGTGTTAACACATTGTTCAGTTATTGGGTAAAATAGAAAAAAACACAACTGTTCAGACAATACTAAATAAAATAATAAAGTAGTTTTAAGTTATTGGCCGTATTATTACACTGTTGCACATTGGGAAATTAGTCCAGGAAACACGTTTTACAAGCAGGTACTGAGTGTTAACACCGTGACATTCAACTCTCGTCAAGTTTGTTAATATTTGCAACTTTACAGTTGCGCTGTGAGTTTAATAAATAAGTCCTTACTTTTGACTTTGCATTGCCGATCCAACTTTTCCAGGTTGAGTTCGCCACTAGCAGTTGATTCCCCCCCCCCCCCTCCTCCCATTCTGTTTTTTGAGCGCTGGCGGAAAAAATAAACCGGATGCACTGTTGGCTTCTGGGTCGTGTAGTTCTTTGACCTGCATTATAGTTTCGGTTTCTTGGGAAAAAAACTACAAAATGGCGGCGGCGAACCTACATTTTTGATTTTCTATTTTATTTAATCTTTTGGCATTGATCCTAGTTAATTGTACCTGTTGTTGGTTTACTCCTGCTCCCGTCTGCTCCCGTTGATATTTAATCCTGTACCGTCCCAATCACGTGATATTTACTGATGTTGACTCCCATCCCGCGGGATTCCCGTGGGAATCACGTGACCCGCGGGATTCCCGAAAAAATGTCAGTCTCTACTGTGGGAACACGACGTCGTCTCCTTGGTCCAACCTGGTTCCAAGCGCCTGGGCCATCGAAACACTCCACCACCTGCGACAAATCTCTGACATTTTCAAACCACAGCAGCTATTCCTGGGTGTCCAAACCCCCTTTCTGTGAAATGTCTCTCGTCGTAAGCCCAGGCTTTCAGTTTATCGCTTCTTGAGTGTCCCGCTTTCGAGCCCATTAACCCCAAGTTGCATATTGTTGAATCCCCATTTTCAAATGTTCTTTTGTTAAGAGTCCAAGAGTGTGTTCTAGGTGCGTTTCCTGAACGCCAACCTCTCCATGTCATGTTCGTGAAACCTTGTAGTTGAATTCCATCACCTGTGAAGCAAAGCAGTCATGCATAGTCCTGTTCAAGATGTTTTTATAGCACAGCAGGAGTTTCACTGTCGGGTGCCATTGCAGCTCTGATGTTCCTCAGAGCCGACCTTCATGCATTTGATATCATTGTCAAGCTGTTATACTCTTATCATCATCTTGTGTCCAGGAGTCACTTCTGTTGTCCTGACCAGATACCAAACGTCTAACTAATCTAATTGACCTCATTTCTTTTCTGTATGTACGCAAGAGGATAATCGTTAGATTATCCTGGTCTAAAAGACCTCTAGGTTAACTGATGGCTAAACTCTGTTTATGTGTTTTTTCCCTTCTGGATGTTTTAACATCTAGTTAAAGGACAACTATTGTGCTATTTTGTGTTCAAACAGAGAGATGATAAGTCTCCTCAAACCTTTTAGGTAACTGCATACAATTCCAAACTATTTTCACTGGTGCTTTAATCCCTAATTTACCCATGTTATTTAGTAGAATAAGGCATTATTCTAATCTTGTAGTTTTATCCATTTAAATCCTTAACCTTTGTGGTGCTTTATTGATGTCTGCCGGAGTGGCAGATTTTACAGGCATCCTAATTATTTGGTTCTTATTTGTGCCTCTGCTTACTTTAAGATACCTAGTTAATGTTGTGCTCACAATTTCTCCTTCGCTTGAACAAGGTTAAAAGGTTTAGAGTTTATTCTGCTTATATTGAAAAATTTTCTTGCTCACTTGTTCATTCATTGAGGAGTTCATGCTATTAACTGTTGCTGTAATGCCTACTTCAACTTTCTTTTTTTTTCACCCACTAGTTGTTTCATGATCCTATTTTATCTCTTATTGATGTACTTTTTCCCATATCGTCTGAATCGCATACATTGTTCTTATCCACTTTCCTTTTACGTTTAAACGGCCCCTCTATGTATCCCACTCCTTACTTTAATCACCAATATTCATAAGTTGTCAAACCTGTTTAGGTTTAGCATAATTTCTTAAGCTGCTCTATGCTTTCATCACGTAACTTAACATTTTGGTGCAAAATTAATTTCTTTTAGCGGTATCCCCTATTTCTTCTCGTGCACCTTGTGTTTTACGAAGCTTGTATCTTAAAGGTGCCTCTTTGAATCTTATTCAAACCCCTTGTGGAGTTAATAAAATTCCAAAACATATCTATATATGTTTCGGATGATTTAAATAAAAACTTTGTTAGAAAAGTAAAAGAAAATCCTTCTTATCTTTGCGAACTCTACCAGCTTTGTTTCCAGACCAGTACCACTTGTCCGAATGCGTTTGACCCTCTTATCGCTCGCTAATAACAGCTCTGAGTTAAAACAATTAACATCCTAGGGGTTTAATAATAATCTTGATTGCTTTTAATCTGAAAGTTTTCTCCTAAGCGCATCCGCCGATGTGTTTGTTTCTAATGTGTGTTTTGTTTTTTAATTGTGTACAGGAAAATCTGATGTGAAGTGCAGAAGGGGTGTCTGCCAACTCATCTTTGTTTCGTGTTGCGGTCCATTGAAGGTTATCCGATGCCTCTGTCTTTGGCCCCGCAATTAATTCTCCATTTTCAGTCCCCATGTCTCAGTTCAGCGGCACAACATCCTTCCAGGACGAGCATTGTCCATGAATCTTCTTTCTCCAATCGGTGTGTCTGAAACCACAAGGAATTCTGCCAGCATTTTGCCAATATGGATTTTGTCCAAAATCAAATTGTCTAATACAAGAATTGTCCATCTTCATCTGTAGTGTAGTGTACATAAGTTGAAAAGAAAAAATTAAAACAAAATTACAGTAAAACTCTCTCAAAACAAAATCAACCACATCGTTCCCTCTAAAACGAACTATTCTTAAAGTTCTTCACCTTTAGTTAACATAGTTCAGGATTAAAAACGTCATTTGAATTACGGAGCTGCAGTTCTCCCAAAACAAATGAACATTCTGAAACCATGAACATTACTTCACACAGATGAACGTTTAGTTACATACGATACACAAATACATACAGTTACATACAAACGATGACATTCAGACAGACAAATACGTGCAGGCCTGCTTTTTCTGACAGGGAGGAAGGGCTGGTCAGATCCTAGCGACGGTTATGGCAGCCTCTTCTAAAATGCGCCCAGCACTAGGGCACATCATAATCGTTGGTTGGTCCCTTTCTATGATCTCTGTACTGCGGTGTACCTCTACTGGGAATTTGTCCCCATGGAGGTCCCTGATACATCTGAAATGGGACATCTGGAGGGAGGTGCCCCACAAACTGGTTTTTATACCAAACACAGGTGTCGGGGCAATAACCATCTGAGCTTTTGCAACATTCTTCTTCTTCCTCCTTTTACTTTGTTTGTCTCTCAGCTTTTTTAGCTGTTCAGCTAAGAGTTGTTGTTCTAACTTCTGTGAATCACTGCTTATCTGTTTCATATTCTTTTCACCCCTATCCAGCTGATGCACCAAAGCAGCCATCCACTGATCTAAAGGCATATCATAACTCGCAACCATTCTGTCCATGTTCTCCTTAACATCCTCTGTTTGGCCCTTTAACATTGCCTGTTTAAAGAGTTGCTGCAACGTGACTGATAACGGGCAAGTGCCCGTCTGGTCTTCCCATACTTTCAACATTCTGTCCACATATGCTGAAGTCGTCTCCCCTGCACAACGTGTAGTGTCATTTAAAAGGCCAGAATCCGTACTTACCGGATAAAATGCCCTCAGTGTGCTCCAAAGTTGCCGTGCCACCAAGGCCAAAGGAGAAGCTGCTCCTAGTTCGTCAGTTCCAGCAGAAACTTCAACCACATGTACCTCATGTGGTTCCAGGTATGCTGATAAGCCAGTCCTCACATGATCAATGGCCAATACATACCCGCACAAAATCTTCAAGAATACTTGCATCCAAAGGTGCGCCCCTTCTCTTGGGTCAGGGAGCATGTTCCTCAGCTGGACACTGTCAGCACATGATAGTGGGCTGTAAGCCACTGCATGCACCTGTCCTGTAGCACTGTGAGTCTGAAACAATGGCAGTTGCACACTTTGTTTTGTTGCAGGTAAAGAAAGATCCGTTTCTTTAGAATGCAGATTACATCTGGGGCCCTTTTCGCCCTGTATTCGCGCGTGTTCAGCAGCACATAAAGGGTCCGTCACACTTAGTAGCAATGGGTCAAACCCCATATCTTCCATCCCCATGGAGGTCGTGGTCAGTTGCCCCCTCATTAGCCCAATTTTCTTCTCCTGTAGTTCCTTCAAGTCACCTGATTGTGGCGCTACATACCCCCCTGGGCCAGTGTTCCAGCCCACATAACTCCATCGGGGACACCATGTGCCCCCAACAGGAGCGCCATACAGGAAGTGACACATGTAAACGTCATAACGCCTCCAGGATGCAGGGTCCTCCCCACAGTCAATGACATTACAGAGATCGAATTGGAAAGCTACTGAGCTACCCAGAGTATAGTTTACCTCTAAGCCCCCGTAATATGTAATGCAGGGATCTGACAATATTTTCCAAGCAGGCGCATCGCGCTTGGCCCTGAACACAACCGGTCCAGAATTATTCATGCGGGAGGTTGTGGTATCAAAATGAATCTGTTCAGCATGAATCAAACCAGAAACAAAGAAAAATAAAATCAAACTGGACCGTCCTCCCCTCATTGTTTTGCTGCAGCACAGCAACATTCTTACTCCTCAATGTTTTCTCCAATATCCCTCAGATGCTTTCTGATGTCTCTGAGGTTCCTCTCTGTGGAAGGTGTGCCCTTTCTACAGTGTGATTTGTGCCAAGATCTGCTCACCTTGGTTTCAGCTTCGTCGAGCCAAACCTTCAAACTGTAAGTGGTTGAGCTTACCACCTTAACACTAGCATTACCAGGGTTTTCGACCTCCCCCCCTGATGTCCCGAAAGAGGGTCAAAAGACCCTGAGTCCAAACTGACGACTCTGGTGGCTCAGATTAGCATCCCTTGTTCAATTGTAAATGTGGCCATTGCCTGAGGAATCAGCAGGGGGGGAGGAGAGCCGAACTCACAAAAGCATTCCACACTTCTGTACTGTCAGGCCAGAAGGTACGTGTGAATAGTCCATGTTGGGGGTGGGTGCGATCTATGATGGAGGCAGCTCTACAGTAGAAAACTAACCAAATTGTGTTGCTCCACCTCAAAAAAATCATGCAAAAGGTGTAGCAAAAGAGATCTGGGAGACTTTGCACATGCAAATTTGCATGCAACCTTTTGTGCTGTGGAGGATAAATAGGTGACTGCTTCATCTATTTAGTTCACAAGAAACAAAATGCAGAAGAGGTTCACTGCTCAGGAGGCATTGGAACTGATTCTGAGCAGTGCCAGCCCTTGTGATTCAGATGGAGACGATATAGACCTTCAACCGGATTCGGACTCTGAGCTGTCTTCAGGTTAGATTTCTCAACCTACCTATTTTATTTTCCTGACTATTTTTTTTTATTTAGAACCAAACCAAAAGTTAATTTGAAATTGTTTATCTTGCAGATGAGGAGACTCTCCCTCTACCAAAAAAGAGAGCTCGTTTGGGGAGTGAGCCGTCAGAGACCGCGAAAGATGGCACAGTGTGGCGTGAAGAACAAGTGGGGACACATCTCCATTTCACTCCAATAGAGTTGGAGTGAAATGGTTATACTGCTTATAGGATGCTAATTAAAATCCTTCAGGTCAGTTGACCCGTCTCTGGGCTCCAAAGGTAGAAATGTTAAACGACCCTTCTCTGGTAATTCTAGTGTTAAAGGGTCCAATCCACCTGGGGTCTTTCCAAGTTCTGTGGAACACTTTTCTGTATATCCCCTCCCCAGGGGCAATCTGCTCCGGAGTCTCTCCCTTTGGTTCTCCAGTCAGGGCTTCCTGTGTGTTGTGAGACAAAAACGTCACGGCAGACTGCAATTGTTGGACATAATGCGTTAGCTCCTCTTGTTGTAGATCTAGACTGGGTTCACAGCCCTATTGGAGAGAGGAAGTGAAAGGACAGGGCATTATCCTTCCTGTCAAAAGTTCATGGGGAGACAGCCCCATGCGATCAGTGGGTGATGATCTAATTGAGAACATCACCAAGGGCACCGCAGTCAGCCATGTCATTCCAGTATCAGCACAAACTTTATATGCTGAGCCAAACTTCTGTTTGATCCCAAAGTACTCCTCCCCTTGTTTTAAGGAGTCCGAGGTGAAGTGTGTTCCGTTATCTGAACGGATGCTGAGTGGAGCACCATAACGTGGGATCAGGTCATTAATTAGCCCATTAATGACCTCTTGTGCAGATTCTGTTTTGGTGGGCGCGGCTTCAACCCACCTGGTGAAAGTATCAACACAAGCAAGGAAATATCTACATCCTTTCACCCTTTTGTCTTTTCCCATGTCCACAAAATCAATAACAACCTCCTGGCAAGGTTTGCTGGGAACAGGAAATGCTCCCATTCCGACTCTCAATGTTCGCTTTGGGTTGTAATGGCAGCAAATGGAGCAATTACTTACAAAATATTTACAAACATCCTTGAGGAAAGGGTGCCACCACTTTTGGCTAATTAGCCTTAGCAGTTTTTCACTGGACTGGTGGCCCCTGTGGTGTGCTTCTTCACAAAGAAGCAACAGAAGTGCCGAGGAGGCCACAAATCTCCCATTATTTGGCCTCCATATACCCGTCTGTTCGTCCTGTTTTGCCCCTTTTTCAAGCCATGCCTGCTTTTCCTGAGGTGCTGCAGCTTTTTGCATGTCAATGACCTCCACCAGCCCCGTGTCCCGTGCAACAACAGGGGACTGAGCCATCTGTGCTGTTGTCCTTTACAGTTCTCTTATAATCAGCCACTGTTTTTGCGGCCGGATCAGCAGCGTTGTTCCCCATCACTATTTCAGAGGCCCCAGATTGATGACCCGCGCATTTAATGACCGCCACACATTCAGGTTTTGTCAAGGCTTCTTTCAAGCACAACATGTGATTAATGTGTTTGACAGGTTTTCCGGCTGTGGTTAAAAATCCGTTCTTAACCAGTGTTTTAGGTCGACATGGACTGTTCTAACTAAGGAGGCCGAATCAGTGTAGATGTTTAATTTTTTACCTTCATGCAGTTCTCAAGCGCGGATCACAGCGATTATTTCTGCCAGCTGGGCCGACGCCGGAGGCGGGATGACCTTAGCTTCCACGGTGTGCCATGTGTCCCAGCACATAACTCCATACCAGGCACCTCCACCGAAGTCACCACACTCCTGGCCTTGGATAACAGTTCTATAGTATCACCACACAGATTGTTTTGCATAACAGCGGCTGCACCAAAAGCAGACCTGTCCGGAATAACTGGAGGAGTTGTGTACTTACCTTCTTGTTTGAAAGGAAACCACAAGGAATTCTGCCAGCATTTTGCCAATATGGATTTTGTCCAAAATCAAATTGTCTAATACAAGAATTGTCCATCTTCATCTGTAGTGTAGTGTACATAAGTTGAAAAGAAAAAATTAAAACAAAATTACAGTAAAACTCTCTCAAAACAAAATCAACCACATCGTTCCCTCTAAAACGAACTATTCTTAAAGTTCTTCACCTTTAGTTAACATAGTTCAGGATTAAAAACGTCATTTGAATTACGGAGCTGCAGTTCTCCCAAAACAAATGAACATTCTGAAACCATGAACATTACTTCACACAGATGAACGTTTAGTTACATACGATACACAAATACATACAGTTACATACAAACGATGACATTCAGACAGACAAATACGTGCAGGCCTGCTTTTTCTGACAGGGAGGAAGGGCTGGTCAGATCCTAGCGACGGTTATGGCAGCCTCTTCTAAAATGCGCCCAGCACTAGGGCACATCATAATCGTTGGTTGGTCCCTTTCTATGATCTCTGTACTGCGGTGTACCTCTACTGGGAATTTGTCCCCATGGAGGTCCCTGATACATCTGAAATGGGACATCTGGAGGGAGGTGCCCCACAAACTGGTTTTTATACCAAACACAGGTGTCGGGGCAATAACCATCTGAGCTTTTGCAACATTCTTCTTCTTCCTCCTTTTACTTTGTTTGTCTCTCAGCTTTTTTAGCTGTTCAGCTAAGAGTTGTTGTTCTAACTTCTGTGAATCACTGCTTATCTGTTTCATATTCTTTTCACCCCTATCCAGCTGATGCACCAAAGCAGTTCTCAAGCGCGGATCACAGCGATTATTTCTGCCAGCTGGGCCGACGCCGGAGGCGGGATGACCTTAGCTTCCACGGTGTGCCATGTGTCCCAGCACATAACTCCATACCAGGCACCTCCACCGAAGTCACCACACTCCTGGCCTTGGATAACAGTTCTATAGTATCACCACACAGATTGTTTTGCATAACAGCGGCTGCACCAAAAGCAGACCTGTCCGGAATAACTGGAGGAGTTGTGTACTTACCTTCTTGTTTGAAAGAAGATGATTCACTTACCCCCTGCAGACTTTCGCTCTCTTGTTGTTGTTTGTCGAGGCCTGAGAAGCATATGCTGAAATAAAGTTCGGTTAGTTTTATCAAGCCTGCTATTTTGATTTCCTCTTTTTGGCATTTTTCCCGAGCAAAATCACCAGCACCAGCCGTTTTTTCTTGTGCCTGGGCTAACTTGCTTTTTAAAATATTTAAATAGTGAGTTCGCGTCAGAGTTTCTGGTGGGGGCCCCTCTGATAGTCACCAAAAACCCCGTCGCCCCTCATCTTTTCGCACCCCTCCTCGAATTGTTTCAGATGATGTTCAGCATCTTTGTGTGGTAAGCTTGCCATTATGCTCCCTTTTCCTGTCTCCAGCAGTGTTCTTAAAGAACATCCCCGGAGCTCATTTTCTAGCTGATTCTCAGCCATTCCAGCACTTACACGTCTTGGCCAACTTGCTGGGACAGCGTCCTGTCCTGTAGCGTGTCTCACGAAAACACACCCTTATGGCCAAGCTTTAGTTAACTCTGTACGTACTCTTTTACTTATCTTTTTCAGATATATTTGGTTTAGCAACTCTTAAAGTTCTTTAAGAGGACCCAAAAATCCAATGGCTTGTAACTCTAAACCAAAGCCAACTCATACGCGCCCGTTTTTCGAAAAGGCAGCTTTTATATTTCCGTGAAGATGAACGATTTTATGTTCGTCCCCGCGAAAAATAAGGGGCTCTAAACCCGCATTTCTAGGCTTACACAATGTTTCAGAAGCCACGCGTAACGGCGTGCTTGTTAGTGAGACCCAACGTTCTCAAGGCTCACAGTATTTTCAGAGACCTGGCCAGGATCTCCCGGACTTTCACCGCTGTGACCTGCACGCAAATCCCAAGTCTTTTACCGACCGGACTTTCACCGCTGCGACCTGCACGCGAATCCCAAGTTTTTACCGACACGTTTGCAAACAATTATCCTTAAATGTTTCTCTGCCTTTAGGAATGCAAAAAGATCGGCCCTTCCAGGAAGGAAAAGACACTAGGAGATAAATGAAATCTCCTTACCTTCTTGTGCGGCCGCACGTTGTGTGTTTTCCTTCCGGAATGACGTCCTGACCGGAAAAACGGAAGGTGGTACGTCGTCCTTTGGGTCCGGGCAGAAACGCCATTTTGTTATTGTTTCACCGTGCTCCGTCTACGGCGAAACACCCTTGGTGGACCCAGCTCGTTTTACCCAGTCAGGCGACCCCCACTTACTTATTACCTTGAATGTAGGACGCATAAAACAGACAAGTACACTTTTAGTTATATTTTATCTACGTAAAGACAGAGAAACAGTTACAGTCACACCAGCGCTGATGGGCTCCTGATCGGCAGGCAGCCCCGATTTCTCATCACACATAGATTATAAAGGAGTTTAGGTTAACACCCATAAAAGGCCGTACATATCCAAACTGCGTCATCAGTAGATAAACGGTGTCAACTCCGGGACGCTATCAGACAGATGAGTCCTTTCCTCGTTGTCCGGTGTTATCCAAGTGTGGCAGACAGTCCCGGGATAAACAGCTCGTTCCACTTGACCTCGTTGATATCCTAACAGTATGCAGAAAGTTCATGCAGTCATTTCCCTTGGCAGCTTAGGATCTGTTCATAGGCGTTGGCCACTTTTTCAGAGTGTGTAAACATTGTTCATGGGAGCGTTATCCCCTTGCTGGGGTACTGACCTTCTGGAGGTAAGGTCATGCCAGGATTTGGCGACTTGATGCCAGGCTGACTTGCTCATGAGTGCCTCACGGATACACATATCAGCTGTAAATGTTCAGTTGTATTGCTCAAACCCCAAATCGGCACTGATTCGCCACATAATGTCATCTGTGCCCATGCTCCAGAACGAACAGACCTGTAACAAAATAAAAGACAGAAAAAGAAAAACAGGGGGGAGGCAGCTCCCCCTCCTTGAATTAAAGTAGAGATATTTCTCGATGGAATCAGCTGCTTACTCTCACTCCCACTGTTTCCAATAACTGTAATTTTAGTAACTTTTAGTAATTAACAAACTCAAGCGTTGTCTTCCCCCCTCCTTTTTGAGCCACAGGCAAATGGTGTATCAATTTTTTTTCCCAGCGAGCGTACCAGGATTTAAGTTCATCAGCTGAGATACTGAAGAGGACACTTTTTTTTTTAACACTATTACTCTAAATAATTCACCCAAAATGGACTGATAGTTTTAGGATCCACACCTGTGTGTTTGATTAATCCTTCGGAAGTTTTCCAGTAAATGTTGTAAATCCTAGTCAAATTTAGGAAGCTGTGCTAAAATAAATAACAGAAATTGTGTGTAACTGCATGCGGAGGTTACACAGTTTTCTTCCAAGGAAGAAATTAGAGAAAACACTAAAGTTACATCCTAAAATGGCTCTAAAATCGTGTTTGTGCCTTTGTTTAGAAAAAATTTAAGTCAAATTCTGCCAGCCACGATCGATCACCAGTAACTATGTTGAAAAGTTTATTCACCAGCCAGAAATTGCACATTACCAAATGAACAAATAGAAAAGATTCCTCGGCTAAATTACTTTGTAACAAGGGCATCTACATTTTGTGGGACTATGAAAATGTGGTTACATATAATGAATACTTTGGGGACCGTCCTGTGATTATCCCGTAATATTTTCTGTTTCTACCAATTTCTGCCGTTCTGCAATATCAGTATCTATAATAAAATTATGCAGGCCATTAACATTTATCATAGATTCCTCAATTTTAGCTGCTTCATTTGAGGATGACTTCAAAACTGACTCATGACTAAATGCAGGGTTAACAAAATCTATCAAATCAGCAGCAATATCCTTTTGCCCACACTATTAAAGTACATTTTAACCTTAACTTTTAACTTTTTTAGTTTTGCTTACTCGTGTTTTCCCACACCTGCAATGAGCTGATAATGTGCTATTACCTGCTCTCTGTTAATCAGCTAGATTTAAGTCTGACGAATTATATCTATTTATTTATCTATTATAACTAGGGCTATCAAACAATGAAAACCTTTTAATCACTATTTCATCGCAAATTATATTTTATTTCTGAAAGTGTATAGGTTCATTAGGTATTTTTAAAATGCTATTTTGCAATAGATAACGCTAATTAAAATTATACTCTTGCAAAAGGTATCTTCCCTTTTTTGTTTTTTCCCAATTATTAATGCCTCAAACAGATGTTTAATGTTCTCCCAAATTTCCAACAATTTTTCCAAACTTCTAACCTCTTTCTAACTTTTAGGCTACAGTTTAAAATAAACATTTTCTCCAAAACTCACCAAGATGCAGCCGTGCTCTCCTTAAATGTAACTCACCCATCACCTCAAATCACTTTTCTCCGTTTAAACTGCTCCTGGACTTCAACAAACATCATTAATGCATCAACCTTTTTTCCAATGATTTCCAAATTCCCCTTAGTTTTTTACCCATCACTTTTTACTTAAAGGTATACTATGCAACTGGGATTGATTTTCCAGCGAGGCGCCCCCCAGAGGGCGAAAGTAAAAGTGCACTGTCGTAAAGATGCTCAGCTGTTCTCCTGGTTTATCCGTCAAGCCAGGCGCGGTTGTTTTGAGCTTAGCAGACAGGTGAACGCAACAAATACAAAAGTCGAAAAAACGGCAGTACAAACAATGACTAACACAGTGAAAGTATGAACATGCACACAGAGAGAGAGAAACCATTCCAATGGAGTGTTTCCCCTAGGAATTTGCTTACCGGACGACCGGCGGAGCAGGGGGTGGGGGGGGGGGGGTGTGTAGAGACAAGCTTTGCGCGACCGGCGGAGCCAGCGAGCGGGCGGGCGGGGGAAAGAGACAAGCTTTGCGCGACCGGCGGAGCCAGCCACCGGCGGAGCCAGCCACCGGCGGAGCGGGGGAGACAAGCTTTGCGCGACCGGCGGAGCGAGCGACCGGCGGAGCGGGGGAGACAAGCTTTGCGCGACCGGCGGAGCGGGGGAGACAAGCTTTGCGCGACCGGCGGAGCGAGCGACCGGCGGAGCGAGCGACCGGCGGAGCGAGCGACCGGCGGAACGAGCGACCGGCGGGCGGGGGAAAGAGACAAGCTTTGCGCGACCGGCGGAGCCAGCGACCGGCGGAGCCAGCGACCGGCGGAGCCAGCGACCGGCGGAGCCAGCGACCGGCGGAGCCAGCGACCGGCGGAGCCAGCGACCGGCGGAGCCAGCGACCGGCGGAGCCAGCGACCGGCGGGCGGGCGGGGGAAAGAGACAAGCTTTGCGCGACCGGCGGAGCCAGCGACCGGCGGAGCCAGCGACCGGCGGAGCCAGCGACCGGCAGAGCGGGGGAGACAAGCTTTGCGCGACCGGCGGAGCGAGCGACCGGCGGAGCGGGGGGGACAAGCTTTGCGCGACCGGCGGAGCCAGCCACCGGCGGAGCGGGGGAGACAAGCTTTGCGCGACCGGCGGAGCGAGCGACCGGCGGAGCGGGGGAGACAAGCTTTGCGCGACCGGCGGAGCCAGCCACCGGCGGAGCCAGCCACCGGCGGAGCCAGCCACCGGCGGAGCCAGCCACCGGCGGAGCGGGGGAGACAAGCTTTGCGCGACCGGCGGAGTGGGGGAGACAAGCTTTGCGCGACCGGCGGAGCGAGCGACCGGCGGAGCGAGCGACCGGCGGAGCGAGCGACCGGCGGAACGAGCGACCGGCGGGCGGGGGAAAGAGACAAGCTTTGCGCGACCGGCGGAGCCAGCGACCGGCGGAGCCAGCGACCGGCGGAGCCAGCGACCGGCGGAGCCAGCGACCGGCGGAGCCAGCGACCGGCGGAGCCAGCGACCGGCGGAGCCAGCGACCGGCGGAGCCAGCGACCGGCGGAGCCAGCGACCGGCGGAGCCAGCGACCGGCGGAGCCAGCGACCGGCGGGCGGGCGGGGGAAAGAGACAAGCTTTGCGCGACCGGCGGAGCCAGCGACCGGCGGAGCCAGCGACCGGCGGAGCCAGCGACCGGCGGAGCCAGCGACCGGCGGAGCCAGCGACCGGCGGAGCCAGCGACCGGCGGAGCCAGCGACCGGCGGAGCCAGCGACCGGCGGAGCCAGCGACCGGCGGAGCCAGCGACCGGCGGGCGGGCGGGGGAAAGAGACAAGCTTTGCGCGACCGGCGGAGCCAGCGACCGGCGGAGCCAGCGACCGGCGGAGCCAGCGACCGGCAGAGCGGGGGAGACAAGCTTTGCGCGACCGGCGGAGCGAGCGACCGGCGGAGCGGGGGGGACAAGCTTTGCGCGACCGGCGGAGCCAGCCACCGGCGGAGCGGGGGAGACAAGCTTTGCGCGACCGGCGGAGCGAGCGACCGGCGGAGCGGGGGAGACAAGCTTTGCGCGACCGGCGGAGCCAGCCACCGGCGGAGCCAGCCACCGGCGGAGCCAGCCACCGGCGGAGCCAGCCACCGGCGGAGCGGGGGAGACAAGCTTTGCGCGACCGGCGGAGCGGGGGAGACAAGCTTTGCGCGACCGGCGGAGCGAGCGACCGGCGGAGCGAGCGACCGGCGGAGCGAGCGACCGGCGGAACGAGCGACCGGCGGGCGGGGGAAAGAGACAAGCTTTGCGCGACCGGCGGAGCCAGCGTCCGGCGGAGCCAGCGACCGGCGGAGCCAGCGACCGGCGGAGCCAGCGACCGGCGGAGCCAGCGACCGGCGGAGCCAGCGACCGGCGGAGCCAGCGACCGGCGGAGCCAGCGACCGGCGGAGCCAGCGACCGGCGGGCGGGCGGGGGAAAGAGACAAGCTTTGCGCGACCGGCGGAGCCAGCGACCGGCGGAGCCAGCGACCGGCGGAGCCAGCGACCGGCAGAGCGGGGGAGACAAGCTTTGCGCGACCGGCGGAGCGAGCGACCGGCGGAGCGGGGGGGACAAGCTTTGCGCGACCGGCGGAGCCAGCCACCGGCGGAGCGGGGGAGACAAGCTTTGCGCGACCGGCGGAGCGAGCGACCGGCGGAGCGGGGGAGACAAGCTTTGCGCGACCGGCGGAGCCAGCCACCGGCGGAGCCAGCCACCGGCGGAGCCAGCCACCGGCGGAGCGGGGGAGACAAGCTTTGCGCGACCGGCGGAGCGAGCGACCGGCGGGCGGGGGAAAGAGACAAGCTTTGCGCGACCGGCAGAGCGAGCGACCGGCGGAGCGAGCGAGTGGGCGGGCGGGGGAAAGAGACAAGCTTTGCGCGACCGGCGGAGCGAGCGACCGGCGGGCGGGGGAAAGAGACAAGCTTTGCGCGACCGGCGGAGCGAGCGAGCGGGCGGGCGGGGGAAAGAGACAAGCTTTGCGCGACCGGCGGAGCGAGCGACCGGCGGGCGGGGGAAAGAGACAAGCTTTGCGCGACCGGCGGAGCGAGCGACCGGCGGAGCGAGCGACCGGCGGGCGGGGGAAAGAGACAAGCTTTACGCGACCGGCGGAGCGGGGGAGACAAGCTTTGCGCGCATATCAAGTTAGTTTTTTTTTTTTGGAATGTTGGGAGGCGGTAGCGTGAGGGAAACCCTACAATGTTACTTACAATCGCATCAGCAGAAACGCGAGGTCCGCGTCAGCCTTGCAGCCTTCTTTTTCTTTTAGCTCTCGCCATTCGGAAAAAGCTTGCCCGATGTTCACCCGTGTACGACTCCTTTCTCTTTCCAGAGCCCTTTTCCTCTTTCTTGCCTGCTCCGACATGGGCTTTCGCTGTTTTATCGCTGGTTCCGCCATGATAACTGCACAGATATCGCCACTGCGCTAGCAACAAACATGTTCTCGCCGTAAAGCAAGACCGACTCTCGCGATCTCGCACGAGATTCTGAGCCTGTGGGCGCGGGCCGAGGGCTCCTGCAGTTGCAAGTGCGGTATTTCCCCCACAGACCACCAGGGCGGCCAAGGAAACCTTAGTTCAACCTGAAATGACTCATTTAATCATCCAAAACGGTATGGAACACATTAATTAACTGAAAAATGTTGCATAGTGTGCCTTTAACCAAATGCACTCTGCTCCACAGCACTTCTCTTATCTTGGGGCCCACGCAGTGAGAATTTCACACTCTCGTGAAGACACACACACACCCACAGACCCCCATGCTACGCACACACCCAAGCAGAAACACACACAGGGACACCCACACCCTGCAGGGCTCAATCAGTCTGTGCTTCTCACTGACACTCCATGGATCCCATTCAGAACCGAGACATTCAAAACATATAACAAACATTAATATTTAGAAACAGACAGCTTTGCGCATCACGGAGGGACCCTTGTCCCTTCCGTAGTCGACGGAATGTCTTCTTTTAATATCTCCTCGTCTAACCGTCGTGCTCCAGAATCCCATTCTGTAGCTAGGGGACAATCCAAGTTGTCCCCTATTAATCAATCTCTTATTCTTCTATAACAGCTCACCATTTCTGGGTCTTGCTGTTCTTCGGCCTCAACTTTTAAAGATATTACGTATTCTTGGCCGTTCTCTATCGCTAGTTTCTTTGGAGAGTCTCCTTTCTCCGAGATAACGTTTCATCTCAGTCTTAAAAATCACCAGTTTGTCAGTCTGGAGTTGAGTTGACCAATTCTTGAGACTATTTTTGTTCTTTGTGTTTTTATCTTTTTATTTTGTTTTATTTTATTTTTCCGACAGTCTCACCATAAGTTTTCTTGACTGTTATTTCTATTTTATTGTTTCTATCTTATTTTACGTTTTTCTGACGTGAACAAACATATAAATCCCATTCAGTCCTGTCTCGGTTTTAACATAAATTCCATTCAATCCTCTCATATTAATAGCTCCATTCAACCTCTGATATTTTGAGAAGAAAGCTTCTCATTCACAGCACCACCTAAAATTTTTTGCCTAGGCATCTAACATTTTGCCAAAAGAGAATCAAAAATCTCTTTACCTATTCGGGTCGACCCTGTGGTGCTGCAAATGGTCACTTCTTCGCGCCCAAAGTCAAAAATGTCTCATTATTTACAGCCAAATCCGATGTCATGGCACCACGTTAAAGATCTAGTTTATACATGGCCTGCTCCTACATGTCTATTGAAGGCCCAAAGGCCCATCTTACCCCGGTTCCGGATTTGGCAGTGAATGAGGAAAACATTGATCAAGAGGTAAAACATTGCAATATGCATATTTAATTTATTAGAAATGGGTGACTTACCTCAAGACAGGACAGAAACAAGTCCGCCTTTCACTTACACTGGCATAAACTGCTTTGGTCTATGTAAAAGAAGGAAGGAAGGAACTCAAAAGATGTGGTCTCTTACTTACCTGTCTATGTTCAAGGGCCATACTCATAGAGGTGATTTTTGTTATGACAACTGATGCATTTATCAATGCATTAAGAGCATTCATTGCTATAAGAGGACGTTCGTCAATTAAGATGTGACCAAGGAACCAATTTTGTTGGTGCAAGGAAAGAGTTTACACAACTCATGAAAGGAATGAACCAAGAAAGAGTGAAGGCTCTAGGATGTGAATTTCTTGTGAACTCTCCAGCAGTGAGTCACATGGGTGGTGTCTGGGAGAGGCAGATTAGAACTATAAGGAGTGTTCTTAGTGCTATTCTCGATAAATCAGTACAAAGGCTCGACAGCACCTCTCTAAGGACATTCCTATATGAGTTTATGCCCATTATTAATAGCAGACCACTCACTGCTGAACATTTGAATGACCCATCTGGACCTGAACCATTAACTCCGAATCATAACCTTACCATGAAGTCCACAATCATTCTGCCACCACCTGGACAATTCATCAGAGAAGACCTTTATCGTCAAAAGTAGTGGCGACGAGTTCAGTACTTGGCTAATGAGTTTTGGACCAGATGGAGGAAAGAATAGTTGTTGAACTTACAGCCACGGCAAAAATGGCCCAAGCACAGAAGAAACTTGAAAGTCAATGACATTGTACTTCTACAAGATGATCTGTCACCACACAATCAATGGAAGCTGGCCAGAATCAGAGAAGTCTACCCAGGGTTAGATAATAGGATGAGAAAGCTAAAGTTGCTGGTCAGTGAAACCACATTTGACAAAAGGGATAAACCCACAACTAGAAGTGTTCCTTGAAAGGCCTATACAGAAGGTTGTTACTCTGCTTGAGGTAGAATAAGATGTTGAGGTTTTACCTGAACCTCCCTGTTGAATGGTATTGGAAAAAATGTTTATTGAGATATTTGCAACAACTATTGTTTTAGAAAATCCCACATTAAGATTTGTGTGATTTAGTGGGAGTGTAATTGTTGCATTTATGCTTATTGTACATAATAATCAAACATGATAATACTATCATTTCTTATCCTTTTTCAAAGGTAATTGTCCAATGAGAATTGATTTAAGTTGTATTTGTTTTATATTATATTATCTAGTACATGTCACGCTTTTTCTGATGAACCCAAAATACAGCCACACACGGAGCTAAGCTTTAAGAGTTTTATTTTAGCCAGGATGAGTTGTGGAAAGAGAGTGAACCAGAGTCTTGACTGAGCAGGAGCAGAAGGATGTAGATGGCAGGAGCTGGATGAGTGCAGGTGCTGGAGGGCTGGAGGGAGAGAGAGAGCTGCGGGTGCTGTGCTGTGGGGGCGGAAGTACGCTGGGAGCCAAGACTAGCCAGCGACACGGCAGAGAAAAGTTCTTGGAGTGATGGCGTAGCAGCAGGACCAGCAGCACAGCAGGGTAAGTTCTTGAAGTGCTGGAGTATCAGCAGAACCAGCAGTGCAGCAGACAGTGGGTTCTTGGAGTGCGGGAATAGCAGCAGAACCAGTAGCTTAGCAGAGAGAGAGGTCTTGTAGTGCTGGAGTAGCAGCAGGATCAGCAGCACAGCAGGTGGAGTTCTTGAAGTGCTGGAGTAGCAGCTGAACCAGCAGCTTTACCAGAGAGAGAGTTCTTGGAGTGCTGAGTAGCAGGATAACCAGCAGCACAGCAGAGTGAGTACTTGGAGTGCTTGGAGTTGAAGATAAGCCGGCAGCACAGCAGTGTGATTACTTGGAGCGCTTGGAGTTGAAGATAAGCCGGCAGCACAGCAGTGTGATTACTTGGAGCGCTTGGAGTTGACGGTAAGCCGGCAGCTCAGCACAAAGAATTGTTGGAGCGCAGGGGAGTGGTTTAGCTGGCAGCTCAGCAGTTGAAGTTGCCATCAGACGGGCAGGCAGTCGTAGGAAACTTCTGTCAGGTAGACGTAGGAAGCTCTGACTAGGAGGTGTGGGAAGCTCTGACTAGCAGACGTAGGAAACTCTGACTGGCAGACGTAGGAAGCTCTGGCTAGTAGGCGTGAGAAGCACAAGCTAGCAGACGTGAGAAGAAAGAGGCAGGACGAGGTTTGTATGATCACAATCCAGCAGGGGAGAGCAGACTGAAGGGAGCTTAAGTAGGGAGGATGGCAGGTGAACTGAGTCCGGGATAATTAGGAACGGCAGGTGGAACTAACGAGGAGGTGGAGTGAGAGCTGGGCTGCATGAGAGGTGGAAAGATCTGGAAAGTTCATTTGGAGACGGGCAGGCCAAAAACTGCACCGTGACAGTACATAGTAAATGGGCTTTTATTTTGAAGTTTAGAGAAGGCACTTTTATTTTGAAGTCTAAAAAGGTCTTGTTTGAGCTCTCACGGGAGAAGCAATTAAGCAGTTATTAAGAATTTTTGCTAGGTCGATGCTAAGGACGTTTATGAAACTATTTTGGATAATTCCCTTTTTTCTTGCAGCACACAGCCAAAATTCACAAAAGCAACACACCGTTTACATTAGATTGTTGTAATTGGCAAGCTGTTATACCGATTTAAGCCACAAGCATTACTTATAGCTCCTTTAAATTATACTGTAAACAATTTTGTAAACTCACTACCAGGTCGCAATGTGTATTGTACACTAACATGTTTATTGTCTGTGATGAGGGAAATAGAGGAAGAAGGGGTATGGGCTAAAATTAATATGAAATGAAAGTGAATATGAAATGAGAATAAAGATCATGAGCTTTTTAGGGGAATACAACAACAAAATGGTAACAACACATCATATGCAAAATTGAGGCAAACAACATACAAAAACTAGTTGTAAAAGATTGAGGGAATTTGGGTGGAAAAGCCTGATTAGGTTAGTTTTAATTCCCCACATTACATATAAATTTCAGGGAATTTGTCAACAACGTTGAAGACAGTGACAGTGCTAAAGGACATCTAGGCAATGGAGAGACTATCTTGCTTTCTTTGACTTAAAAGACATGTCTTCATAAAATCTTGCATGATTACAAGCTAAGAGAAGAGTGAAAAAATTATAAATAACTATAATTGCACAGTACCCCAAACTGTTCTTTGTTCTGTACCAATACATTTTATCTTTATATGTATATTAAAGAGAAAAGTATAAATAAAAGGTATTTTAAAAAATCCCCTTATTCAGGAACATTTTATAGACTTAAATCAGCTTCTTTCCCAAAGCTGTGAGAGCTATTGCCCCCTGCTGATAATTAATAGATCATAGCCCAGTTCATTGTCTGTTAGATGTTGCAATCACACTACTGGTTTCACATGATCTTGACCTGATGATAATTATTTACACTGTCTCTCACATGCAAATGTGTATTTGCCAGTTGTGGGCACAGTTGCACTAATACAAAAACAGATAATTGCGCAGCTAACTTTTTGTTCATCGTATTATCGTTCACTCTATGTTTAGAAATTGTTTGTGAATTGGTTAGCTTCCATTTTATTGGGATTCAATAACTGTATGTTCCCAACAAGATATCCATCAGCCATTTACATCACTGTCCTGAGAAACACGTTGTTACAAAATCAACTGAATAGTTTCTTCTGATACATTGCCCTATGCGGCCTGTTCTCTCAGGTTTTCAGTATAATTATTTTAAGTTGTGATTCACTGCAAAACTGTGCAAATGAAAATCATAAGTTATAAATCATAGTTAGGAAATCAGTGCAAAGTGTTATCTAAAGGTATGTAATTTCATATGAAAAGTTTATCTCAGTTTCCAAAATACATCAAATTATCATTAAAAAGAAGTGCCATGCTTCTGAAATGTAATCCCATAATTGATTATAGGTTTATTTTTAAGGTAAAAAAGTATGTCAATGATGACATGAATCCTGCTTCAGTTTGGGGAGTAGAAAAAAGGCTAGCATTTACATAGTAGGTCTTTCACCCTGTAGTTGAACTCAATTATTCCCTGTTAAATACATATTATTCTGTCTCCATCTCTGTAAGATTTTATTAAATTCCCAAACATCACAGTCAGCTAAAACACACACAAACAAATCTATCCCATGATTTCTTTTTATTGTATACAGCTTGACTCATCTTCCAATCTTCTCTATCCTCCAAGGGGACAGATATTTATTGATATATACCTTATATAAAACTCAATCTTGACATTTTGTATCAATCTTCCAGATGCTCTCTAACCTTTATCCTCATACAGTCTAATATCACTCTTTACACGCATGTTTGTTACAATATATTACAATACCCCGACTACCAAAACTCAATAACCTATTGTAAAGGTTGAATGAATTAAGCTATGAGCCTTTGATTTATAACTTTGTGTTTTTAATTTAATTTAAAATTATCCATGGTTCCAATATGTGTCCCTTTATTTCTGCAAAATCCAAAGCATGGCCCTGTTTTCCTCTTGGTAGAAAAAGACAGGAAGCTTGAATGTGTGGTGTGAGGAGGCCAATCATTGTCTGCTTCCCTTTCCCTGCCATATGGGCAGACAGACTGCAAACAAGCCCTCATCAGTGTGCCTTGTGCCTTCAACTCTACACACACTAGTTTACACAACACACTGACAAGATGTTACTTGTTCTTTTGGCTTCTGTGTTTTCACAACATGATCTCTGGTGCTTTTGCTCTGACCTCATCTACACTGTTTGTTAGCTCTCTGCTGCTCCTCCTCAAACAGCTCAGGGTTCCAAGGTCTAGCCCTCAAAGCGGGAGAGAGATCTTTCAGAGATTTCTGTTTGAAAACTACCACACTGGGTAAGCTTAGACAGCAGGTAATGTTCCAAGGTGTAGCCCCACAAAACATATTTAACTGTTGAACCTGAAGAAACATGTCCCCTTTGGGTTTCACCCTGTTCATGTAACAGCATTGGATATAGTAACTATCATCTACATAACTATGAAAAGAACAGCCTTGGCCACCTTGTAACCTTTACAGATCATTGTTCCATAATAAAACATGCCACCACAAACCTCCCATTAGAGATCAATTTGTCATTAACATCATACAACTTGCCGGTGAAGATCAAGCTGTGTGCTGTTAGAGCATCCAGTTGAGATTCTGAAACAAAGCTATATGCATAAAGGATGTATTGATCAGTTCCACTATATTTGGCTGGACTATATGCTGATCCTCATGTAGGGTGTCCAAATGCAATTTTACAGGCAAAGTATTTGTGCTCACAATGTTCTTATGTGTATGATTTTCAGATGAATAACGTATTTCTCAGAGAAAACAGATACTGTTGTATCATCTTATACTTCTCCACTCTGGTGCCTCATATGCTGCTGCTCCAGTTTTTCCTTTGTGTCACTGCACTACACATCATATTAGTGATGGATGAACTTTGATTTGTTTTCAATTCAATTTTATTTATATTGCACCAATTCATGATACATGTCATCTCAATCCACTTTCCAAAGTCAAATTCAATCAAATCATACAGATTGGTCAAAAAGTTTCCTATCTAGGGAAACCCAGTAGATTGCATCATGTCTTGACAAGCAGCATGTACTCCTCATGGAAGAGCATAGAGCCACAGGTTCAGGTCCAGATGGGTCATTCAAGCCACATAGAGCTCTGAACATGGCTTCTCGTTCAGAGCTCCATCATTACATGATTGCCACATATGTTCCTAACAGAGCTTTTCGCGCTCAGACGGCAGTTCTAGGGGGTTCTTAGAGTGTCTAAAAGTAGAACGGGAGGCAGATTCTTTGGTTATCAGGCTCCTCTCCTGTCGAACCAACTAACAGTTTTAGTCCGTGAGGCAGACAGGCCAAGAAAACGGGTAAAAGGCTTTCCTTATAGTGTTATATGGTATCTGTCATTACCGTATAACACAGAAAAGATTTCTGGACCAATGTGTACTTCTGTGCTCTTTTGTGTCTCTGCTCTGTGATCTCAGACCCCAAGTCGATCGTGGTAGGAGGCCGTTCACACTGACCCTGGTTCTGCCGGAGGTTTCTTCCTCTTAAAAGGTAAATTTCCTCTCCACCATCACTGCATGCACGCTCAGTATGAGGGACTGCTGCAAAGCCATCAATGATGCAGATGACTGTCCGCTTTGGCTCTACACTCTTTCAGGAGGAGTGAATGCTGCTTGTCAAGACACAATGCAATCTGCTGGGTTTCCTTAGATAGGAAACTTTTTGACCAATTTGTCTGTATGATTTGATGAATTTGACTTTGAAAAGGGCCCTGAGATGTGTTGTGATTTGGTACTATTTAAACACAATTTAATTGAATCAAATTGAAATGAAAAAAAAAAAAACTTTTGAGGAAAAAAAAAATTCTCCTGGAAGGGTAGCTAAAATATATAGTTCCTATCATTTTTCTAATCCGCTAATCTACAAATAAAGTTTGGACTTAATCTTCCATAAACGTGGAAGATTATCTTCCATCAAATCAAGTGATTAAATAACTTGATTTGATGGATCAAGAAGTCATATTAGAGACAGGATTAATTATGATGTCACAGTGCTTATATCAGTGATATTGAGATTCAATGCATCTTAAAAAAAGCTAGTCTATTTAGTCCATCACAGTCCAACTGTGTTCTGTTAGATAATATATTCATCTTTAAAGCAATCATTAACAGTTTCAGCTTATATTCAACCAATGATCTACAGAAAGCACGTACTTTGATTAACTACAAAAATGTAGCTAAATATTCTTCATTGAACGACATACAGTGGATATAATTAGTGACATTAATTTGTGCATTAATAACTGCTGAAATTAAGCTATTTACTTTAAAAATAAGTTTTCTCACAATTCCAAAAATGCTGTCATTGCAATTAAAAGATCACTGCAGAAGCATATCTTAAGGCCATTGAGTTTTTTTTGCACAGGGACCAAGCATGGAGTAGTTTATTGAATATAGTAAAGATAAGTTTTTTAACAAGACTGCATTTTATTATGTATAAAGATGTTCCATTCTCAACTCAAACATAATATTTAGCGCATTAAGTCACAAACATCAACTTCCAGTACAACCAAACAAAACAGTTGAACAAGAATATCTGAACATATTGGTGAAGTGAAATCCCAATAAACATTTTCTCTACTGTTCATGCACACATAAATAACATACATTTATGTGCTATAATGTTATTTCCAAATTTGTTATCAATAGGCTCCACCTTTTTCTTAAATAAATCAATGGATAGGTTTAGCTTTGGCGTTATTTTCTCCATAGTAAAGATAATTTTGTATATGAGCTTCATTTAATCCTGCAGGGACTGTTACTGGATTTGCTTGGATGAGATACAGCCCAGAACATTTTCATCAGTGACTCACTGACTAATTTTTATAAATATTTACATGAAGTTCATCTCACATAGCTACTCAATTTAACAACTAATGACTTGTAATTGAATCTTGTAATTTATTGAATCTGATCCTAACACTGCCACCCTGAATACAGGTCCGTCTCTGGTACTCCTCAATATAACGTTAGCATTGTCCCCTTGCTCTGCTTCATCCTCCAGTTTTGTTGGCTCAGATGGCAGCACAGTGATTGCTTGGGTAATGAACCCTCCATGGTTTCTAACCTCTCCCATGTTAGCTGGCCAAACACAGGCAGTGTTTTGGCAGCAGCCCTCCACATTTTACTAATAAGCTCCATTGATGCCCTATTGGCTGCAAGCCACAAAGCACTGGACCCAATAATGTCTATCATAAAGCCAGTAACAGTTTTATCGACAGCTTGGGCAATTGCATTTTTCTCTCTTTGTTAGAGAACATGTTAATGTTTCCATTGTACTTGGATGGAACCGTTGTATCTGACATACTAAAGCCTGCCACCTCCTGTTGCCACTCCAGCTTTGCTTGGCCCACTGTCCTCACATCTATTTCCTGGTATCTGGCCAGTATTGTGTCTCACTCTGTTACAAGCCCTAATTGACCAACTGCCCAAAGAATGTCCTCATTTGATCTCGTCATTGCTCTTTCTTGCCCCAAGATGCATTCTGGTCATTTTCTGTATGGCCTGTTTTGGCAGCAGCTCAGTGAGCCATCATAGACATTTAATGGCTGGGTGCTCTTCAGCTTACTGGTGTTGTTTTTCAAATGCCAGAACCTGGCACACACACTCTCCTGATAACCCCCAGCCTTTTGAACCTGGTGCCATTTGTTTCTCCAAACATAGCAGATCAATGTTTTCAATTTCTATTGGGAAATACACCTGATGTTCGTAAAGAAGGGATCTTATGGAACATAAAGTTCATATAAAAGTATTTACCCCCTTAGAAATTCCTTTTGTTGTTGTTTTTTTTTTTTTGCAGAGAGCCACGGTAGATGAACTTTATGTTAATGGCCACTTGTTCAGAGATCGTGAGGTCACTCTGTGGCTTTATTAGCAGCACAACAGATGAATTTAAAGCATGTGACACTGGTTAAAAAAGAATATAGCTGGATACAGTGATTAATTAAATTAAATGTATGCACAGCTCTGTAGGGCGTTTGCACTGTACGTGGGTTAGGTCAGGGCTGTGCTGGTATCTGTTTTTCTCTCTCTCTATTTTCACACTAACACACTCTCACACATCCACACACACACACACACACACACACACACACACACACACACACACACACACACACACACACACATATATACTACATAATATAACCTATTTTCTGTCACCCCCTCTCACTCTCTGCACCTTCTTCATTTTCTGTTTTTCTTTATCTTATTCCTCTGCTTCTCTCATGTTGATCCGAAAACCATAGGCATTATGTATGATTCCACTGGGGTCTATACATATCTATATGTATTTATATAGGGGCATGTAGTTTCCAACCTCAGCTCCTCACTCACATCGTTGGTAAATCTAAGGATTGTGACATGGAATGTGCATGGAGCTGGCACCAGAGAGAAAAAGTTGAAGGGTTTTAACCAGCTTAAAAGATCAAAGTAAGATGTTGTCTTATTACAAGAGAAAACAGCTACAACTGTAAATGATCTTAACTCACTTGTGTTCCCTAATGTGTTCACTGCCTGCCATAATTCTAGACTATGGTTTCTCAATGGGGGTTTTCTAAACATTTTGGGGGGCGCTGGTCGCGTGAGGGCTGGTATGGGGGCACTCAGACATGAATGGAGGTGCCACAATTTGGCTTCCCAATTTTTAAAGTTCACTTGAACTCTAAAAAAACAAAAGAACCTAAACCCAGAAAGACTAAGGCCAAAGAGCAGCCTGCAGTATGCTGCCTGCATCCTGCAGCAAGGACCAGCTGAACCTCTCAGGCATGCTGGAGGAAGCATGCGCAGGTATGGAAGCAGAGAAGATCTGGAGGGAGGTGTGGAGAGCTGGCGGGCCATGCACCTCAGACCACAGACTATTTATAGGCGGGGTGGAGGCGAGCGCACAAGGGAAGAAACATTACTCATCACAAGAAAGTTAAAGAAAACAAAAAAAATCCAAACACAAGAAGAATATTAGCTGTAAAATTATCTTACAAAAAAGAAATAAAAAAAGTGCTCAAAGCACACAACACCCTCACCCAGATACACTGAATGGGGAAACAATGTCCCACCATTCAGTGAGGGAGACAGGAAAAAAACATAGGACTAATGACGTGAAAGAGTGTCAGCAATAACATTGTCCTTACCATGGATATCGCTGTGCAATTATACACTGTTTCAAGTTATTTAATGTTTAATAAATAACTCTCTGTCTGTTAGGTATTGTCTGGTGAAGCTGATATCAGGGCAATAGTTGAAAAGGATGATTCGAGTACTCGAGATCTTTTAACAGCAAACTCTGCACACACATAAAATAAGGAGTGACAACTTTTCTTCAAGTTCAAGAATTTATTAACAGAAATAAAATGAACATGCAGAGAACATCACTATATAATGCTGTTTATCTGAATTAACACTATATTTCAATCAACAAATCCTCTCTACTAGGCTAGTAAGACTTAACTAAACTACTACCCAAAATGAAGATAAAAAATAAGCTAAGCTAAGGAACTATGTACATGCAAAAGACACAAAAGACAAAACAAGTGGTTGATCATCATCAGAATAATTCAGTGAATCCTGGTTCGCTGCAGATCTGAGTTAAAGAACCACAGTTCAACTTAAAGAACATGGAATTAAGTTAAATTAGCTTAACTAATTTAGAACAACATTTGGCATGTGTTTCAACCCATTCACAATGCAAATCCTGAGATAAAAAAATACATTATTTGACAAAATAACATTTTAAAGGAAGATTTTCTCAGTAAAATCATTAACTTTAGGGGCACTTGATTTTATTAATGCGATCATACATCCGGGAGGCTAGGGCTCGCTGTAGCGATCGATCGTTAAAATCAGCTAATCCTAAAGTTAAACAAAAAAGCCCTTACATTGACATTAATATTCCATATTAACGTGGTAATAACACTCATAGCTATATTGAACGATGGCGGAGCGAAACAAACAAGCCTTATGCTTGAAATTTGCCTTTTTCGTGCCTGTCCGGGAAGCTGGAAGTTCCCGAAGCTAATAGCATTTACGCTAGCAGACATCGGGCGCTAACTTTAAAAAACTTCGGCTTTAATTTAGTCGTAATTAGTACACTGGATAACGCAAACATCAATATCCCATCAGTGTATAAAACCCTTGAGGAGATAACATTTGTTATAACCATAAAAACACACTTGAATCACATTGGCAATGCAATGGTATCAATATGCTAACGTGGGAGCACAGAGATGAGCGGCTGAGATCTCGCGAGAGCTGTGCGTAAGTAAAATGGAGGCGTTCATGTAATTCAAATCAAACAAGCTAAGGTAAGAACGAACCAATAACTGAAAATAATACAAAGTTAAAGCCCAAACATTTACAACTGTCTTATTTTCTACGAGGGAACAAACTGGACGAAGAGACCGTGACGAGCCTGGAGTGCTACCTGGACGAGTGTTTTGATAGCATCGTGATGGGGAAGGCCCAGAAGCCTACGGCTGCTAGCACACCGTCACTTAAGCGCACTCGTTCTAATTCCACCAGTGCGTCTTCTTCATCCACTTTGTCTCCAGACAGGAACTTCAGCGACATCTTGGAATCCATCGACAAGAAGCTTACCAGCCTTGACGCGCGTCTCGCCTTGGTAGAGGTTCTACACAAGGAGTTTCAGTCTCTAAGGGAGTCGGTGGAGTTTAGCCAAGCCCAGCTAACAGCTATGGCCGCGGAGAACGACACGCTGAGGGGAAAGGTTACGGAGCTGACCGAAGGGATTATCCAGCTTTCCGGCAAAAATAAGAAAATGAAGGAATCCATTCTGGACATACAGTCGCGAAGTATGAGAGATACTCTCGTCTTTGCAGGCATCCAGGAGCAGCAGGGAGAGATAGCAGAAGAAACGGTCCGGAACTTTCTCCAGCAGAAGCTAAAAATCCCGGCGGATCAGGTAAAAAACATCACTTTTCATCGAGTCCACCGGCTCGGAGGTAAGAAACCCGACAAAACCCGTCCTCGCCCGATCATAGCTAAATTTGAGCATTATAAACAAAAAGAATTTGTTAGAAGTTGCGGCAGGGAACTGAGAGGGACAGACTTTAGTGTTAATGATCAGTTTCCTAAGGAAATCCTAGATCGCAGGCGAGTGCTGTTCCCAATCAGGAAGAAATACATGATGGACGGCGTTAAAGCCACCATATCGGTTGACAGACTTTATATTAATGGACAGTTGTTCAGGGATCAGAAGATCACCCCTTGGCTTTATTAGTTACACCACAGGTGGACTTAAAGCATGTTTCAATGATTTAAAATAAATAAATAAAATAAATAAATAAATAAGACGCACAGATCGGTACACGGTGATAAATTAAATACACGCACAGCTCAAGAGCACGTTGGTATGGTTAGTGTTCACGGTTGGGTACAGAAGGCACGGGCTATGGTTTATCCCTTTACACACTCTCTTACTCTTTGCACTTTTTTATTTTTTTGTGTATTTCTATCTTATTTGTCTGCTTCTTTCCTGATCATCAGTCAATCACAAGCACATCATATGATGCTACCTGGGTCTATGTATGACTATTTTCTCAAGGGCATGCCCCTTCTAACGTCTCACTCACATCTATGGCGAATGTAAAGTTTGTGACATGGAATGTGCATGGGGCTGGCACCAGAGAGAAAAAAATGAAGATCATTAACCAGCTTACTAGATTAAAGGCAGATGTTGTATTATTGCAAGAAACCCACAAATCAGCTACAATTGCAAGTGAGCTTAATTCACCTGAGTTCCCTAATGTGTTTGCGGCCTGCTATAACTCTAGACAGAGAGGTGTAGCAATCTTAATCCACAAAAACGTTAGTTTTAAAATATTAGATAAAACTATAGATCCTGAAGGTAGATACATAATAATTAAAATAGCTATCCATAACCAGAAGCTATGTATTGTCAGTATATATGGTCCAAATGTTGATGACCCCTCTTTTTTCCACCAATTCTTCCTTGCACTTTCAAAACACGGGGATTGTTCACTAATTATAGTAGGTGACTTCAACTTTGGTTTAAATAACGATATAGACAGGTTGAATAAAACAGGGACTCAGCGTAGTTGGCAGTCAGTAAGTGTAGTCAAACAATACATGAGTGATTTTGGTCTTTGCGATGCATGGCGTTCTCTTCATCCTATTAGTAAAGAATACACTTTTTTCTCAAATGTTCACCATTCGTACTCTCGTCTGGACTACTTTCTAATAAGTAGCTCACTGCTGTCGGTTGTTTCAGAGACGGTAATTCATCCTATTGCTATCAGTGATCACGCTCCTGTTACTCTCACCTTAATTAATAAAAAAATAACCACACAAAACAAAAGCTGGAGATTTAATACATCACTGCTTAAAGATGAAGAATTTATAAAATTCATTAAAGAACAGTGGGCCTCATACTTAGAATACAATGATCAACCAGGTACATCGGCATCGATATTGTGGGAAGCTGGAAAAGCAGTGATGAGAGGTAAAATAATTTCTTTCTCATCTCATAAAAAGAAAAAAGAAAACAAAAAGATTCAGGAATTAGAAGAAAAACTTCAGTTACTAGAATTATCTCAAGAAGAAGGGAAGTTAGGTAAAATCCGTGAAGTAAAATTAGAACTAAACCACTATATTGAAAAGCAAAATAGATTTCTAATACAAAGACTCCGAATAGAAAATTTTGAACATGGCAATAAGTCAGGAAGCTTTCTAGCTAATCAGCTTAAAATAAATAAGGAGAAAACTACTATATTTGCAGTTACAGATTCATCTGGTAATACAGTAAGTGAACCAGAGTGTATAAATAATACCTTCCGCGATTTCTACAAATCTTTATACACACCACAGATAAATCCATCAGAGAAGGATATTAAGCAATTTCTGGATAAAATTACGCTTCCTAAATTATCAGATAACCAAAGAATGACACTGGATTCCCCGCTGACAACAGCTGAAACCCAGGAAGCTCTTAAAAGCATGCCTAATAAAAAGGCTCCAGGTCCAGATGGATTCCCCACTGAGTTTTATAAAGAGTTCTGGAATATTCTAGCCCCAACGTTCCACAGAATGTTGCAGGAAATACAGGAAAAAGGTAGATTTCCAGCTAATATGAACTCTGCCACCATCAGCCTTCTGCTCAAGCCAGACAAAGATCCTGTGTTGCCCACCAGTTATCGTCCCATATCCTTAATTAATGTGGATATTAAGATAATCTGTAAAGCTTTTGCAAAAAGATTAGACAAGGTAACTCCTCTCATAATACATCCAGATCAAACTGGTTTCATCAGAGGAAGGCAGTCATCCACAAATACACGCCGATTACTTAATTTAATTGATTATTCCTACAGTAAAAACATTAAAACCAATATATTGTCTTTAGACGCAGAAAAAGCATTTGATAGAGTAAATTGGAAATTTTTATTCGCTACGCTTCATAAATTCGGTTTTGGCGATTTATTCATAAACTGGTTAAAAATTCTATACAATTCTCCAACAGCCTGTGTCAGGACAAATAATCAAATATCTTCCAGTTTTTGTCTACAGAGGGGCACCAGGCAAGGATGCCCTCTTTCTCCATCACTTTTTGCCATCTTTATAGAACCTCTAGCAGCAACAATCAGACAAACAAAAGCTGTAAAAGGTATAAAATGCATGAAAATAGAGCACAAGATTAGTCTGTACGCGGATGATGTATTACTTTATCTCCAGCATTCAAATAATTCTCTTTTACAAGTAATTAGAATAGTAGAATCTTTCTCTAAAGTATCAGATTACTCGTTAAACTGGTCTAAATCTACGGTACTGTCAATTAATTGCTCTCTCGAAAACTCCCTAAATTTACAAATGCAATCAGGAAATATTAAATATTTAGGTATTACTGTGTCGAATAAATTAACAGATTTACTTAAACTTAACCATGCCCCACTTTAAACAGGATAGAAGAGGACCTTGAAAGATGGAAATCGCTTCCAATCACACTTATGGGTAGGGTAGCTTCAATAAAAATGATGGTCCTACCTAGAATTAATTATTTATTTTCAATGGTCCCCAATAAACCATCATCTGACTGGTTTAAATCTCTAGACTCTGCCATTTCTAAATTTCTTTGGAAAGATAAACCCCCACGTATTAGCTTAAAGACAATACAGAAGACTAAAGACAGGGGAGGATTAGATCTGCCTAACTTCCATAACTATTACTTAGCAAATAGGCTACAATACATCTCTAAATGGATAAAAAATAGTCTTTTAGATGAGCCTTGGTTAGATATAGAACAGGAAATGTGCAATAATATCATGATTTCAGATCTGCCGTTTATTAGCTCAAATATAAAACGGCATACATGCTTCAAAAATATCAACATTAGTTCTACTCTGACAGCATGGTGGGAGTTCCTCAAAATGACAAAGTCATCCCTTATCCCATGCAGTCGTACACCTATCTGGAATAACCCTGATATCCTACAAAATAATAAAATGATAAATTTTACATACTGGAAGAATAAAGGTATTAAATATCTGGAACATCTACTTGACGGAACCGAGTTCATCAATTTTGCTAAACTAAATATGCAATATGGCATTAGTAAAAATAAATTCTTGGAATATGAACAACTTAAATCTATAATTAAAAATAAATATAAGCATATTAATGGTGGTTTACAAGTCCCAACTAATATAATAGAGTTCTTAAATTTAACCCCCCCCAAACTACTGTCTAAATCATACAGGACACTGACTAAAATAGATGATTCGATATCTCTTCCTATAATGAAGTGGGAAAAAGATTTATCAGGCACCTTTGAACAAAATTTCTGGGCTCAGACATGTCTAAGAACTTTCAAATTGACTAGAAACACCAACTTACAACTAATACAATACAAAATCCTTCACAGAGTACACTACACAGGACAAAGATTATTCAAGATGGGTCTGGCACAATCTAATATCTGCCCACACTGCATAGGCAATCATCCTGATAATTATTTTCATGCGTTATGGTTATGCACACCAGTCCAGAGGTTCTGGACACAGATATGTAAGGACTTATCAAAGTGCTTGAGCTGTAAAATTACACCTTCCCCATCAGTTTGCCTGCTCGGTAATTTTGAGGAAAGTCCTCTGAAAAAAGAAATAGTTTACATGGTTTTTACTGCTTTATGCATCGCAAGGAAAACTATCCTCATGAATTGGAAAAGTAAACAAAATCTCAGTATCAATCAGTATAGAGATCTTTTGTTGGCTCATATTAATCTAGAGACAGCATCTGCTTCCACATCTGATTGGTCTCTTTGGGCTCCTCTGATCAACACCATCACTTAGTGGAATAGGGGGCGGTGGGTTGCTTCCTGCAGGGCGCAGTGGCTGGATGGAGGGGTTCCTGGGGCCCTGGGGGCACTTGGAGTAGGGCGCCTGGTGGATCCGGCTCCGGGGTCTGTTGCCCCCATCTGGGAGGAGTTTGGGAGGCCTACGGGTGGCCTACAGCAGCCGCTTGCGGCGCTCTTTGGGAGCTGCGTGTTGACGGACGTGGGTTACTGACCTGGTAGCTGTGCTGCCGCTGGGTGGGGCCGGGGTGGGTCTGGGGGTCTGGGGTCCCTGGGGGAACCCCCCCGGCGGGGCCTCGGGGGTTCCGGTTCTGGGGGGTGTGCCGCTTTTGGTGTGGGCCGGCGCGCGCCCGGGTGTCCGCCCCTGCACGGGGCCTCTGGTGCGCTGGGGGGCCTCGGGGCCCGTTGAGCTGGTAGGGGGGCATGGTCATTAACACCTCTGGGCAGATGCTCTTCTCCTTCATTGGATAGGCACTCTGCCAGTGGGGGGAGGGGGAAAGGAGGGGGAGTAGGGACCTACCCAGCCTGGATGTCTACTGTCGAATGTATGGTGAGTTGTTTGAACGTTAGTGTTGGGGAGGGATTAAATCTACGGGTGGGGGGGGGGGGGGGGGTTGGGGGGGGGGTTGATGTTCTGGTGGGCTTGTGTCCGGCCCCCTGTCCCGGTCCGTGTCGTCTTCCAGTGCAGGTTTCACCTGGGGGGTGGGGTTTGGGATGGCTCGTGCGGGCCGGCTGGCCAGTGTCCCCCCCTCTTATTATTATTATTATTAATATTTATTTATTTATTTATTTATTTATTTAGTTTAAGTAGGCTTGGTGGGTGGGCTGGGGGGGTTGAGGTGTTGGTCCTGGTGGGTGGTTGGCTGGCGGGCCCTGCGGCCTCTCCCTGTCCCCCGGGCTACGGTGGTGCCGCTGGCGAGGCCCCCTTCTCTGGGTGGGGCTTTCGGGGAGCGGGGGTGCCTATTGGAGTCAGTAGGGGAGCTGGCTCCCTGGGTTGGCTTCCCAGTCATTTGCTCCCCATCCCCGGACTCCTCCCTCTGCCTGCTCCATCACGCCGCCACACATGTAGGTCATGAGGGAGGGGGCGTTACTGGAGGTTGCCACTTTCTGGTGACGCCCCTCTCCCCAATTTTATCATGCATCTTACACACTTTCACTTCAAACATTTTTCACATCGCACACTCATATAGGCCATGGTAGGGGGGGGGGGGGGTGGGGGGAAGACGTCTGGGGGGGGGCTTATGTTGTGTGGGCCTCACCTCGGACGGCTCCCTTCACCTCCTCTCCCACTTAGACATTGAGGGTTCTGGGCAGTCACACGGAGGGGGTGCGCTGGCAACAGCTACCTTCCGGAAGGGGGGTGGGCTGTGCCGTGCATCCCCTTCGGCGCTCCCAGTTTTTAAACGCACTTGAGAACAACATGCAACAACACAACATTTGAGCAGGCGTAGGGAGGGTCGGGGTCTTCTGCACACCCCCGTTCTCCGATGGCGGCAAGGAGTCTGGGGCCTGGAGGAGGTGCGGGCCACTGTGTCCGGGGTCTTGGCAGGGGGCTGCGGTGTGCAGTCAGCGGCTTGCCAGGTCTGGGTCTGATGCCTCTGCTCCCCCCAGGGGGCGGGGGGCAGGGATGGCAAGGGTAAGGTGGGGGGAGGGAGGGGGTTTATTAGGTATTTAGGAGGGAGGGGGGGGCTCTGGCCGGGTGGCTCGTGCGGGTCGTGTTGGCCCGCCCTCTTGGGGGGGCCCGGTCCGGGGGGCGTCTGGTCTGGGTCCGGGGCCGGGGGTCGGGCACAAGCAGTCGTATAGTCGATTTGGGGTGACCCCCCCCCTTTGGTCAGTGTTGGATGTGAGTGTTATGTGGGAATGTGTGTACAGCGTCTTTATTTTTTTTTTCTCTGTGTGTGGTGAGTGGGGCACAAGGGAGGGACAGGGTGAATGAGTTTTTTTTTTTTTTTTTTTTTCCAGGTATGGGTGTGGTCCGCTCCCTCTCCCAAGAACATCTCAAGTCTCCGCTAGGTGCGGAGCCCATCCCCCCACGTCCTGCCCTCCTCCACTTTGTTGGCGGGCGCCTTGGCCCCCTGGCGCATTGGTTGGCTTCGGGTTTGGGGCGGGTTCCCGGGCATGCGCCGGCCCACTCCCGGCGGCCTCTTCGCGGGGCCTGGCCCCCCGGGGGGCGGCCGGGGCCCTCGTCGCGGGGGCGGGGTGCCCCTGGGGCCTCTGGCCCTCAGGGCCCATGGCCGGGACCACTTCAGCGGGGCGTCGGCATTACGGTGGCTGGGGGATTTCCTCGGGGTCGTCTCTGCTCCTTCCTTGGGGGGGGGGTTGCAGATATCCTGTGTCGGCCCCTCCTGGGCGACCTGCTTTGGGGACCCCTTTGAGAGTCCGGGGTTACGGGTCCCCTGACGCCTGCCTCTGTGCTCGGGGAAGGTGGGTCTTCGGTTCTCCACAATCACTATCAAGCTATTTCTGGATAATCTTCACCTAAACTAGTGCACTTTCACATCTCCCACAGGTGCTGGGTCCCAGGTATTAAGTGTTCACTTATATACAGTAATCTTATAATTTATTTATTTATGTTTTTTCACTTTCTTTTTTCAAATATCACATTACACATGTCAGCTTACATAATAATATATATGATTTAGCAATGGCATCTAGGTGTTATTCGAGTGTATCTGTTGCTTTATGTCTGTTGGTTGTGCTGTTCTTTTTGTGTCTCTTTCCAGGTGATGGAGCAGACAAAGGTTTTATCATTCTCTCCCTTTTATCTCCTCTTTCTTTCACCTCTACTCTTTTCTTTTCTTTTCTTTCACTTTTTGTTCTTCCTTTACTCTCCCATTGTCATGTCCATATAATTTGAAATTCTCCTTGCAGGAATCATAATAAAGCTATTTACAAGCATAAATCAAGTGGAGCACTATGGCGAAAGCTGTTTGCTCCACTTGTAAAAGCAAAATCTGTCGAGCTCTATCTGGCATTGAGACATCAATTCCTATTGCCATATTGCTAGACAGGACACTGGGAAGGAAAAAAAAAAAAAAAAAATGCTAACGTGGGCTTTGTCGCTCACTCCCATGTGTTTAAAACACCATGTGTTTAACACATGGTGTTAAACACATGGGAGTGAGCACACATTTAGTTATATATTTTATCTATTTAGTAGATAAAATATATAACTAAAAGTATACTTGTCCGTTTTATGCGTCCTACTAAAAAGTAGTAGTTAAGTGGGGGTCGCCTGACAGGTAAAAAGAGCTGGGTCCAGCCGACAGGCTACGGTAGCCTTTAACAAGAATGGTTATATTTGGGTTAATTATTTTTGTAACATTAATAATATCAATATTGTTATAACAGTTATATCTGCACTGTTTTTTTATTTAAAAGCAGAAATAAAAATTGGTTTCATCACTGCTGTGTACAAACATGTTTATCCTATGTTATACATCCTGGTTAAATGTTCCTCGAGCATTGCCATAGGTTAGGTAGTAAGCTAGATGGTGAAAAAATAAGAGTCCTGCTGAGCCATACGGTGACCCACTAGCCCGACTCCTAGTCCAGTCTCCTTCCACCTCATACGGTGCCAGTAACAAACCCAGAAAGCTTGGTTACAATACAAATTGAAGGGTTAGGACCACAAAGCAATGCACTGTTTACACAAAAAACAACAATAAAAAACAAAATGTAAATACTGGCATGTTTGTTTTTGAGCAATGGGAGAATAGCAAGAATAAAAAGAACATATCATAGCAAGCATAGCTATTAACAATGTTTTTCTTAAAGTGTGACTACTACTGTTGTGAAGAAGTCTATGTGGATGTGCAGTGGACAAATATCTTGTGAACTTTGTTATTGTACTTACAGCTATCAAAACCTAATAAAGTGGACGGTCATTGGTCCGCAAAATGTTTCTAAACTTAGCATGAGCAATAACTTTCAATTCAATTCAATTTTATTTATATAGCGCCAAATCATGAAACATGTCATCTCAAGGCACTTTACAAAATCAAGTTCAATCATATTATACAGATTGGATCAGATTATACAGATTGGTCAAAATGTCCTATATAAGGAAACCAGTTGATTGCATCAAAGTCCCGACAAGCAGCATTCACTCCTGGGGAACCGTAGAGCCACAGGGAGAGTCGTCTGCATTGTACATGGCTTTGCTGCAATCCCTCATACTGAGCAAGCATGAAGCGACAGTGGGAAGAAAAACCACCCATTAACGGGGAAAAAAAACCTCCGGCAGAACCGGGCTCAGTATGAACGGCCATCTGCCTCGACCGACTGGGGTTACAGAAGACAGAGCAGAGACACAACAAGAGAGATAAAAAAGCACAGAAGCACACATTGATCTAGTAATCTGTTCTACATTAGATGGTAATAGTCGGTGATCTGTCCTCCCTGGATGATTTCACAGTCAACAGAACGTCAGACCAGGTGTACCTACTATGAAGAAAAAAGAGAGAGAACAAAAAGTTAAAAGCTGAAATGACAACAGTCATTTCAATGTAATGCAATGCAAATCTGGAGAACAGTAGACTGGAGAACAGTAGAAATCAGTAGAGTGAGAAAAGTAGGCCCTGATGTCCTCCAGTAGCCTAAGCCTATAGCAGCAAAACTATAAAGGTAGCTCAGAGTAACATGAGCCACTCTAGTTATAAGCTTTGTCAAAAAGGAAGGTTTTAAGATTAGTCTTAAAAGTAGACAGGGTGTCTGCTTCACGGACCAAAACTGGGAGTTGGTTCCACAGGAGAGGAGCCTGATAGCTAAAGGATCTGCCTCCCATTCTACTTTTAGAGACTCTAGGAACCACCAGCAGACCTGCAGTCTGAGAGCGAAGTGCTCTGTTAGGAACATACGGAGTAATCAGAGCTCTGATATATGATGGAGCTTGATTATTAAGGGCTTTATACGTTAGAAGAAGAATTTTAAATTCTATTCTTGATTTAACAGGAAGCCAATGAAGGGAAGCTAAAATTGGAGAAATATGATCCCTCTTGTTGATTTTCATCAGAACTCTTGCTGCAGCATTTTGGATAAGCTGAAGACTTTGAATTGCATTTTGTGGACTTCCTGATAGTAAAGAATTACAATAGTCCAGCCTTGAAGTAACAAATGCATGGACTAGTTTTTCAGCATCACTCCTGGACAGAATGTTTCTAATTTTGGCGATATTCCGGAGGTGAAAAAAGGAAACTCTGGAAACCTGTTTAATATGGGATTTAAATGACATGTCTTGGTCAAAAATAACACCAAGGTTTTTTACTTTATTACCAGAGGCCAAGTTAATGTCATCCAGATTAAGTGATTGGTTAAGAAGTTTATTTTTTGAGGACTCTGGCCCAAAGATTACAACTTCGGTCTTGTCAGAATTTAGATGCAGGAAATTTAAAGTCATCCAGCTTTTGATGTCATCAAGACATGACTGCAGTCGAAGTAATTGATTGGATTCATCAGGATTTATGGATAGATATAGCTGAGTGTCATCAGCATAACAGTGGAAATTAATCCCATGCTGTCTGATAATTTTGCCGATCGGAAGCATATAGCATATAACATGATGAAAAGTTATTTCCACAGGTATCTGTTTGTGAATTAGCGTCACTGTACCTACCACTGCCTACCAACTACAATGACGATCCAGCCATGACTGAGTGGCTGAGAGAATAATAACTAAATTAAAATCATCACTAATTCAAAAGAGAACTTGGCTAAGGCCTTATTCTTTATAACATAAATAATTTTCTCTTCATCTCCCAGTTGTACAACTTTCCCCCACCCATCATAACCCCCACAAGCCTGGAAGTAGAAGTAAACACAGTTGACCTTGGCAGATAAGCAGGGGCTTGCTGTAGCATCTTTAGTCTCTGGCTCTATGCCAGCACTGTGATGCTGGGAGGGTTTGGCAGGGATTATGGTCTTAGGGTGAAGATCACTGTGTGACACAAAAAGAAGAAAAGGCTGCCAAGAGTGAGGAGCAGAAGCCTGGGCTTTTTCTATGGGATTCTGATACAAGTCTCACCAAACAGAGAAATAAATCCAGTTTTCTAATACAGTTTGCTTTATGTTAAACATAACTAACATGAAGTTACAAAATAGCCTATACATTCGTTATGCACATCTCTTCTCTTTTATAACAAGGAACCATACCTGGACATCTGATTCTGTGTTCTGGTTCTGATCTATATAGTAGGAAAAATGACAGAAAAACCCAGGTTACACATAGGACTTTCTCCTAGTTTTCTTGTAGCAAACGTGTTAGTTTTATGGGCTGAAGAGAGGTTTTCCTGTGCTGCTCTTCACCTGTCGTCCAAGACATGTAACCCCTGTTTCTAAATGGAATTTTGATGTAAAATGGAACACTACTGTATTTCACCCCCTTTTCCCACCCCCCTGTAAATGTATTCTTCCTTAAATCTCTTGTTTTATAAGATAATAATAATACAAAACATTCCTCTGCCTCTCCAAACTAAACTTTGTCACTAGCCTTACGAGAACTGCCACCTACAGTAGCCTTGTCCTCAGGTTAGTGCCGACAGCAGGAACAAACCTGGAACAACAAAGGAGAGAAATGTAGGGATGGATGTGATGAAAGGGAAGGCATTCCTGGCATAATAAATAAAGATGTTGTGTAAATATCTAAAGAAATGGGACAGCTAATTTACTTTCCTAAGGAAGAGCACAGAGGATGGGGCACAGTCACGTGTTCTGTAAGATTTATACCTCTGATTTTAGTGTCTCCCACAGGCGAAGGAACACGTATGCAGTAAATTTCAATAGGTACATTCTTGTACTCAAACAGGAATATACAGTCCCATTAGGGTAAAGACAACACAAAACACAAGAGTAATGCTGTTGTATGTCGAATCATATGATGCAAATCAGCTGTAACCATTAACATAAGCCACCCAGCCTCAGGTTTGTACGATGTGCTTCATATGCCACCAGTGTGTTTTGCTCTTTAGTGTGTATGTTTTTGCTGGGTAGACTGCATAAAGCAGATATTTGTATCTTAGCACCAAATTATCAGTATTTTCAGATTTAAGATTGTTATATTTCACTCAAGAAGATTATTTGTGACAGGAAATGAGACAGACCTCTCTTTTTATTAAAATATTGTCAAAGGAGTAATAATTTCAAAATGACCAATTTGTGTCCCTTTATTTGCATGTTATTAAGATATGACATGTTGAAAATTGTTTACCCTTTTTCAATAATCAGTAGAACAATATTTATTTGCAATACAGCATTCTACCAGTCCTTTAGTTGCTGACCATCCATCAGCAATTATGGATGAGAGATGCGGGTCTGGTATCTATCGCCAGCAGTAATTGCGCTGGTATTTTTACAAATTATATTTAGTGATGAGCTCCAATTATTAGAATTTTTTTTTTTATCACTGTCTTTTTATTGAGTTTTCTTTTCCTTTTGTACATACAGTTTGTTAATACAAAGAAATATTTATCCAACACAGACAGGCATACAGTAATAAACAGAAAATTAAAACCGCAAGCGGTGATGATCGGCCCTCGCAGCCAAGCGCCGCTCTGGCCTATGGGCCACCGCTAGGGTACGCGCACCTCCCACCGCCAGCCACCGCAGAAGCTGTCATGCATTTTCCTCACCCGTCTACCATGCAATACACACGTATGCGTTGGGCAGCGCTCCCCCACGACTCACAAAAAATCTGGTGCAGATCGGTCGATGCACCGAGGAGACACAGCCGTTGAATAATGAAAATGCATTTGGCCACCGGGCCGGACTAAATCGTTCGGCGGGCCAGATCCAGCCCGCAGGCCGTACGTTTGACACCCCTGGTTTAAACATTAGTATACCAACTTAATCAAAGGTATCTTACTAGCTGTTAATCCAGCTTCATGTGAAAAGTTAACAAAACCTTTTTAGTTATTTAAAGTTAATTATTTCATGTGTTTAAGGGTTTCGTTTCTTGCATTAAGACAGCTTTTATGAAAGTTTGACAGTTAAATTGGTGGATACACACCCAAAAGTAATAATGTAAAAGTAACACTTTAGCAATTGGAATATTGCTAAAGTAACACGTTAGCAATATTCCACATGTGTATGTTGTGTACAAACTTTAGTAATTTCTAACAGACCACTTCACTCTCAGAAAGCAGGTCTGCTGGTGGTTCCTAAAGTCTGTAAAACCAGAATGGTAGGCAGATCCTTTAGCTATCATGCTCCTCTCCAGTAGAACCAACTCCAAGTTTTGGTCCGTGACGCAGACACCCTGTCTACTTTTAAGACTAATCCTAAAACTTTCCTTTTTCCATCCATCCATCGTCTTCCGCTTATCCGGGGTCGGGTCGCGGGTGTAGCAGCTTCAAGAGGGAGGCCCAGACCTTCATCTCCCCAGCCACTTGGGCCACTTCCTCCGGGGGAATCCCTAAGCGTTCCCAGGCCAGCAGAGTCTCTCCAGCGTGTCCTGGGTCTTCCCCTGGGCCTCCTCCCAGTGGGACGTGCCCAGAACACCTCACCAGGGATGTGTCCAGGAGGCATCCTGACCAGGGTCCCGAGCCACCTCAACTGGCTCCTCTCAATGTGGAGGAGCAGCGGCTCTACTCTGAGTCCTCCCCGGATGACTGAGCTCCTCACCCTATCTCTAAGGGAGAGCCCAGACACACTATGGAGAAAACTCATTTTGGCCGCTTGTATCCGGGATCTCGTTCTTTCGGTCACGACCCAAAGCTCGTGACCATAGATGAGGGTAGGAACGTAGCTCGACTGGTAAATGGAGAGCTTGGCCTTTTGGCTCAGCTCTCTCTTCACCACAACGGATCGGTACAGCGCCCGCTTCACAGCAGATGCTGCACCAATCCGCCTGTCGATCTCCCGCCCCATCTTCCCCTCATTCGTGAACAAGACCCCAAGATACTTGAACTCCTCCACTAGAAGCTGGCTCTTGGGACTTTCCTTTTTGAAAAAGCTTATAGTTAGAGTGGTTCATGTTACCCCGAGCTACCTCTATAGTTATGCTGCTATAGGCTTAGGCTGCTGGAGGACATCAGGGTCTATTGTTCTTCAATTTTGCATGACTGTTGTCATTTCAGCTTTTAACTTTTTGTTTTTTCTATTTTTTCTTCATAGTAGGTACACCTGGTCTGGCGTTCTGTTAGTTGTGACATCATTCAGGGAAGACAGATCACCTGCTATTACCATCTAATGTAAAACAGATTACTGGATCAATGTGTGCTTCTGTGCTTTTTTGTCTGTCTTGTTGTGTCTCTTCTCTCTCTTTTGTAACCCCCAGTCGGTCAAGGCAGATTACCGTTCATACTGAGCCCGGTTCTGCTGGAGGTTTTTCCTTCCTGTTAATGGGGCGTTTTTCCTTCTGCTGTCACTTCATGCTTGATCAGTATGAGGGATTGCTGCAAAGCCATGTACAATGCAGACGACTCTCCCTGTGGCTCTACGCTTCTTCAGGAGTGAATGCTGCTTGTTACGACTTTGATGAAATCAACTGGTTCCCTTATATAGGAATTTCTTTTACCAATCTGGATAATCTGACTTAATATGTATAATCTGATTGATTTTGACATTGTAAACTGCCTTTAGATGACATGCAGGCATGGACTGGTAATCGGGCGTACCGGGCATTTTCCCGGTGGGCCGACGTGCTGTTTGGGCCGGCAGACCCGACATGTATATTAATAATATGTATTATTATTATTAATATTATTATTATTTTATATATCTGCCTCGTTATATTTGCATAATGCATGAAGAAAAATATCAGCAGCGCAAGAGTCTGTTCCGATCATCCGGCCCTTACCACAGGCTACTGCAGCCCATTGGTTATCATCCCTGACAGTCTAAAGGGCTAGGCCAATCATAAAGTAGAAAAACACCTTCACGCTCCATGTGGAACTTTGTGCAGCGGTGTTCACAGTAGTAATGGATAAGAAACGCAAGGGAGGCGCAGAGAAACTGCACGAAAAAAAGAAACAAGTTCTTCAAACGGACGCTGCGAAATGTGTCAAACTGACTGACATGTTCCCAACAGCAGGCCCTTCATCTGCTCCGGTGTCTGATGTAAAATATGGTGGTGGTGGTTGTAGTCAGTGACGTGCGGTAGGGTTCATAGCTGGTGAGGCACTGACGTCATCAGAGTCAGATTTACAAATATATACACACTCTACAGAGTAGACTCGTTGCAAAGTGCTGAAGGAGACTGATTGAGCCAAATAAATTCACCAAGATACATGGAGAAATATTGGTTCTTTGATGAAAAAAAAATTGTCATTTGATTGGTAACAGTTTATGAGTTATGATGGATTTCTGCATTTGTAACACATTCTAAAACTATAACCCACATTACGCACATTTTATCACAAAAACAAAACATGAATAAGTATCGCTGTCTTACCTCTACTTATAATTTAAGTCCCTGTGGCGCTCTTTCTGAACAAAAATATCATCATTTTCCGGTAAAAGTTCTCTTTATCTTCTTCAGATTTAAAACTCTCTTAGTCTCAGTGGAGCTCACTGCCAGGGAGGAAAGCCTTCCCTGATCAGTCCTGTTCCAGCTGTATGTTTAGTCCTTTTAGTGCTTTACTTGTTTAGCAAAACTCGCTAATAAAACATCAATAACTTGTTTTGACTCTACTATTTGGGGATCACTAGCGGTGCCCCTTGAGCGCCCCCTGCCTAGTGGCCAAGGAACTGCCGGCCTCACCTACAACCAGTTCTTTGCTGTTTATGATCGGCCAGCACCACGAAAACATGTTATCTGCACACAGTTTGATGACCAAAACACAATTCGTAATCCACATATATTAAATTGTGGAAAATAAGTTCATAACTGTTTAAACAATTGAATTTATGATCTAGAGACAGGAAGATGCATTCACAGAATGGAAGTCAGCGCAGTTAACATGGGATTGCGCAATCCCAGGGGAGGCCAAGCTCGCTGCGGCCTCACCGGCTTCGCTATGAAGCGCCACCAAGGATTTACATGAAAAATAGCGAAAAGTCTGCGATTTTAAAGAAAATATGATCAAAAATTAGGAAATTAGATACATAAAATACTTATTACAAATGACTGAGTAAATCAAAATTTATGTTATGTTATTATATATTTTCTTTCTTTCCATGATGACAAGTGAGGCATTTCTCTGGTTCATTTTGTCATTGGCATCCTTTTTTACACAGTGAGTGCACATTAGTCCAATGTTACCCTACAGTATCTGGAAGACTGAATAGATCTGATGAGCAACTTACAATAACTTCTTATAATGATGTAACGTGATAATATGTGTGATTGACCGTGACACCTCTCTTTCTCTCTCTCTCTCTCTCTGATCTAAGAATAGTTGCTGTGCTGTGGTGGAGTTTACATTTTACAGTGTTAATAAATTAAGATTTTGGAAGTATTTTAAGTGTCCACTCTCACTAATTTCCATTATCCTGACCTCAAGGTATTGCACAGTTGGTATTGCACAGTTGGTATACACATTCAGTACACAAAAAAAATGTGGTGGGCCAGTCTAATCCAAAATGCCAGGGCCGATTTTTTTGTCCCAATCCACCCCTGATGACATGTTTCATGATTTTGGCGCTATATAAATAAAAACTGAAATGTATTGAACAAGAGTTTGTCAGTTTTCAAGCAGGATTTGTATATCTGTTCAACTTAAATATATAAGAAAACCAAAGAGTTAAGATCACTTACTTACCAAGAGAAATTCCTTTGGGGTTTATTTGTGGTCTCTTGCTGCCTCCTGCTGGATGATGATGGTATTTGATACCATGTCAACATGGTGTCAAAATTCAGATTTCAATCTAAAATGGCTTACTTCCTGTGATACTTGCACTATGACATTAATTGTAAATTCTGAGCATCTTGCTGAGATCTACAACTGTACAAAATTTCATTACTCTACGATGAAGTAAGTGAATAGCAAAAGGTCCTTTGAAAATTGCTTGGTGGCGCTATAGAGAAACTAAGTCCTGCTCACTAAAGTTTGTTATGGATTCCTGTTGGGGGGTGGATAAGGATGCATCCAAATGAGTTTTAGGCAGCTCGGGCCAAAACTGTGGAATTCAGAGCCAAACGTATGACAGCAGCGTTTGAGGTGAATATGCCACGCCGCCACGCCCCCCTGCTCCATCGAATCCAGTTGAGCCTGAAATCCACAACATACCAACATGTGTTCTGTCTGTGGACACAGTTTCATGTTGATTAGCTCAGAGGGGTAACATAGCGACCGCTTACAACAAAACATGACACTTCCTGTTGTCAGGGGGCGTGGCCTAAGCAATGTCATCATTTGACCATTGGATATTATAGGAGACCTGATGGTGGTCAATTACTGAAAGTTTGGTGCCTCTGTGTGTTTCTGTGTAGGAGATATAACACTTTTATTTTTTGTGGCGAATAGGTGAACTTTGACCCCTGCCAACGCCCCTTCAGCATGCTCAAAAACTCACCGTTTTGATAACTTTTGATTGGCCATGCCTTATGATCAGATTGCCCGAGTTTCAAGCCGATCACTCGATATCTCTAGGAGGAGTTAGATCTTATACCAATGCTGTAACTGTCAAAATTGAGGTCAAAATCAGACTTTCAGTCTAAAATGGCCAACTTCCTGTGATACTTGCACTATGACATTAATTGTAAATTCTGAGCGTCTTGTTGAGCTCTACAACTGTACCAAATTTCATGTCTCTATGACGAAGTAAGTGAATAGCAAAGGGTCCTTTGAAAATTTCTAGGTGGCGCCGTTGAGGCATTTTTCTTTAGATTTTTGTGACGACCTTAAAATACAAAATTTTTAAACAGTCACCATGCATCTGCAAAGTTCGGTGAGTTTTTGAAAATGAGAAAGCCCCCAAAAAGGCCCCTCTTTAGGGGGGCAGAATAATAAGAATTAACACTACAGATACAATAGGCCTTCGCAGCGCTTAGCTGCTCGGGCCTAATTAACACTACAGATACAATAGGCCTTCGCAGCGCTTCGCTGCTCGGGCCTAATTAACACTACAGATACAATAGGCCTTCGCAGCGCTTCGCTGCTCGGGCCTAATTAAAGCCGCAAGCGGCGATGAGCGGCCCTCGCAGCCAAGCACCGCTGGGGTACGCGCACCGCCTGCCGCCAGCCACCGCAGAAGCTGTCACGCCTTTTCCCCGCCCGTCCAACGGGCGATTCACACGAACCCGTACGGCAGCGCTTCCCCCCCCCCCCCCGACTCACAAAAAATCAGGTGCAGATCGGTCGATGCAGCGAGGAGATATAATCGTTCGGCGGGCCGTACGTTTGACACCCCTGGTTTAAACATTAGTTTACTGGTTGAAATGAAGTTCAAAGTCTTCAGCTGAAAGGTTGTGCACAAAAAAGGTGTTGCACACAAATAAAACTTGTTTTGCACACAAAAAGATATGTTTCACACAAAAAAAATTGTTTTGCAAACTGTCCGCCAACCTTGCGCTCAAAATATCATTTATAAGTTTTCCTCGAGTACAAAATGGTCTCTGCTCGCACAAAACAGCCTCTGCTCGACTACGATACAATCCCACCCACGCTGCGGTAAATTTGTGCCAAAAGTCACGTGATGCATTAAGAGTTGTTGTTCAGACTTCCCGACATTGAGAAGAATTCAGTTATCTCTAAACTATTGGGCTAATTTACAGGGTCATAGTGAAGATCATCCAGCACAGAGCACTTTAACATCTTGTTGGGAAATGGAGAAGAGGGAGAGAAAAAGCTTTGGGTAGACAGTAAGACAAAAAGCAATGGAATTAGAATTAACTGATTTAATGTTCAGTCCAACAGTACCACTGCCAGCCGTACAACCTTGGATACTACCTGAAGCTAAAGTAGATCTAACACTATTACGAAAGGGAAATAAGGTCAGGGGGTTTGTTTTAAATTCAAATACAATACAGGAATATATTAATAGTTACTACAGTTTCATTCAGATCTACACAGATGCATCAAAAAAGTTTAGATAACAAGATAGGAGTATCTTTTATTGTTCCAGAGTTTCATATTACAGTAGGAAAGAGGACAAGTGATAATATATCAGTATACACAGGAGAAATGCTAGCTATTTTGTTTGCAGTGCAATGGATAGAAGAAAAAAGACCTCTGAGAGTAATTATTTGTTCAGATTCATCTTCATCACTAATCAGTTTACAGATAAAACACTCAGACAGTAGACCAGATATTTTGATAGAAATCCAGCAAACATTATACAGAATTCAAATGATGGACATTACAGTCATATTTTTGTGGGTACCAGCATACATGGGAGTTAAAGGAAATGAAATGGCAGATAAGGCTGCAAAGGAGGCTACAACAAGAAAAGACATTGATGTGTCAGTTAAAATTAGTAAGATGGCAATAAATAGCATTATTAAACAGAAGATGAAGGAAAGGTGGCAAAAGCAATGGGAGGAAGAGAGGAAAGGAAAATGGTTTTACATGATCCAGAGGAGAGTGGGAGAAATGAGATGGGCAGGGAAGAACATAGGAGAAGAAACAATTATATCAGGACTTAGATTTGGGCACACAGGATTAAATAATACATTATTATAAATAGGTAAACATAACAATGGCAGATGTGAATATTGTGAGCAACAAGAGACAGTTGAACACGTTATGGTATACTGTAGGAAGTATGAAAGAGAAAGGAGAGAAATGGTTCAAAATCTAAAAAAGAAAAGAATACAATTTGATTTAATAGAAATACTTAGAAAAAACTCAAGAGATAAGTGTTATGTGATTGTTTTTCATTATCTTAGATTAATAAATGTAATGGAGAGGATTTGAAATCTTATTTTGGTTTTGTTTATATTGTTTTGTTAATTTGATTGTGACTTGTTTTGTTTAGTATAAATAAGAAGTGGCCATTCTTATCCACACTCCATACCAGTTGGTGGCGGTAATGCACCATTTGGTTGCGTGCCAACCGGCAAAAAAAATCCATAAAGAAGAAGAAGCAGAAGAAGAAGACTTCCCGACAGCAGGGGGCGCACCCGAAAAAAACTGAAAGGCGCCGGTTTGGCTGAGGAAGAAAGACGTGATATCACAGCTAACAGCAGGGACGTGCAGAGGGGGGGGGGGCGGAGGGGGCTTGGGCACCTGCCCCTTTGCCCCTTGATGCCCAAAGTGCCCTTTTGTCAGTGTTTTTTTTTTTATGTGTGTGTGTGCATGTCCAAAATAATAATAATTTAGATCTAAGTTGCCACAGTTACCGTGGCACGGTTACATGATCCACATAACGTGCCTCACTTTTCCCTTCTTCTCCTCTCGCAGCTCCGCGGCTGCTGCTGCCACTGTCTGACTGCCTGCCCCTTTAAATCGGCAGCACACGTGACTGTGCTCTGTGCATTTTTTTTAAACGCAACTCTCATTGGTTGTACTGCCTTAAATCCCGCCTTCCCTCTTTCTGATTTCTAGCGCGTGTGTGCGTGCCTATTTGCTTGGAGCGCAAGATTTAAATTTCAATTCATACAGGGATACTGCCGTTACCTCAATTAATACTTGACAACAAAACTAGTCCCAGTTAAAGGTATACTATGCAATCGGGGTTGATTTTCCAGCGAGGCTCCCCCCAGAGGGCGAAAGTAAAAGTGCACTGTCGTAAAGATATCTCAGCTGTTCTCCTGGTTTCTCCATCAAGCCAGGCGTGGTTGTTTTGAGCTTAGCAGACAGGCGAATGCAATGAAAAGTCGAAAAAACGGCAGTACAAACAATGACTAACACAGTGAAAGTATGAACATGCACAGAGAGAGAGAGAAACCATTCCAATGTTACTTACAATCGCATCAGCAGAAACGCGAGGTCCGCGTCAGCCTTGCAGCCTTCTTTTTCTTTTAGCTCTCGCCATTCGGAAAAAGCTTGCCCGATGTTCACCCGTGTACGACTCCTCTCTCTGTCCAGAGCCCTTTTCCTCTTTCTTGCCTGCTCCGACATGGGCTTTCGCTGTTTTCTCGCTGGTTCTGCCATGATAACTACACAAATATCGCCACTGCGCTAGCAACGAGCATGCCTTTCACTGGGGGCGTGTAGCAGTTCACGCCATAAAGCAAGACCGACTCTCACGATGCACAGACTTCTGAGTCTGTGGGTGGGGGCCGAGGGCTCCTGCAATTGCAAGTACGGTATTTCCCCTACAGACCACCAGGGCGGCCGAGAAAACCTTTGTTCGACCTGAAATGACTCATTTAATCATCCACGGTATGGAACACATTAATTAACTGAAAAATGTTGCATAGTATGCCTTTAAAAAACTAAATATTATCAGCACTAAAATAGGTGAAAGCTGCTGAGTGCCGTTCTGTAAAGAAGCAGGAGAGACTGTTTGGATTTGTGGAACTTGAGAAATGTAAGTAACCAACATTAGCATCTCAAAATAGCATCTAATTCTGAAGTATAATGCATTTATCAACCGAAACCTAATCTGTTTTATAAAACTAAATATTCTGTGCCAGGCAGGAGTTCTGAAGACTGCTGGAAAGATGGAAAAGCAAAGACTGTAGGCTATTAAAAGTTCAGATTCTTAGCCACAGCTGTCTGAAAAAGAAAAGGTGAGGGTTTCCCTTTTACCATATTTCGTTGTTATTGTTGCTTTCATTGATTGTAGACATAATTAGAATAAAGACAAATAAAACCGAGGAACACAATTTACATTGGTTTTATTGTACAAAGGTTTCCACACTGTCCATTAGTAAATGAGTACAAACCAGAGGCAGAGCTAGACATTCTCATCACCAGGGGTTTAGTCCACAACATATTTCATCATTACGAGGGTAATTTGGTACACCAAAAAAGTAAAAATTATTTAATCTGTTGATGTGGTTGCAAAATTAATTTAATATAGGCCTTTACATATCTTAAAGTTTAATCTGCTGTTCTTTAATAGTCTTACTAGTATATCCCAATAGTATATTAATATGTTCTCATTTCAATGATGAAATGGACAACCACTCATGTAACAGATCAGTTTTAGTGTCACTAATCTTACTTAAAGTACAGTATTGGGTCCTCCATCCTCCTTATGCATTAAGATTTACTGCACATTTAAACATTAACAACTCACTATTTTTAGGGAAATAATTAGTTGTCTGAGAGGATGTAGGTAAGGAGAAGCTGTTATCTACACTTCAGATATATGATGTAAGAAATGTGTTTGGAATGTTAAGATAAATTACATAAAATTGGCTACACAGAGCAACTACAACCCTGTAGTACATTTGTTGAAGTTTGAATTTAAAATTTGAAATGCTGTCAGTGTCAGTGACACTTCTACTTCCAGTGCAAAGTAAATACAGTACATTTATTTGCAGTCCCTTGAATGTAGAATTTTGCGGTTTTATGATGCAGACAGAGTATCTTCGATAAAAAAGAATAAGGGTGGGGTTTATCTCTGCACATTTCTATATCTTCAAAAGAAAATACAGGATAAATCTAGACAACAGACATATTTTGAATATATTTGGTTTAATAGGCACGTATTTACCATCTAATGTAGAACAGATTACTAGATCAATGTGTGCTTCTGTGCTTTTTTGTCTCTCTTGTTGTGTCTCTGCTCTGTCTTCTGTAACCCCAGTCGGTCGAGGCAGATGACCGTTCATACTGAGCCCGGTTCTACCGGAGGTTTTTTTTCCCGTTAATGGGTGGTTTTTCTTCCCACTGTCGCTTCATGCTTGCTCAGTATGAGTGATTGCATCAAAGCCATGTACAATGCAGACGACTCTCCCTGTGGCTCTACGGTTCCCCAGGAGTGAATGCTGCTTGTCGGGACTTTGATGCAATCAACTGGTTTCCTTATATAGGACATTTTGACCAATCTGTATAATCTGACCCAATCTGTATAATATGATTGAACTTGATTTTGTAAAGTGCCTTGAGATGACATGTTTCATGATTTGGCGCTATATAAATAAAATTGAATTGAATTGAATTGAATCTGTCTCTGTTGCTGGTAAGTTCAAATGCAAACGTTTTCAAAGTGGGAAAAAGTCCCAATTCGACATTCATCAGATCCTGTGATGCTTTAAAGATAAACAAACGGCATCTAGTGTGTGTTGTGCTTATAAAATTTGTATAAATGTAGCAAATAATGCTGCCTTTTCTTTTTAGACAGGCAAAACGCATCCTAATGCTCAAATCAAGCATCAAAAAATAGGAGCATGCATATTGCGTAGGACCAATGAACCTTTGGACCAGTAGTGTCTTTACCAAAGTTCAAATCAAACCTACGCCCTTGATTCCATGTTACATTCTTTATAGTATGGGTTGGTACATTTCAGCCGGTTGTATAGCAAGGTATGTTTCTGTATCGTGTTTTAAATCCGTGCCCCATGTGCCCTCTTTTAACTTTGAGCACCTGCCCCTCCAATGGTCTCTGCACGTCCCTGGCTAACAGCATCAGATCCCCACAGGTAACTTTCAAAACTTTTCCGGTGAAAAAGTAACAGCTCATTATGCAGATAGATCATGTAAGATTTCAGTTAAAGGCACTGCTGTGTTACAGTGAGGGACCATGTTACTTTTTAGAGCAAATAACATGAAAGCTTTTCCTTAGGTTGAACGCCATGCTAAAACAACTTTTGCTTTGTAATGCAGCCACTGTGGTTGGCTTCTCCTTTGCTGTGCTATGTCAAATAAATGGTACCTGAGTGGATACCCAGTTAAATGCATTATTAACAGACAGGGGCGCCTGCAGAAATTTTTCATAGGGGTGGCCAGAAGGGGCCACTTAAAACTCTTGAGGTGGCACACTGAAACTAAAAGCCATCATTTCAAGATTTTATTCTACGGTTGTAGTAAAGCTTCCTGAAGAAAACTATCAGAAAGACTTAAGTAAACACCTATTGCTTAATTGTGTGATTTTTAATGTTACTAATGATCTAATCTGCATAAACACAGACCAATAACAGTACAGTTAACATTTTGGGTTGAACAATATTTGCTTTTTATTGTGTAATCATGTAGAAATAGGGTGTAAATTTATTTATTTATTGAATACAAAAAAATACAGGGGAAAAGCAGATACTGGCAGATAAAAATAAAAGCAAGAACAGAAACAACATCTTTATGTAACAGGAATTTCACGGAAAACAGGGAACAACAGTCATATTTTGACTACAAGGTTATACTGTATGTGTAAGAAACAGTGATACCTTTACTTAGTCTGAAACAAAAATAATAATTACTTTTACAAAAATAACTTCCCAGCAAAGATCCATAGTCTCTAACTCTGGTTACCAGGCTCAATTCAAGCCATTTACATGTGTTGTGCCAGTCTTTAGAAAAGCATCTTCTTCTGTCCTCTTGACAGGTTCGAGGGAAGATTTTTAGTTGTGGATTCATGGACTGCTCTACTCTTGACTGGGATATTCTATAATGAAACAGGAGCGAAAGTCTGTTATTCTGACATTAAAATGATGATGACAGTAACAATAAATAATAATAATAATAATAATAATAATAATGATAATACCAGCCTCTCTATAGTAATGATCAATTATATTTGTATTAATGGCCTCTAGGCATTTTGATTTAAAAAAAACTATATATATATATATAATTTATTTTTTAAGTTATAATTTATTTTTCAAGTTATATATTTAAGTGAGTCCATCACACTAAAAAACTAACACACTAAACTAAATATACATTTCCTCTGGGATATTGCTTTCTAGACAATTCATTAATTTCATTATTATGGCTACATGGTCATAACTTCACCTGTCGGTCCAGGAACACCTGCTTTCGCTGAGTTCTGCCATGCTTCTGTGATCAATAGACCCTTTTCACAGTGACGTCATGCAACTGTGGGTTCAGTGTGTTTCTCAGTCTCGTCAGTACATTTGGAGCCTCAATTAATAAAATAATTCTGCCCATTCCTGTTAAAACTGTGATAGTTTAGGACATCATAGACTGAGAAAGACGCTGTCAATAATGTTGAATGCACACTGCATGCACACTAATAATCAGTTCACTATAGTATTTATGGATTATGCTGCTGTCGGGGCAAACCCCTTGTGTCCTATACTGTTATTTTTCAGGAACAGACCAAAAAAACATGGATTTTAAAAAACTTCAGACATCACACTTCATATATTTTAGTTCTTTATTACATAGATACTTCATAGCAGCTCTGTCCATTTTACCTGCCCTGTTTATCCTGCTGCCTTGCTCCGGTTCCCCTCTGCCTTACAGAAGAGCCTGCTGCCGAGCTCTGGTGGGTTCTCCCCTGAACTGCCAATTCTCTTCCGAGCTGTGGACCCTGCTGCCTGTTCCTGGTTCCAAGAAGTCTCTCTCCGGGCTGTCAGCTCCTGCCAACACCATCACCCTGTTCCCGTGCAGTTCTACCTCGCTGGTTACATCACCCTCCATCCCATCAAACCTTCAACAAAGACTTTCATTTTAAGTCCCGTGTGTGTGGTTCTGGGTTCATCCATAGACAAATTAGACTTAGACAACTTTATTTGTCATTATGTATGCACAGAGTGTGTACAGAACGAAATTCCGTTTGCATACAGCTTGAGAATTACAGTAAATTACAGGATAAAGTGCAGCAGTGATTTAACAGTAAACAATTGAAATGTAAACAATGCAGGAGAAAGAGACGGTGTGCGATCACAGTGTACAGGTGAGTATTTTTAAAAACCATTTGTATGTGCAGAAATTAATTAATTTCTCAGATTAATTTCCTTTCATTAACAAATTGATTTTGACAGCTCTAATAAAAATTTACGTGGTGAGCCACTGAAATTATCTTGGGAATAGCTAAATAAACTTATAACTCAATTAACTTTAAGAAAGAAAGATGTTTAATTTGTTAAAGACCACTTGCAGAAACATAGGTCTCCTCGGAACAGAAGTGCTGACTGCAGGCGTAAGTGCTGCTGCGAAGGATTTTAAAATTTGGCCCCTCGTCTCTCCTTATTGCTGTCACCCAACAGGCTCCAGTCTCAGCATCAGCCGGGAAGTCGTGAAAACTGAGATATGGAAAGTTTTTTTTGTTGTTCGAACACTGTGGGGCACTGCAGTAGCAGTTTCTCTGTGATTGTGCCATGCTTGGTGGATATGATGCTGCTGAGAGATGGACACAAGGGGAGAACAAATAGATTAATTATAATACATAAAACCATTATTTAACCAGATAAACTCCCATTGAGATTAAGATCTCTTTTTTAAAGGTTGATCTGATTAAGAGGTCAGCAGCACATGTCATTACTAATACAGTATAATAAAACAATTTCAGGCTTCTACTTAAAATATACAGTATTTTGCACAAAAACTAAAAAAAAGTGCATAAATAATAAGTGCAAATAATATTATGAAGAAAATTCATTATAATACACAGAAAATTCAGAAACAGAAGTACTGTCCAATAGACCCACGGTAATTTTTTTAGGAATGAACAAAAAGATTCAAATGGAATAAGATCTTTTTAATTCAGTGACTGCAATTATGTATAACACGTCACCATAATAAAGGAAGGGGAACAATGTAGCAGATAAATGTCTCTTTTTTTCACTCAGTGAAAAACAAGATTTATTTCTATAATAGCAAAGCTACAGTAATCATTTTATAACATCTACATCAGATTAATGACAGGTAAAGTAAGCTAACAAGCTGCTGCATGTTAGCTTTGATCTTCATGTTACAGTCCCAATCAAAGCATCTATATAACAGCAATGATCGCTACAAATACTAAGGAAAATAAAGATAGTCAATAAGACACGTTTAATATTGTGCTCTCAGTCTTACTTAATGAAATCACGCTGATTACTGATAGGTAAAAGTTTGGTAAGGTAAGCTAACAAGCTGCTGCATGTTAGCTTTGATCTACATGTTACTGTCCCGATCAAAGCATCTATATAACAGCAATGATTGCTACCAATACTAAGGAAAATAAAGATAGTCAATGCGACACACTGTGGTCTGAGTCTTACCTTATGAAATCGCGCTGATTATCAGTGAAACACCTCTTCACCTCCCGAATTTTCTATGTAAAAGCATGTAGCCGGAAGTAAAAATACCCTGCTCCGCTTCAAAACGGAATTTGAGTGACGTCATGTGAAAAGGTGTCTATGGTGACTGTTCCTGATCTGCTACTGTCTGATTTTTTTCCTCATCACTGTCCTCTGATAATGCTGGCTGTTTCCTCATAATGCTTTATCTGTCCCTCTCCTCCATCCACCTCCTCTTTCTTCTTTGTTCTCTGTTGCTCCCCTGTCATCTCTTTATCTCCTTCTGCTGTTATTTTCTTCTTAAAATAAGAAGATATGCCTGTGGACTTTACCTTCATTGTGTGGGAATTGACAAACCATACACAAACACCAGCTAACAACGTTAGCTACGTAACTCTTTGAAAACTTGTCAAAAAGCCACTGTAACAGGAGCTGATCCAGTTCATATAACCCCCTCTTCTTTTACAAACGAATGGTTTGACTTATTTACTTACCGTTAGTCTTGTTCACTTTCCACCTCTTATCACCGTTGAAGGCAGGAGCTGTAGTTGTCTAAGAACGCAACAGCGGCTGAGTGAGACGGGGAGGGGGGAGAGGGAGCGTAGAGGCAAGGGAGCTACGGTGCGCAAGAAGGTCAAGAAGAGTGGCTTTGCTGCTGGCTGTGCATAATGGGATGAAATGCTGAACTGACGGTACAAGCCAATGCATGTATGCTTATGTGCAAAACTGATTCTTAAGGAATTTAAAATAATTGCAACGGGTGGATATTGATAATATGAAAATTGGTAAGGAAATTACTAAACAATTGTGTTTTTTAACATAAATATGAATGTTACAAGTAACGCATATAGCAGCAGATCTAGATTATATCTCACTACCTTTCTAACTCCTTAATTTCTTCAAAGTAAAAATGAAGTCATCTGTGCCTAATTGCAAATATATTTTTCATAGTTCTGTTTTAACTGATTCTTAAGGAATTTAAAATAATTGCAACGGGTGGATATTGATAATATGAAAATTGGTAAGGAAATTACTAAACAATTGTGTTTTTTAACATAAATATGAATGTTACAAGTAACGCATATAGCAGCAGATCTAGATTATATCTCACTACCTTTCTAACTCCTTAATTTCTTCAAAGTAAAAATGAAGTCATCTGTGCCTAATTGCAAATATATTTTTCATAGTTCTGTTTTTGGCTTCATCCATTTCGTCAGCCAGTTTTTTTATTCTGTTTTTGGCTTCATCCATTTCGTCAGCCAGTTTTTTTAATACAGCCCGTTTTACTGGTAATGCATGGATTGTTTACTGGGAAAAACCTGGAGAATTAATGGAGTTCTTTCAGTCTCAATTTCAACAATAAAAGCAATCCTTGTGGAAAGGTGTATTCACTTTGATTAATATTGGTAAGAATTGGAAATAAAGACTTTATCAAAGGGTATGTTTATTATGCAATGTGGAATGTTTATTATGCAATGTGGAAAATAAAGGACTGTTTAATTTTCCCAGTGTTTAGTTTGCATCCTCAGGTTTATTAACAGCCCCATGTGCCCTTTTTTTCAATATCCTCAGCATTTTTAAAAGGTTTATACAGTACCATACACCTTACCATCATAATGCCAGCAGTTCTACATTTTTATTCAGTGAATACACTAACTTATTTACATTTCCCTGGCTGGATTTTACTACCTAAAAACCTTTTGCAACAATGGTAACCACAATAAGATTAAACTTGTAAAGTTTTGGTCATACTGGACAGTAGCAACATATATATCTGAGCCATGTGATTCAGAATGTCCCAGTGCATCCATGGCTGCCCTCAGTGCTACCAATTGTTTGGGTATCAACACATTGCCAGTTTCAGGAATAGTGACCCCACAGTGTGGGTCATCATTCAGTCCACTGTCGTCCCAGTCAATATGAGGCATGCAAGACCCTGCACGAAAGATGGAGATATTTAGAGAATAAAGAAAAAGGCCATGATATCAATCAACACATGGAGATGACGCCCAAACATTTGGATTTGCTGCCATCTTGCGTTCAAAATTATAACTGTTTTTATCCTTCAAAACACAATTGACATAAAAATAATTGTCAAAATAATATGGTTGGACGTAGCAAAAATGTTTTTGATAACTTTTGATCCTCTATGTGTGAGGAATTTTTTGGAGCAACTTTGAATGCCATAATTGTAACGGTTTAGGAGTAGTTTATCCAAATGCAACACCCAAAAATATGATAAAATGACATCTTTGATGAGAAATGAATGGTTTCCTGTAGGAGGTAGCCCATTGCTTCAACAGGCTTTTTTGTAGGGCCTGTGAAGTTACATGCACTTAAGGAGTTTCATTATTCTCAGACAAAGCATGACTTGGGGCTTACTGATTTAATGCGTTTTTAATGGTTTTCCACAAACCTGATTTTTGCAATGCGACAGCTCAGGCAAATATGCATATTTCATAAAACCTTTGATAACTTTTAACCTTCAAGGTCTCATCTCCACTCTGAAAAGATTTGAAAGTGATAGCTTAAAATGCCTAGGACTAGTTTGTTAAAGTTCGAGGCAAAAACCGTCAATATTTTACCCTTTGACCCAAAATGGCAGGCTTCCTGTGGGTTTTAGAGCATACCCACAATAGACTTTTTTTTCATAACTTTAAAAAAGCTACCTAGGTAAAAAATTTCAGCTTTCTACGTGTTACGGTTTGGCCCAACTCACTCTAGTTGGCGCTGTTGAGCGGGTTTGCCACGCCCGCTTTCAATTACACTAAAATCATGCGATTTCTCACGGGGGACAATTTTGGGTAAAGTTTGGTGAGTTTTCATGCATGTTTAGGCCTCCAAAAAGCCGTTTCAAAAGTCCCAAGAATAAATAATAATAATAATTAAAGCCGCAAGCGGCGATGAGCGGCCCTCGCAGCCAAGCACCGCTGGGGTACGCGCACCGCCTGCCGCCAGCCACCGCAGAAGCTGTCACGCAATTTCCCTGCCCGTCCACCGGGCAATTCACACGAACCCGTTTGGCAGCGCTCCCCCACAACTCACAAAAAATCAGGTGCAGATCGGTCGATGCAGCGAGGAGATACAGCCGTTGAATAATGATAATGCATTTGGCCACCGGGCCGGACTAAATCGTTTGGCGAGCCGTACGTTTGACACCCCTGGTTCAAACATTAGTTTACTGGTTGAAATGCAGTTCAAAGTCTTCAGCTGAAAGGTTGTACACAAAAAAGGTGTTGCACACAAATAAAACTTGTTTTGCACACAAAAATATATGTTTCACACAAAAAAAAATTGTTTTGCAAACTGCCAACCTTGCGCTCAAAATATCATTTATAAGTTTTCCTCCAGTATAAAATGGTCTCTGCTCGACTACAAAACAATCCCACCCACGCTGCAGTAAATTTATGGCAAAAGTCACGTGATGCATTAAGAGTTGTTGTTGTTCAGACTTCGCGACAGGAGAGGTTAAACCATGTTGATGGAGATGAGAAGACAGGATGCTCTCGGGTAGGAGACTGAGTGACAGGCTGGTTGGAAACAGGTGCGTGCGTTGCTTCGTCAGAGAAATCTATCTGAAGGAAGAAGGAAAAGGTTGGCGGTAGGCATAAGCAAGTTTACGGATAGTTGAACGCCAGTTGCTAGTTACCGGGGAAGTGGAAAATTCAAAAGTAGTGAAGCAGGCAGAGGTTCTGGGAATTCAGGAGACAAAGGAAATCTTGAAGACGACAGTATAGATGATGGAAGCAAGGGTGTGCATAAAAAGATTCAATTCAATTCAATTTTATTTACGTCAGACCAGGTGTACCTACTATGAAGAAAAAAGAGAGAGAGCAAAAAGTTAAAAGCTGAAATGTCAACAGTCATTTCAATGTAATGGAATGAAAAACTGGAGAACAGTAGACTGGAGAACAGTAGAAATCAGTAGAGTGATAAAAATATACCCTGATGTCCTCCAGTAGCCTAAGCCTATAGCAGCACAACTATAGATGTAGCTCAGGGTAACATGAGCCACTCTAACTATCAGCTTTGTCAAAAAGGAAAGTTTTAAGATTAGTCTTAAAAGTAGACAAGGTGTCTGCCTCACGGACCAAAACTGGGAGTTGGTTCCACAGGAGAGGAGCCTGATAGCTAAAGGATCTGCCTCCCATTCTACTTTTAGAGACTCTAGGAACCACCAGCAGACCTGCAGTCTTAGAGCAAAGTGCTCTGTTAGGAACATACGGGGTAATCAGAGCTCTGATATATGATGGAGCTTGATTATTAAGGGCTTTATACGTTAGAAGAATTTTAAATTCTATTCTTGATTTAACAGGAAGCCAATTAAGGGAAGCTAAAATTGGAGAAATATGATCCCTCTTGTTGATTTTCATCAGAACTCTTGTTGCAGCATTTTGGATCAGCTGAAGACTTTGAAAAGATCATGAAAGAGGAGGTGAAGATAACATTAAAATTCAAAAAGGAAGATCAAAATATTGCTCTGAGCCCAAAAATAGTTTCTAAGGAAACAAAAAAGAAAATAGGGGAAGTTGAAATGGCTAAAACGCTGAGAGATGGAAGCTTGTTAAATGTTTGTAAATTGGAAGAACAAAAAAGGAAAGCAATGAGTGTTGAGAGTATTGGAAATAAAAGAGTGGAAAGTAAAAGAGTGTTGGGAGAAAAGAAAGGATCCCGAGGAGTTATTTATGGAATTCCAGTTAATGAAGATCTAGAGAAATTAAAACATAAAATCATGTTAAAGTCAAGGATATAAAGAGATTGCAGAAAACAGTTAATAATGAGCGAGTTGACAGCTTATCTGTGCTTCTGGAATTTTCTACTCCAGAAGTTCCAGATAGAGTCAAAGTGGGTTTCTTGTGTTATTCAGTTAGGCCTTATGTTCCACCTCCACTTCGGTGTTTCAAGTGTCAGAGGTATGGTCACATTTGCTGCAGTGTGCAGGGGCAAACAGAGCTGTTTAAAATGTGGAGGGGACCACAAAATACAAGAATATGGTGAAAATGTTCAGGATAAATGCTGTAATTGTGGTGGGGAACATAGGGCAACATATGGAGGGTGTGAAAGATTATGTAACTGGTAATTTAGTAGAGCAGATTGGGAGAAATATAAGGAAATAAGTGAAGATAAAATTAAGGAAATTGACATGAATCTTGGTATTGATTCATTAAACAAAATCTTTTGTAGTTCAATCATAGAAGCTGTTCAACAGTCAGTTCCAAAGAAAGGAGGGATACATAAAAAGAAGATAATTCCATGGTGGACAATAGAATGTGACCAGGCTATTAAATCCCGAAATAAAGCTTTTAAAATTCTATAAGGAAATAAGAATTTTCAAAATTTAATTGAATACAAGAAGATGCAAGCTATAGTAAAAAGAGTTATAAGAAATACAAAAAGAGAATATTGGAGAAATTATTGTAATTCATTAGGAAGAGAAACAGATATAGGGAAAGTATGGAAAATGATTAAACGAATGAATGGTATTAAAAGGGATTATAGTTATCCAGTTTTAGTTAGTGATAGAACAACGGCAGGTATTAATGAAGAAAAAGCAACAATGTTGTCACAAACATTTGTACAAATACATAGTTCCAATAATATTAGTGAAGAGTAGAAAACGGATAGAGCTATAACTTTATTGGAAAAAGGACATATGATAAACAGAGAAGAAGGAAATAGTATTATTAAAATCGATTTTTCTATAGCGGAGTTAAGACGAGCCATGAGGAAAGTTAAGATGTCAACCCCAGGGAGTGATCAAATATGGTATATAATGATAAATAAGCTAAGTGAATACTCAAAATTAATATTATTAGATATTTATAATAGAAAATGGGAAATGACCTAGAAGTTGGAAAGAGGCTATTGTGGTTCCAATTCCAAAAACGGGTAAAGATAGCTCAAAACCAGAAAATTATAGACCTATTGCTTTAACATCATGTTTAAGTAAAATTATGGAGAAAATGGTAATTGAAAGATTAATTTATTTTGTTGAATCAAAAGGGTACTTATCAAATTATCAAAGTGGTTTCAGAAGAGGAAGGAATACTATGGATCCAATTGTGTGTTTACAACATGAGGTACTAACAGCAAAAGTTAATAAAGAAAGTGTTTTGGCAGTGTTCTTAGATATAGAAAAGGCTTATGATATGATGTGGAAAGAGGGATTATTGATCAAATTGAGGAAAATGTGAATTTGTGGAAGAATTTATCATTGGGTAGAGAATTTTTTAACAATTTAATTCAATTTTATTTATATAACGCCAATTCATAAACATGTCATCTCGAGGCACTTTACAAAGTCAAAATCAATCATATTATACAGATTGGTCAAAAATTTCCTATATAAGGAAACCAGTTGATTGCATCAAAGTCCCAACAAGCAGCATTCACTCCTGGAGAAGCGCAGTGCTACAGGGAGAGTCGTCTGCATTGTCCATGGCTTTGCAGCAATCCCTCATACTGAGCAAGCATGAAGCGTCAGTGGAAAGAAAAACCACCCATTAGCAGGAAGGAAAAACCTCCAGCAGAACCGGGCTCAGTATGAACAGTCATCTGCCTCGACCGACTGGGGGTTACAGAAGACAGAGCAGAGACACAACAAGACAGACAAAAAAGCACAGAAGCACACATTGATCCAGTGATCTGTTATACATTAGATGGTAATAGTGGTGATCTGTCTTCCCTGGATGATGTCACAGTTAACAGAACGTCAGACTAGGTGTACCTACTATGAAGAAAAAAGAGAGAGAACAAAAAGTTACAAGCTGAAATGACAACAGTCATTTCAATGTAATGCAATGCAAAACTGGAGAACAGTAGAAATCAGTAGAGTGAGAGAAATAGGCCCTGATGTCCTCCAGCAGCCTAAGCCTATAGCAGCATAACTACAGATGTAGCTCAGGGTAACATGAGCCACTCTAACTATAAGCTTAAATTCTATTCTTGATTTAACAGGAAGCCAATGAAGGGAAGCTAAAATTGGAGAAATATGATCCCTCTTGTTGATTTTCATCAGAACTCTTGCTGCAGCATTTTGGATCAGCTGAAGACTTCGAACTGCATTTTGTGGACTTCCTGATAGTAAAGAATTACAATAGTCCAGCCTTGAAGTAACAAATGCATGGACTAGTTTTTCAGCATCACCCATGGACAGAATGTTTCTAATTTTGGCGATATTCCTGAGGTGAAAAAAGGAAACTCTGGAAATCTGTTTAATATGGGATTTAAATGACATGTCTTGGTCGAAGACAACACCAAGATTTTTAACTTTATTTCCAGAGGCCAGAATGGATAATACAGGTAAGAGTTGGTAAGAGTCTTTCAGGGAGAAATTAAAAAGAACCACACAAGGCAGTATTATCAGTCCTTTATTATTTTCAGTTATGATAAATGATGCACTTAAAGAAATAGAAAATGAATTGGGTTGTTCATTGTTTGCTGATGACGGAGCTATTTGGAAACGTAGAAGGAATGTTAAATTTATTGTAGGGAAAGTCCAAAAAGCAATTCATAAGATTGAACAATGGTCTTACAAATGGAGTTTTAAATTTTCGGTAGATAAAACAAAAGTATTGCTTTTTACTCAGAAAAGAAATCAAGAAGTACAACTGAAGTTATATAATCAAAATTGTACTGTTCTCTCTATGTGTTTTGCTCTTGCGTGAACACAGATAAACAGCCAGCCAAACTCCTTATTCAAGAGCCAGGAAGTGAGCGGCTTGCTCCTTTATTATCTTCTTACACATTTAGTCAGCATTTCTGACTGCTTTGAATCCAGTGTAAAACTAGAAAAGAAAGATACAAAAAAAATGGCTTAATAAACAGCCATGTAAATATCAGTATTAACGTATCAAAGTATCAGCTGCTTAATATTAACTCAACAGGTATTTTCACAGCCGGCTAGAAAAGCGGCAAATTAGCAAGTAAACACACACACTCTGCTGTCACACAGACCACGACATTTTACCGTTGCTTTTATACACAAAATAACCATAAAAGATATTAACATATCTTGTCGAATCTGTAAACAATGAGCAACACTTACAACCATTGCTTGCGGAGAGATTAACTGCATTGTTGCTGCCCTGAGACGATGCACACATGCTCTCTTCCTCTTGTTTGCGTCTTTACTTCCTACTTCCGGTTTGGAAGATTTTCAACATAAAAGCACCGCAAATTCATTTAAAACAGAGAACGGTATATTAACATTTCAAAGTAGTTTTTAAATGTCTTTTAAACATATTAAACATATTCAGGGCAGAACAAAGATCTAGAGAGAGTAAAGCAATTTAAATTCTTAGGAGTATGGTTTGGTGAAAAACTATCCTGGAAAGTGCACATAGATAAGGTTATTGAAAAATGTAAAAGGATACTTAATATATTGAGATGTTTAGTTGGATATGAATGTTACATTCCTGCAGTGAAAAAGAAAGGGTTCATAATAAGGTTGGACAATTATTCAGAAAGCTACAGAATTAGGATTAAATCATTTAAATATTAGTCCAACGGTACCATTATCAATAACACCACCATGGATTTTACCTGAAACAATAGTAGATTTAACAATATTGGAAAAGAAAAATAAAGATAAAATGTATATGTGTAATTCTATAATAGTGGAGGAATATATAGAACAGTTTTATAATTATGTAAAAATGTATACGGATGCATCAAAAAAGCAATTACGACAAACTGGAGTAGGTGTAATAATTCCAGAGTTTAAACTGCATATAGGGAAGAAATTAAATGAAGGAATATATGTTTATACGGCAGAAATGATTGCATTTTTAGTTGCTGTAGAATGGATTGAGGAAGTGAGACCATTAAGAGCTGTCATATGTTCAGATTCAAGTTAATCATTGATCAGTTTAAAAACAAATCATTCAGAAAGCCGTCCAGATATCTTATTAGTAATTCAACAAATATTAAATCATATTCAGATGATGGGGTTATCAGCTGTGTTTCTTTGGGTTCCTGCACATATAGGAGTGAAAGGTAATTAAATGGATGATAAGAAAGTAAATAAAAGTAAGAGTGATTAAGAATAGACATGGGTAAATCAGAGGTTCAAAGTATTATGCTGCCATCTTGTGGTCAAAAATAATACCCGTTTTTATGACAAAATGACATCTTTGATGAAAATTAATTGACTTTCTTTAGGGTTTACACAATTGGTCCAAGAGACTTTTTTGTAGGGACTGAGAAGTTACATCTGCTTACCGAGTTTCATAATTCTCAGACAAAGCATGGCTTGGGGCTTACTGATTTAATGCGTTTTTAATGGTTTTCCACAAACCTGATTTTTGCAATGCGACAGCTCAGGCAAATATGCATATTTCATAAAACCTTTGATAACTTTTAACCCTCAAGGTCTCATCTCCACGCTGAAAAAATTTGAAAGTGATAACTTAAAATGCCTAGGACTAGTTCGTTAAAGTTCGAGGCAAAAACCGTCAATATTTTACCCTTTGACCCAAAATGGCAGGCTTCCTGTGGGTTTTAGAGCATACCCACAATAGACTTTTTTTCATAACTTTAAAAAAGCTACCTAGGTAAAAAATTTCAGCTTTCTACATGTTACGGTTTGGCCCAACTCACTCTAGTTGGCGCTGTTGAGCGGGTTTGCCACGCCCGCTTTCAATTACACTAAAATCATGCGATTTCTCACGGGGGACAATTTTGGGCAAAGTTTGGTGAGTTTTCATGCATGTTTAGGCCTCCAAAAAGCCGTTTCAAAAGTCCCAAGAATAAATAATAATAATAATTAAAGCCGCAAGCGGCGTTGATCGGCCCTCGCAGCCAAGCACCGCTCCTGCCTATTGGCCACCGCGGGGGTTCGCGCACCGCCGGCCGCCAGCCACCGCAGAAGCTGTCACGCATTTTCCCCGCCCGTCCACCGGGCGATTCACCCGAACCCGTTCGGCAGCGCTCCCCCACGACACACAAAAAATGTGGTGCAGATCAGTCGATGCAGCGAGGAGATACAGCCGTTGAATAATGATAATGCATTTGGCCACCGGGCCGGACCGCTGGGGTTGTAAAGAGATGACATGTTGGAACTATATAAATAAAATTCAATTGAATTAATTTGTCTTTTTATAAAACACACGAGTTGCCTCTTGGCATGACATGCACTATATATATATATATATATATATATATATATATATATATATATATATATATACACACACATTTGACCTAATAAAATACATTATTCATGTTTTTATTAGGTCAAATGCAATAAATTAATTCAATTCAATTTTATTTATATAATCCAAACAGCCTTACCTGTTTTTCTGCATCCCCTACTAAATTCTCCAATGTGTGGTGCTAATGTTGTTAGCTGTGACATCAAGGGCTTCTTCCTCAGGCAAACGGACACCTTTCAGATTGTTGGAGTGCGCCCCCTGCTGTTGGGAAGTCTTCTTCTTCTCTTGTTCTTTATGAATTTTTCTCACAATGTGTCAGATATGTTCAACTGTCTCTTGTTCCTCACAATACTCACATCTGCCAGTGTTATGCTTCCCTATTTTGAATAATGTACCATTTAATCCTGTGTGGGCAAATCTAAGTCTTGATATAAGATAAGATAGTCTTTATTGATCTCACATTGGAGAAATTCACTTGTCACATCGGCTCAATAGTCAGTCAATAGTCAGCAGTATGAAAGGGTGCATCAGTTATATACAGTGTATCTTCCTATATACAGTGGATCAAAAAGAAAGTGAGAAAAAAAATAAGAATTAAAAAAATACAAAAGAAATGATGTCATGTGTACTTCCCACATATATATACATACATACATACATACATACATACATACATACATACATACATACACACACACACACACATATACATACTGTACATATATATATATATATAAATATAAAGGCAAGGAAAAGGCAAGGCAAGGCAAATTTATTTGTATAGCACAATTCAGTACAGAGACAATGCAAAGTGCTTTACATGATTAAAATACAGGAAAAGAAAACAGAAAATGTAGACATCAATCAACAGCTGGACTAAAAAAGTTGAACTAATGCTGTTTCAGTAGAACAGTTTAACTAGAACAGTCAAAAACAGTCCTAAACAGATGTGTTTTTAATCTTGATTAAAAAGAACTCAGGTTTTCCGCACTTTTACAGTTTTCTGGAAGTTTGTTCCAGATAAGTGGAGCGTAGGAACAAAATGCTGCTTCTCCTTGTTTAGTTCTGGCTGTAGGTACGCAGAGAAGGCTGGAGCCAGAAGACCTTAGTGCTCTGGATGGTTGATACACTGATAACAAGTCTGTGATGTATTTAGATGCGTTCAGCAGCGTTCTGGATCAGCTGCAGCTGTCTGATCCACTTTTTAGGCAGACCTGTGAAAACACCGTTGCAGTAATCGATTCTACTAAAGATAAACGCATGGATTAGTTTTTCCAGATCCTGCTGAGACATCAGTCCTTTAATCCTGGAAATGTTCTTCAGGTGATAGAAAGCCGATCTTGTATATATATATATATATATATAGGCCTACATACACATGTACTGACATATATTCACTTGGTGATAGCAGCAGAAGTTCTTCCGGATCATTGCACAGGTTATAGCACAGTGTATTAAATAGATTATTGCACATTATTTATTGCCCAAAGTTATAACAGTTGTGGTTATATAGAACAGATTGCTGGATCAATGTGTGCTTCTGTGCTTTTTTGTCTGTCTTGTTGTGTCTCTGCTCTGTCTTCTGTAACCCCCAGTCGGTCGAGGCAGATGACCGTTCATACTGAGCCCGGTTCTGCTGGAGGTTTTTCTTTCCTGTTAATGGGGAGGTTTTTTTTCCCTGTTGCTTCATGCTTGTTCAGTATGAGGGATTGTTGCAAAGCCATGGACAATGCAGACTACTCTCCCTGTGGCTCTACGCTTTTTCAGGAGGAAATGCTGCTTGTCAAGACCTTAATGCAATCAACTGGTTCCCTCGGCTAAAATGTTTATCCATTTTAGCCGCGCAATCCTCCATAATTAAAGTCCGACAGTCCACAGATGGCAACAGTTTGTTGATTCAAAATTAATTGTTCATCCACTTCAGCAACCGATGCATTGGAATCAGTGTTGGGCAAGTTACTTTGAAAAAGTAATTAGTTATAGTTACTAGTTACTTCTCCCAAAAAGTAACTGAGTTACTAACTGAGTTACTCCACTATAAAAGTAACTAGTTACTAGTAAAAGTAACTATTGCATTACTTTTTCGTTTCTGGCTTTTTTATTTATTTTTTTACAAATTTTTTGCTGACATGTCCATTCAATGCACCCCCCCCACACACACACACACACACACACACACACATACTCCCCCTTTTGTGTTGAACAGTGAAGTGTGGTGAAAGCAGCTTTAATTCTCCATCACATAACTTTCATATCGCGCATGCATTGACTTTTTCAACAATTTTCTCTTGCGGTTTTCAGCAGCAACGGCATTGTTTCTTATGGTTTAATATTGTCCATATGCCTTCTTTAAATATTTCTAATTCTACTCGCAGGACATGCGCAATTCCAAACTTTTTTCCTGTCATTGCCATGGTGAATCACGTTATTTGCGTTCCAGTGATCGGGATTTTTTTCATGCTCACGTTATCCATAAGGGCCAGTGGGCCAGTGCCCAGGGGCACCAACCATGGGGGGGCACCACATGACACATGCTTTAAAAATATATTTTTCATAAATAGTTATATTATTTAGCTACTTGAAATTGTTGAAAGACCATGCATTATTCGTTTTGTGAACACTGATGTCACAATAATAATAAATGATAAATAAATCAAGATTTTTTTGATTTCAACATTTTAAAATGAGATATTTGAATATTGCTCACTGCTCATATGCCTACATGTAGTTGTGTAAGTTAGTAAATAGTAAAGAAATCCCCTTGATTATGTCAAGAACATTACGTTTTTGACCGGAGGACAGCACGGGTAAGGGGGGGGGGCTTTGAGGTATAGTGCCCAGGGGCACCACATTGTCTTAATACGGGCCTGGCTGAGAATGACAAAGGGAGGAAGAGCTGCTCAGAGTTGCAGCTTTCTACTCAGTGTAGATCAGCCGTTTTTTCTGAAACGACTGTGCAGCATAGCTTTGCTGTGCGCGCTGAATCCAGATGCAGTGCGCGAATGCACACGCGCGCAGTTCAGAAGAAACATAAACAGTTTGGCGCGTCAGTCAGTTCGAAACAGTTCCTGTATCGGTCACGTAGCACATAAGCGCGTCGACACAGGTTTTTCTGTACGAGCTCGACTCATGCGCCGACGCATCCGTGTTGCCGGACCCATGTTCTTGTCCTTTTCGCTGTTTAACTCAAAATAACGTGCTTACCTCCAAGAATCAAACGCTGTCTTCTTGCCCATCTTGCCGCGGTACAAACACAAATAGCTTACACACACAGGTGCGCGCGCGCGCGCGCACACACACACACACACACACACACACACAGAGGCAAGGAGGAGCAGGGTACAGACGCAAGCAGCCGCATCTGACTAAATGCAGAAAAGCAGGGACTTCACTTTCCTTATCGAGGGAAATTCTTAAAGTAACGGAGTAACGAGTGCTTATTTTGGAAAATAACGGAGTTACTGATTACTGAATTCGCAAAACTAACGCGTTAGATTACTCGTTACTGAAAAAACCTAATAAGAGTACTCTAACGCGTTACTTATAACGTGTTACCCCCAACACTGATTGGAATTACGCCCTTATGTGTGCACACTATATTTAGATGGCCATCATATCGGTGGTAGCGCTACACATACCTAATCCAGACGAATGATTGTTCAAATCCAGCGCCGAGCTGATCAACTGCGTCCTCACCGATGTCTATCCTGTCCGACGTCACCTCAGGTGAGCTGAGTTCGATCAGCTGATGCTCCACTCCAAACACGTAACCTCCAGCCCAGTCTTATCTTGCGCAATCACCACCATCAACCATGCAGAAACACGTATCTTTACTTATGCACAGTTCGTGAAGATGCACAAACAGTTTTTGACTGGTTTTGTAGCGGCCAAGCCAATACTTTAAGCCACTGAGGTGCTGCATCGGGGTAATAGAGTTGACGCGCTTATTGTTACCTTTTTGGGATGAATTAGAGTCCGAGTCGTCAGGGCATGTTGAACGCTTCGTCCATTTATTTTCCTCTTTGCATATCAAATGTCCATCATACATGAACACATCTCCAGACAACACATAAAGCAGACTTGCTTGCTTGTATTTATCTTTTTGCGGTCAAAAACTGTTTTCCCCTTCCGGGTGGAAAACCTACCTATCAAAGAAAAGTTCCCCCCTTAAAAAGACATGAACGCTAATTACCCAATCAATGCATTTGCGCTCCTACATATAGGATTAAAGATTAAAATCGTATTTCTTTTAAAGGCCAGCTAAAGATATTTTAAAGCTGCTTCCACTTTTGGACGAATGTGTATAAATGGTTTGGTAAAATATGTACCGTGACTTACAGATGACGCCCAAACATTTGGGTGTGCTGCCATCTAGTGTTGGAAATAATAAATGTTTTTTCCTTCAAAACACAATTCATGTTATAAATAATTGTCAAAAAAATATGGTTGGACGTAGCAAAAATGTTTTTGATAACTTTTGATCCTCTATGTGTGAGGAATTTTTTGGAGTAACTTTGAATGCCATAAGTGTAACGGTTTAGGAGTAGTTTATTCAAATGTAACCCCCAAAAATATGGGAAAATGACATCTTTGATGAGAAATGAATGATTTCCTGTAGGAGGTAGCCCATTGCTTCAAGAGGCTTTTTTGTAGGGCCTATGAAGTTACATGCACTTACCGAGTTTCATAATTCTCAGACAAAGCATGGCTTGGGGCTTACTGATTTAATGCGTTTTTAATGGTTTTCCACAAACCTGATTTTTGCAATGCGACAGCTCAGGCAAATATGCATATTTCATAAAACCTTTGATAACTTTTAAACGTCAATGTCTTAACTGCATGCTGAAAAAATTTGAAAGTAATAGGTTAAAATGCCTAGGACTAGTTCGTTAAAGTTTGAGGCAAAAACGGCCAATATTTTACCCTTTGACCCAAAATAGCAGACTTCCTGTGGGTTTTAGAGCATACCCCCAAGAGACTTTTTTTCATAATTTTAAAAAACCTACCAAGGTAAAAAATTTCAGCTTTCTACGTGTTACGGTTTGGCCCAACTCACTCTAGTTGGCGCTGTTGAGCAGGTTTGCCACGCCCGTTTTCAATTACACTAAAATCATGCGATTTCTCACGGGGGACAATTTTGGGCAAAGTTTGGTGAGTTTTCATGCATGTTTAGGCCTCCAAAAAGCCGTTTCAAAAGTCCCAAGAATAAATAATAATAATAATTAAAGCCGCAAGCGGCGATGAGCGGCCCTCGCAGCCAAGCACCGCTGGGGTACGCGCACCTCCTGCCGCCAGCCACCGCAGAAGCTGTCACGCATTTTCCCCGCCCGTCCACTGGGCGATTCACACGAACCCTTTCGGCAGCGCTCCCCCACGACTCACAAAAAATCTGGTGCAGATTGGTGGATGCAGCGAGGAGATACAGCCGTTGAATAATGATAATGCATTTGGCCACCGGGCCGGACCGCTGGGGTTGTAAAGAGATGACATGTTGGAACTATATAAATAAAATTGGATTGAATTAATTTGTCTTTATATAAAACACATGAGTTGCCTCTTGGCATGGCATGCACCAATATATATATATATATATATATATATATATATATATATATATATATATATATATATATATATATATATATATATACATATACATACACACATTTGACCTAATAAAATACATTATTCATGTTTTTATTAGGTCAAATGCAATAATTCAATTCAATTTTATTTATATAGCGCCAAATCATGAAACATGTCATCTCAAGGCACTTTACAAAGTTACGTTCAATCATATTATACATATTGGGTCAGATTATACAGATTGGTCAAAAATGTTCCTATATAAGGAAACCAGTTGATACATATTGGGTCAGATTATACAGATTGGTCAAAAATGTTCCTATATAAGGAAACCGGTTGATTGCATCAAAGTCTCGACAAGCAGCATTCACTCCTGGAGAAGCGTAGAGCCACAGGGAGAGTCGTCTGCATTGTACATGGCTTTGCTGCAATCCCTCATACTGAGCAAGCATGAAGCGACAGTGGGAAGAAAAACTCCCCATTAACGGGAAGGAAAACCTCCAGCAGAACCGGGCTCAGTATGAACGGTCATCTGCCTCGACCGACTGGGGGTTACAGAAGACAGAGCAGAGACACAACAAGAGAGACAAAAAAAGCACAGAAGCACACATTGATCCAGTAATCTGTTCTACATTAGATGGTAATAGCGGGTAAGCCGTCTTCTTTGGATGATGTCACAGTTAACAGAACGCCAGACCAGGTGTACCTACTATGAAGATAAAAGAGAGAAACAGAAAATTAAAGCAGAAATGACAACACGTAATGCATAATTGAAGAACAGTAGAACTCTATAGAGTGAGAAAATTAGATCCTGACGTCCTCCAGTAGCCTAAGCCTATAGCAGTAAAACTATAAAAGGTAGCTCAGAGTAACATGAGCCACTCTAGTTATAAGCTTTGTCAAAAAGGAAGGTTTTAAGATTAGTCTTAAAAGTAGACAGGGTGTCTGCTTCACGGACCAAAACTGGGAATTGGTTCCACAGGAGAGGAGCCTGATAGCTAAAGGATCTGCCTCCCATTCTACTTTTAGAGACTCTAGGAACCACCAGCAGACCTGCAGTCTGAGAGCAAAGTGCTCTGTTAGGAACATACGGGGTAATCAGAGCTCTGATATATGATGGAGCTTGATTATTAAGGGCTTTATACGTTAGAAGAAGAATTTTAAATTCTATTTTTGATTTCACAGGAAGCCAATGAAGGGAAGCTAAAATTGGAGAAATATGATCCCGCTTGTTGATTTTCATCAGAACTCTTGCTGCAGCATTTTGGATCAGCTGAAGGCTTTGAACTGCAGTTTGTGGACTTCCTGATAGTAACGAATTGCAATAGTCCAGCCTTGAAGTAACAAATGCATGGACTAGTTTTTCAGCATCACTCCTGGACAGAATGTTTCTAATTTTGGCGATATTCCGGAGGTGAAAAAAGGAAACTCTGGAAACCTGTTTAATATGGGATTTAAATGACATGTCTTGGTCAAAAATAACACCAAGGTTTTTTACTTTATTACCAGAGGCCAAGTTAATGCCATCCAGATTAAGTGATTGGTTAAGAAGTTTATTTTTTGAGGACTCTGGCCCAAAGATTACAACTTCGGTCTTGTCAGAATTTAGATGCAGGAAATTTAAAGTCATCCAGCTTTTGATGTCATCAAGACATGACTGCAGTTGAAGTAATTGATTGGATTCATCAGGATTTATGGATAAATATAGCTGAGTGTCATCAGCATAACAGTGGAAATTAATCCCATGCTGTCTGATAATTTTGCCGATCGGAAGCATATATTTAGTAAAGAGAATTGGTCCAAGGACTGAACCCTGTGGTACTCCACAGGTGACCCTAGAGTTTAAGGAAGATTTATTATTAACATGAACAAACTGGAATCTGTCCGACAGATAAGATTTAAACCAGCCTAATGCTTTTCCCTTAATCCCTACAGTATGCTCAAGTCTTTGCAGGAGAATATTTTGATCAACTGTATCAAATGCAGTACTGAGATCTAACAGGACAAGTACAGACACAAGTCCATTATCTGAGGCCATGAGAATATCATTAGTGACCTTCACCAGAGCTGTTTCAGTGCTATGATGAGCTCTGAAGCCTGACTGAAACTCCTCAAGTAGGTCATTGCTTTGTAAATGTTCACAAAGTTGATTAGCAACTACTTTCTCAAGAATTTTAGATAAGAAAAGAAGATTAGATATAGGTCTGTAGTTTACTAGCTCATCTTGATCAAGAGAAGGTTTCTTAAGTAAAGGTTTAATAACAGCTACTTTAAAAACCTGTGGTACATATCCATTTACTAAGGATAGATTAATCATGTCTAAAATAGGACCACTGATCAAAGGGAATACCTCCTTAAACAACTTAGTTGGGATTGGGTCTAACACACAGGTAGAAGTTTTAGATGAAGCTAAGATTTTAGATAGCTCAGAAAGCTCTACTGCTTCTAAACAGTTCAAACACTGTGCAGGTTCTAAAGATTCCTCCAATGCTGCCTTACTTATAATAGATAATAGATATAATAGATTGTATTTTACGTATCAGGTACATAATACACACACACACACATACGATATTATACGTAATATAATAACCATTATAACAATTTAAGAAACTAGTTATAATGGTTATATATCAAAAAAGAACATGGAACACAAAAAACATGGTCCATCATATGGGAAGGAGGGACCTGTTGGACCTTTCTATTGCATCCCCTGTCCCTTGATCCGATCAGCCATTTCGACACTGCCCTCTCCAAATCCTTCCTGGTGATCTGTCTGGTTAATGTGTTGTTCTTTAAAGCTCCTGCGGGAAACATATCTTATGGTCACTTTATATGTACCAACACAACTCTCAACTACAATTGTAAAGTCAACTATGTTAAGGTGAAATTTACCAACAAATGATCAGTTTTATATCAATTACCCAAGATTTAAATTGTAATTTTGGGTGAAGTATCCCTTTACATAATTGACTTTACAAACCTGCAAACGTCAGAATGAACTGGGAAAAAGCTAAGAAAAAAAGATCAAAATTCAAAGCTGACTGGCCAAGGCTGTCACATTTTTTTACTTCTTTCTAAAATCTGGCTTTATTAAATTGCCCATAAAAAAATTAAAAACCAAGGAAAAATTACAAAATGTAATTTTTTTGATAAGAACAGCTGTTGACTGGAAGATCTGTGCAAGAAAATCTTGAAAACATTTCTTATATGATAACATTTCTGGAGCACCTGTTTTGAGGGGACATTTATGTCCTTAAGGTGAGGGTATTATTGACATTAGAAAATTAAATTCATAACATACATAAATTTCCCTCGACAGACACAAATATCCTAAAGTTACTATATTACAGTTATTATCCATTATGCACTTACCAAATATGACTTCAAACAGATTTAAAGTCCTGAATTCCTACTTTCCATTCCAGCCCACAAAGTTGTACTGCCTTGACAGGCCATAGTCCATGATGAAGAACATCATACGTCTTGTGGCCTCATCCACAGTCCTCCCACCAATGTCTGACACTGCTGTGACCTAAGGGGGAACAAAAACAGTTCAAAGCTAATTAATTTTTATATCTTACAGGAGTAAACACGATGCAAAGACAAACTCTGGGTCTAGATTATTTCCATTGTTGATTAATCTATTGATTATTTTAACAATTAATTGATTGGTTGCTATAATAATAAAATGTTACAAAATTTTGAAAAATGTCAGTGTTTCCCAAATCTCTTGTTCTGTCAACAAAACATGGAGATACTCAGTTTATTGCTTAAGACTTTTTATGACTCTGTGGTGGCCTCAGCCCTTCTCTACGCTGTCGTCTGCTGGGCTCCAGGCAGCGCAGAACGGGACCGAATGAGTCTGAATAAGCTGGTGAGGAAGGCCACTTCTGTCCTGGGCTGCACTCTGGACTCAGCGGAGGAAGTAGCTGAGAGGAGGGTGTTGTCCAAGTTCACATCCATCATGGACAACACCTTCCACCCCCTGCGCCAGACTGTAGAGCAGCTGAGCAGCTCCTTTAGTGGCAGACTTAGACACCCTGTCTGTAAAAAGGAGCGCTACCGCAAGTCATTCATTCCTGCTGCTATCAGAATATACAGTGCTGCACTGTAACTGTAACCAATGTGCAATAATCTAATTCACTGTGCGATAACCCGTGCAATAATCCTGAAAGAAGTGACTTCTGCTGCTATCAGTAACTGTAACCACAACTGTTATAACTTTGGGCAATAACTAATGTGCAATAATCTATTTAATACACTGTGCTATAACCTGTCCAATGATCCAAAGAACTTCTGCTGCTATCACCAGGTATATATGTCAGTACATGTGTATGTAGGCATATGTATGTGTCACAGGACAGGTTGCCCTGTGACTGGCAACCTGTCCAGGATGGACGAGCCCCCACCCCCAACGACCCCGTGTGACGCCGAGCTGCGTTTCCCCATCAGATACGGCTTGACGTCACACCTGTAGGGAAAAGCCGGTATAAATCGATGAAGGATGGGATGTTAATTTTTTAAAAAGTTTAATAAAATTGCTCAAAGTTTATCAGAAAAAAACATAACTTGCTTTTAAATATGGACATTTTTAATAAGCAAAATGTTAATGTATTTCGTAAAGTTATTGTTGAAGTTAATCTTGGCTGCAGTACTCTGTTTGGCAGATGTTTTGGGGTTGGAGTAAAATGAGTCCATAGATCCACAGACAGGAGGCTTGTTCAGTGGTTTCTAGTACGACTTGCTTCTGCAGTGTCGCTCAACTGCGTGTAAAAATAAAAAAAATTACTTCATAAAAGCTCTCTGAGAATCACCTCTGGCCTCACCCAGTTAGAACCCGCTCTCCAGTCCATGTTGTAGCTGCAGTTTTTTTTTTTACGTCGTTTCCTTAATAATCTGTACAAATCAAAATCCTTGTCATTTTATTAAGAGTGTCGTGGTGCGCAGCGGCTCATCAGGTGGAGCTGCTGCATATTGACTGATAGCCGCTCTGACTGCAGCTCTGCCTTCTTTTGTTCAGAAAAGCGCAGGTGAAATTATTTAATTTATTATTTAACTTTTTCCAAATCGGACCCTGTCAAATGCGGGACAAATGCGCGTCATGGTAAATTAGCCTTTACTCTTCGAATTTTAAATAAAGCGTTACAGCGAATATTGAGGAGGTCCCTGATTGGTTTATCAGCTAAGTTGCTGGAAGCCAGTGAATACACGCTGAAAGGTGACATGGCCACAGGTGGAAATAATTCATTAATTAACTGGAGCAGCGACAGTGTGTCTGTCGACAGAAACGCTTACCGAGGGAAGTTGTTGTCAGATGGTCAATCCGCTCCACTTCCTGACTTGCTGGTTCGCATAAACCCAAAGAAAACCTTTGACCACCACTGCTTTCATTCATGCATCTGTGGCCAGTTTGAGATGTTCTTCCAAAAGTTATGATTGAACACCGATCATAACTTTTGGTCTACGTATACATCTCTGTGCTGGTAGCAAACGCAGAGCCATAGAGAGAAAGGCTCTGAGCCAGCGTAACCCGGATGTAAACAAGAGCCTTGCTCGTTAGCCTTAAGGCGCTAGCATTAGCGCTAATATTAGCGCCTTAAGGCACTAGAATTAGCCGCAGAACTGAGACTGCTCATCCCACCTCAAGTTGTGGTGGGGGATATTACACTACATGCATATATAATCCAAAAAGCCTTACCTGTTTGTCTGTTTCCCCTCCTAAATTCTCCAATGTGTGGTGCTAATGTTGTTAGCTGTGACATCACGGACTTCTTCCTCAGGCAAACGGACACGTTTCAGATTGTTGGAGTGCGCCCCCTGCTGTTGGGAAGTCTTCTTCTTCTCTTGATCTTTATGAACTTTCTCACAGTGTGTCATATACGTTCAACTGTCTGTTGTTCCTCACAATATTTACATATGCCAGTGTTATGCTTCCCTATTTTGAATAATGTACCATCTAATCCTGTGTGGGCAAATCTAAGTCTTGATATGAGATAAGATAAGATAGTCTTTATTGATCTCACATTGGAGAAATTCACTTGTCGGCTCAATAGTGTGTGTGTATATATATATATATATATATATATATATATATATATATATATATATATATATATATATATATATATATATATATATACACATGCCTACATACACATGTACTGACATATATTCACTTGGTGAAAGCAGAAGAAGTTCTTCTGGATCCTTGCACAGGTTATAGCACAGTGTATTAAATAGATTATTGCACATTAGTTATTGCCCAAAGTCATAACAGTTGTGGTTATATAGAACAGATTACTGGATCACTGTGTGCTTCTGTGCTTTTTTTGTCTGTCTTGTTGTGTCTCTGCTCTGTCTTCTGTAACCCCCAGTCGGTCGAGGCAGATGACCGTTCATACTGAGCCCGGTTCTGCTGGAGGTTTGTCCTTCATGTTAATGAAGGAGGTTTTTTTCCCCTGTTGCTTCATGCTTGCTCAGTATGAGGGATTGTTGCAAAGCCATGGACAATGCAGACAACTCTCCCTGTGACTCTACGCTTCTTCAGGAGGAAATGCTGCTTGTCAAGACTTTTATGCAATCAACTGGTTCCCTTATATAGGATTAAAGATTCAAAGCTTCTTTCTTTTAAAGGCCAGCTAAAGATATTTTAAAGCTGCTTCCACTTTTGGACGAATGTGTATGAATGGTTTGGTAAAATATGTACCGTGACTTACAGATGACGCCCAAACATTTGGGTTTGCTGCCATCTAGTGTTGGAAATAATAAATGTTTTTTCCTTCAAAACACAATTCATGTTATAAATAATTGTCAAAAAAATATGGTTGGACGTAGCAAAAATGTTTTTGATAACTTTTGATCCTCTATGTGTGAGGAATTTTTTGGAGTAACTTTGAATGCCATAAGTGTAACGGTTTAGGAGTAGTTTATTCAAATGTAACACCCAAAAATATGGGAAAATGACATCTTTGATGAGAAATGAATGATTTCCTGTAGGAGGTAGCCCATTGCTTCAAGAGGCTTTTTTGTAGGGCCTATGAAGTTACATGCACTTACTGAGTTTCATAATTCTCAGACAAAGCATGGCTTGGGGCTTACTCATTTAATGCGTTTTTAATGGTTTTCCACAAACCTGATTTTTGCAATGCGACAGCTCAGGCAAATATGCATATTTCATAAAACCTTTGATAACTTTTAAAAGTCAATGTCTTAACTGCATGCTGAAAAAAATTGAAAGTAATAGGTTAAAATGCCTAGGACTAGTTCGTTAAAGTTTGAGGCAAAAACGGCCAATATTTTACCCTTTGACCCAAAATAGCAGACTTCCTGTGGGTTTTAGAGCATACACCCAAGAGACTTTTTTTCATAATTTTAAAAAACCTACCTAGGTAAAAAATTTCAGCTTTCTACGTGTTACGGTTTGGCCCAACTCACTCTAGTTGGCGCTGTTGAGCAGGTTTGCCACGCCCGTTTTCAATTACACTAAAATCATGCGATTTCTCACGGGGGACAATTTTGGGCAAAGTTTGGTGAGTTTTCATGCATGTTTAGGCCTCCAAAAAGCCGTTTCAAAAGTCCCAAGAATAAATAATAATAATAATTAAAGCCGCAAGCGGCGATGAGCGGCCCTCGCAGCCAAGCACCGCTGGGGTACGCGCACCTCCTGCCGCCAGCCACCGCAGAAGCTGTCACGCATTTTCCCCGCCCGTCCACTGGGCGATTCACACGAACCCTTTCGGCAGCGCTCCCCCACGACTCACAAAAAATCTGGTGCAGATTGGTCGATGCAGCGAGGAGATACAGCCGTTGAATAATGATAATGCATTTGGCCACCGGGCCGGACCGCTGGGGTTGTAAAGAGATGACATGTTGGAACTATATAAATAAAATTGGATTGAATTAATTTGTCTTTATATAAAACACATGAGTTGCCTCTTGGCATGGCATGCACTAATATATATATATATATATATATATATATATATATATATATATATATATATATATATATACATATACATACACACATTTGACCTAATAAAATACATTATTCATGTTTTTATTAGGTCAAATGCAATAATTCAATTCAATTTTATTTATATAGCGCCAAATCATGAAACATGTCATCTCAAGGCACTTTACAAAGTTACGTTCAATCATATTATACATATTGGGTCAGATTATACAGATTGGTCAAAAATGTTCCTATATAAGGAAACCAGTTGATACATATTGGGTCAGATTATCCAGATTGGTCAAAAATGTTCCTATATAAGGAAACCGGTTGATTGCATCAAAGTCTCGACAAGCAGCATTCACTCCTGGAGAAGCGTAGAGCCACAGGGAGAGTCGTCTGCATTGTACATGGCTTTGCTGCAATCCCTCATACTGAGCAAGCATGAAGCGACAGTGGGAAGAAAAACTCCCCATTAACGGGAAGGAAAACCTCCAGCAGAACCGGGCTCAGTATGAACGGTCATCTGCCTCGACCGACTGGGGGTTAAAGAAGACAGAGCAGAGACACAACAAGAGAGACAAAAAAAGCACAGAAGCACACATTGATCCAGTAATCTGTTCTACATTAGATGGTAGTAACGGGTGAGCCGTCTTCTTTGGATGATGTCACAGTTAACAGAACGCCAGACCAGGTGTACCTACTATGAAGATAAAAGAGAGAAACAGAAAATTAAAGCAGAAATGACAACACGTAATGCATAATTGAAGAACAGTAGAACTCTATAGAGTGAGAAAATTAGATCCTGACGTCCTCCAGTAGCCTAAGCCTATAGCAGTAAAACTATAAAAGGTAGCTCAGAGTAACATGAGCCACTCTAGTTATAAGCTTTGTCAAAAAGGAAGGTTTTAAGATTAGTCTTAAAAGTAGACAGGGTGTCTGCTTCACGGACCAAAACTGGGAATTGGTTCCACAGGAGAGGAGCCTGATAGCTAAAGGATCTGCCTCCCATTCTACTTTTAGAGACTCTAGGAACCACCAGCAGACCTGCAGTCTGAGAGCAAAGTGCTCTGTTAGGAACATACGGGGTAATCAGAGCTCTGATATATGATGGAGCTTGATTATTAAGGGCTTTATACGTTAGAAGAAGAATTTTAAATTCTATTTTTGATTTCACAGGAAGCCAATGAAGGGAAGCTAAAATTGGAGAAATATGATCCCGCTTGTTGATTTTCATCAGAACTCTTGCTGCAGCATTTTGGATCAGCTGAAGGCTTTGAACTGCAGTTTGTGGACTTCCTGATAGTAACGAATTGCAATAGTCCAGCCTTGAAGTAACAAATGCATGGACTAGTTTTTCAGCATCACTCCTGGACAGAATGTTTCTAATTTTGGCGATATTCCGGAGGTGAAAAAAGGAAACTCTGGAAACCTGTTTAATATGGGATTTAAATGACATGTCTTGGTCAAAAATAACACCAAGGTTTTTTACTTTATTACCAGAGGCCAAGTTAATGCCATCCAGATTAAGTGATTGGTTAAGAAGTTTATTTTTTGAGGACTCTGGCCCAAAGATTACAACTTCGGTCTTGTCAGAATTTAGATGCAGGAAATTTAAAGTCATCCAGCTTTTGATGTCATCAAGACATGACTGCAGTTGAAGTAATTGATTGGATTCATCAGGATTTATGGATAAATATAGCTGAGTGTCATCAGCATAACAGTGGAAATTAATCCCATGCTGTCTGATAATTTTGCCGATCGGAAGCATATATTTAGTAAAGAGAATTGGTCCAAGGACTGAACCCTGTGGTACTCCACAGGTGACCCTAGAGTTTAAGGAAGATTTATTATTAACATGAACAAACTGGAATATGTCCGACAGATAAGATTTAAACCAGCCTAATGCTTTTCCCTTAATCCCTACAGTATGCTCAAGTCTTTGCAGGAGAATATTTTGATCAACTGTATCAAATGCAGTACTGAGATCTAACAGGACAAGTACAGACACAAGTCCATTATCTGAGGCCATGAGAATATCATTAGTGACCTTCACCAGAGCTGTTTCAGTGCTATGATGAGCTCTGAAGCCTGACTGAAACTCCTCAAGTAGGTCATTGCTTTGTAAATGTTCACAAAGTTGATTAGCAACTACTTTCTCAAGAATTTTAGATAAGAAAAGAAGATTAGATATAGGTCTGTAGTTTACTAGCTCATCTTGATCAAGAGAAGGTTTCTTAAGTAAAGGTTTAATAACAGCTACTTTAAAAACCTGTGGTACATATCCATTTACTAAGGATAGATTAATCATGTCTAAAATAGGACCACTGATCAAAGGGAATACCTCCTTAAACAACTTAGTTGGGATTGGGTCTAACACACAGGTAGAAGTTTTAGATGAAGCTAAGATTTTAGATAGCTCAGAAAGCTCTACTGCTTCTAAACAGTTCAAACACTGTGCAGGTTCTAAAGATTCCTCCAATGCTGCCTTACTTATAATAGATAATAGATATAATAGATTGTATTTTACGTATCAGGTACATAATACACACACACACACATACGATATTATACATAATATAATAACCATTATAACAATTTAAGAAACTAGTTATAATGGTTATATATCAAAAAAGAACATGGAACACAAAAAACATGGTCCATCATATGGGAAGGAGGGACCTGTTGGACCTTTCTATTGCATCCCCTGTCCCTTGATCCGATCAGCCATTTCGACACTGCCCTCTCCAAATCCTTCCTGGTGATCTGTCTGGTTAATGTGTTATTCTTTAAAGCTCCTGCGGGAAACATATCTTATGGTCACTTTATATGTACCAACACAACTCTCAACTACAATTGTAAAGTCAACTATGTTAAGGTGAAATTTACCAACAAATGATCAGTTTTATATCAATTACCCAAGATTTAAATTGTAATTTTGGGTGAAGTATCCCTTTACATAATTGACTTTACAAACCTGCAAACGTCAGAATGAACTGGGAAAAAGCTAAGAAAAAAAGATCAAAATTCAAAGCTGACTGGCCAAGGCTGTCACATTTTTTTACTTCTTTCTAAAATCTGGCTTTATTAAATTGCCCATAAAAAAATTAAAAACCAAGGAAAAATTACAAAATGTAATTTTTTTGATAAGAACAGCTGTTGACTGGAAGATCTGTGCAAGAAAATCTTGAAAACATTTCTTATATGATAACATTTCTGGAGCACCTGTTTTGAGGGGACATTTATGTCCTTAAGGTGAGGGTATTATTGACATTAGAAAATTAAATTCATAACATACATAAATTTCCCTCGACAGACACAAATATCCAAAAGTTACTATATTACAGTTATTATCCATTATGCACTTACCAAATATGACTTCAAACAGATTTAAAGTCCTGAATTCCTACTTTCCATTCCAGCCCACAAAGTTGTACTGCCTTGACAGGCCATAGTCCATGATGAAGAACATCATACGTCTTGTGGCCTCATCCACAGTCCTCCCACCAATGTCTGACACTGCTGTGACCTAAGGGGGAACAAAAACAGTTCAAAGCTAATTAATTTTTATATCTTACAGGAGTAAACACGATGCAAAGACAAACTCTGGGTCTAGATTATTTCCATTGTTGATTAATCTATTGATTATTTTAACAATTAATTGATTGGTTGCTATAATAATAAAATGTTACAAAATTTTGAAAAATGTCAGTGTTTCCCAAATCTCTTGTTCTGTCAACAAAACATGGAGATACTCAGTTTATTGCTTAAGACTTTTTATGACTCTGTGGTGGCCTCAGCCCTTCTCTACGCTGTCGTCTGCTGGGCTCCAGGCAGCGCAGAACGGGACCGAATGAGTCTGAATAAGCTGGTGAGGAAGGCCACTTCTGTCCTGGGCTGCACTCTGGACTCAGCGGAGGAAGTAGCTTAGAGGAGGGTGTTGTCCAAGTTCACATCCATCATGGACAACACCTTCCACCCCCTGCGCCAGACTGTAGAGCAGCTGAGCAGCTCCTTTAGTGGCAGACTTAGACACCCTGTCTGTAAAAAGGAGCGCTACCGCAAGTCATTCATTCCTGCTGCTATCAGAATATACAGTGCTGCACTGTAACTGTAACCAATGTGCAATAATCTAATTCACTGTGCGATAACCCGTGCAATAATCCTGAAAGAAGTGACTTCTGCTGCTATCAGTAACTGTAACCACAACTGTTATAACTTTGGGCAATAACTAATGTGCAATAATCTATTTAATACACTGTGCTATAACCTGTCCAATGATCCAAAGAACTTCTGCTGCTATCACCAGGTATATATGTCAGTACATGTGTATGTAGGCATATGTATGTGTCACAGGACAGGTTGCCCTGTGACTGGCAACCTGTCCAGGATGGACGAGCCCCCACCCCCCACGACCCCGTGTGACGCCGAGCTGCGTTTCCCCATCAGATACGGCTTGACGTCACACCTGTAGGGAAAAGCCGGTATAAATCGATGAAGGATGGGATGTTAATTTTTTAAAAAGTTTAATAAAATTGCTCAAAGTTTATCAGAAAAAAACATAACTTGCTTTTAAATATGGACATTTTTAATAAGCAAAATGTTAATGTATTTCGTAAAGTTATTGTTGAAGTTAATCTTGGCTGCAGTACTCTGTTTGGCAGATGTTTTGGGGTTGGAGTAAAATGAGTCCATAGATCCACAGACAGGAGGCTTGTTCAGTGGTTTCTAGTACGACTTGCTTCTGCAGTGTCGCTCAACTGCGTGTAAAAATAAAAAAAATTACTTCATAAAAGCTCTCTGAGAATAACCTCTGGCCTCACCCAGTTAGAACCCGCTCTCCAGTCCATGTTGTAGCTGCAGTTTTTTTTTTTACGTCGTTTCCTTAATAATCTGTACAAATCAAAATCCTTGTCATTTTATTAAGAGTGTCGTGGTGCGCAGCGGCTCATCAGGTGGAGCTGCTGCATATTGACTGATAGCCGCTCTGACTGCAGCTCTGCCTTCTTTTGTTCAGAAAAGCGCAGGTGAAATTATTTAATTTATTATTTAACTTTTTCCAAATCGGACCCTGTCAAATGCGGGACAAATGCGCGTCATGGTAAATTAGCCTTTACTCTTCGAATTTTAAATAAAGCGTTACAGCGAATATTGAGGAGGTCCCTGATTGGTTTATCAGCTAAGTTGCTGGAAGCCAGTGAATACACGCTGAAAGGTGACATGGCCACAGGTGGAAATAATTCATTAATTAACTGGAGCAGCGACAGTGTGTCTGTAGGCAGCTTACCGGGGGAAGTTGTTGTCAGATGGTCAATCCGCTCCACTTCCTGACTTGCTGGTTCGCATAAACCCAAAGAAAACCTTTGACCACCACTGCTTTCATTCATGCATCTGTGGCCAGTTTGAGATGTTCTTCCAAAAGTTATGATTGAACACCGATCATAACTTTTGGTCTACGTATACATCTCTGTGCTGGTAGCAAACGCAGAGCCATAGAGAGAAAGGCTCTGAGCCAGCGGAACCCGGATGTAAACAAGAGCCTTGCTCGTTAGCCTTAAGGCGCTAGCATTAGCGCTAATATTAGCGCCTTAAGGCACTAGAATTAGCCGCAGAACTGAGACTGCTCATCCCACCTCAAGTTGTGGTGGGGGATATTACACTACATGCATATATAATCCAAAAAGCCTTACCTGTTTGTCTGTTTCCCCTCCTAAATTCTCCAATGTGTGGTGCTAATGTTGTTAGCTGTGACATCACGGACTTCTTCCTCAGGCAAACGGACACGTTTCAGATTGTTGGAGTGCGCCCCCTGCTGTTGGGAAGTCTTCTTCTTCTCTTGATCTTTATGAACTTTCTCACAGTGTGTCATATACGTTCAACTGTCTGTTGTTCCTCACAATATTTACATATGCCAGTGTTATGCTTCCCTATTTTGAATAATGTACCATCTAATCCTGTGTGGGCAAATCTAAGTCTTGATATGAGATAAGATAAGATAGTCTTTATTGATCTCACATTGGAGAAATTCACTTGTCGGCTCAATAGTGTGTGTGTGTATATATATATATATATATATATATATATATATATATACACATGCCTACATACACATGTACTGACATATATTCACTTGGTGAAAGCAGAAGAAGTTCTTCTGGATCCTTGCACAGGTTATAGCACAGTGTATTAAATAGATTATTGCACATTAGTTATTGCCCAAAGTCATAACAGTTGTGGTTATATAGAACAGATTACTGGATCACTGTGTGCTTCTGTGCTTTTTTTGTCTGTCTTGTTGTGTCTCTGCTCTGTCTTCTGTAACCCCCAGTCGGTCGAGGCAGATGACCGTTCATACTGAGCCCGGTTCTGCTGGAGGTTTGTCCTTCATGTTAATGAAGGAGGTTTTTTTCCCCTGTTGCTTCATGCTTGCTCAGTATGAGGGATTGTTGCAAAGCCATGGACAATGCAGACAACTCTCCCTGTGACTCTACGCTTCTTCAGGAGGAAATGCTGCTTGTCAAGACTTTTATGCAATCAACTGGTTCCCTTATATAGGATTAAAGAATCAAAGCTTCTTTCTTTTAAAGGCCAGCTAAAGATATTTTAAAGCTGCTTCCACTTTTGGACGAATGTGTATGAATGGTTTGGTAAAATATGTACCGTGACTTACAGATGACGCCCAAACATTTGGGTTTGCTGCCATCTAGTGTTGGAAATAATAAATGTTTTTTCCTTCAAAACACAATTCATGTTATAAATAATTGTCAAAAAAATATGGTTGGACGTAGCAAAAATGTTTTTGATAACTTTTGATCCTCTATGTGTGAGGAATTTTTTGGAGTAACTTTGAATGCCATAAGTGTAACGGTTTAGGAGTAGTTTATTCAAATGTAACACCCAAAAATATGGGAAAATGACATCTTTGATGAGAAATGAATGATTTCCTGTAGGAGGTAGCCCATTGCTTCAAGAGGCTTTTTTGTAGGGCCTATGAAGTTACATGCACTTACTGAGTTTCATAATTCTCAGACAAAGCATGGCTTGGGGCTTACTGATTTAATGCGTTTTTAATGGTTTTCCACAAACCTGATTTTTGCAATGCGACAGCTCAGGCAAATATGCATATTTCATAAAACCTTTGATAACTTTTAAAAGTCAATGTCTTAACTGCATGCTGAAAAAAATTGAAAGTAATAGGTTAAAATGCCTAGGACTAGTTCGTTAAAGTTTGAGGCAAAAACGGCCAATATTTTACCCTTTGACCCAAAATAGCAGACTTCCTGTGGGTTTTAGAGCATACACCCAAGAGACTTTTTTTCATAATTTTAAAAAACCTACCTAGGTAAAAAATTTCAGCTTTCTACGTGTTACGGTTTGGCCCAACTCACTCTAGTTGGCGCTGTTGAGCAGGTTTGCCACGCCCGTTTTCAATTACACTAAAATCATGCGATTTCTCACGGGGGACAATTTTGGGCAAAGTTTGGTGAGTTTTCATGCATGTTTAGGCCTCCAAAAAGCCGTTTCAAAAGTCACAAGAATAAATAATAATAATAATAATAATAATAATAATAAAATCTGCAGTTACAATAGGCCTTCGCAGCGCTTAGCTGCTCGGGCCTAATAATAATAATAATAATAATAATAAAATCTGCAGTTACAATAGGCCTTCGCAGCGCTTAGCTGCTCGGGCCTAATAATAATAATTAAAGCCGCAAGCGGCGATGAGCGGCCCTCGCAGCCAAGCACCGCTGGGGTACGCGCACCGCCTGCCGCCAGCCACCGCAGAAGCTGTCACGCAATTTCCCTGCCCGTCCACCGGGCAATTCACACGAACCCGTTTGGCAGCGCTCCCCCACAACTCACAAAAAATCAGGTGCAGATCGGTCGATGCAGCGAGGAGATACAGCCGTTGAATAATGATAATGCATTTGGCCACCGGACCGGACTAAATCGTTCAGCGAGCCTACCGTTTGACACCCCTGGTTCAAACATTAGTTTACTGGTTGAAATGCAGTTCAAAGTCTTCAGCTGAAAAGTTGTACACAAAAAAGGTGTTGCACACAAATAAAACTTGTTTTGCACACAAAAATATATGTTTCACACAAAAAAATTTGTTTTGCAAACTGCCAACCTTGCGCTCAAAATATCATTTATAAGTTTTCCTCCAGTACAAAATGGTCTCTGCTCGACTACAAAACAATCCCACCCACGCTGCAGTAAATTTATGCCAAAAGTCACGTGATGCATTAAGAGTTGTTGTTGTTCAGACTTCCCGACAGGAGAGGTTAAACCATGTTGATGGAGATGAGCAGACAGGACGCTCTCGGGTAGGAGACTGAGTGACAGGCTGGTTGGAAACAGGTGCGTGCGTTGCTTCGTCAGAGAAATCTATCTGAAGGAAGAAGGAAAAGGTTGGCGCTAGGCATAAGCAAGTTTGTGACTGGATCAGGATGGCGGCTCAGGTTGTAGAGGATGAGGAAGAACTACATAGTGATATGGATACGGATAGTTGAACGCCAGTTGCTAGTTACCGGGGAAGTGGAAAATTCAAAAGTAGTGAAGCAGGCAGAGGTTCTGGGAATTCAGGAGACAAAGGAAATCTTGAAGACGACAGTACAGATGATGGAAGCAAGGGTGTGCATAAAAAGATTCAATTCAATTCAATTTTATTTACGTCAGACCAGGTGTACCTACTATGAAGAAAAAAGAGAGAGAGCAAAAAGTTAAAAGCTGAAATGTCAACAGTCATTTCAATGTAATGGAATGAAAAACTGGAGAACAGTAGACTGTAGAACCGTAGAAATCAGTAGAGTGATAAAAATATACCCTGATGTCCTCCAGTAGCCTAAGCCTATAGCAGCACAACTATAGATGTAGCTCAGGGTAACATGAGCCACTCTAACTATCAGCTTTGTCAAAAAGGAAAGTTTTAAGATTAGTCTTAAAAGTAGACAGGGTGTCTGCCTCACGGACCAAAACTGGGAGTTGGTTCCACAGGAGAGGAGCCTGATAGCTAAAGGATCTGCCTCCCATTCTACTTTTAGAGACTCTAGGAACCACCAGCAGACCTGCAGTCTGAGAGCAAAGTGCTCTGTTAGGAACATACGGGGTAATCAGAGAATGGGAAATGACCTAGAAGTTGGAAAGAGGCTATTGTGGTTCCAATTCCAAAAACGGGTAAAGATAGCTCAAAACCAGAAAATTATAGACCTATTGCTTTAACATCATGCTTAAGTAAAATTATGGAGAAAATGGTAATTGAAAGATTAATTTATTTTGTTGAATCAAAAGGGTACTTATCAAATTATCAAAGCGGTTTCAGAAGAGGAAGGAATACTATGGATCCAATTGTGTGTTTACAACATGAGGTACTAACAGCAAAAGTTAATAAAGAAAGTGTTTTGGCAGTGTTCTTAGATATAGAAAAGGCTTATGATATGATGTGGAAAGAGGGATTATTGATCAAATTGAGGAAAATGTGAATTTGTGGAAGAATTTATCATTGGGTAGAGAACTTTTTTACAATTCAATTCAATTCAATTTTATTTATATAACGCCAATTCATAAACATGTCATCTCGAGGCACTTTACAAAGTCAAAATCAATCATATTATACAGATTGGTCAAAAATTTCCTATATAAGGAAACCAGTTGATTGCATCAAAGTCCCAACAAGCAGCATTCACTCCTGGAGAAGCGTAGAGCCACAGGGAGAGTCGTCTGCATTGTACATGGCTTTGCAGCAATCCCTCATACTGAGCAAGCATGAAGCATCAGTGGAAAGAAAAACCACCCATTAGCAGGAAGGAAAAACCTCCAGCAGAACCAGAACCAGGCTAAGTATGAACGGTCATCTGCCTCGACCGACTGGGGGTTACAGAAGACAGAGCAGAGACACAACAAGACAGACAAAAAAAGCACAGAAGCACACATTGATCTAGTAATCTGTTCTACATTAGATGGTAATAGTGGTGATCTGTCTTCCCTGGATGATGTCACAGTTAACAGAACGTCAGACTAGGTGTACCTACTATGAAGAAAAAAGAGAGAGAACAAAAAGTTACAAGCTGAAATGACAACAGTCATTTCAATGTAATGCAATGCAAAACTGGAGAACAGTAGACTGGAGAACAGTAGAAATCAGTAGAGTGAGAGAAATAGGCCCCGATGTCCTCCAGCAGCCTAAGCCTATAGCAGCATAACTACAGATGTAGCTCAGGGTAACATGAGCCACTCTAACTATAAGCTTAAATTCTATTCTTGATATAACAGGAAGCCAATGAAGGGAAGCTAAAATTGGAGAAATATGATCCCTCTTGTTGATTTTCATCAGAACTCTTGCTGCAGCATTTTGGATCAGCTGAAGACTTCGAACTGCATTTTGTGGACTTCCTGATAGTAAAGAATTACAATAGTCCAGCCTTGAAGTAACAAATGCATGGACTAGTTTTTCAGCATCACCCCTGGACAGAATGTTTCTAATTTTGGCGATATTCCTGAGGTGAAAAAAAGGAAACTCTGGAAACCTGTTTAATATGGGATTTAAATGACATGTCTTGGTCGAAGACAACACCAAGATTTTTAACTTTATTTCCAGAGGCCAGAATGGATAATACAGGTAAGAGTTGGTAAGAGTCTTTCAGGGAGAAATTAAAAAGAACCACACAAGGCAGTATTATCAGTCCTTTATTATTTTCAGTTATGATAAATGATGCACTTAAAGAAATAGAAAATGAATTGGGTTGTTCATTGTTTGCTGATGACGGAGCTATTTGGAAACGTAGAAGGAATGTTAAATATATTGTAGGCTCTTCCTGGCTCTTATTCAAGAGCCAGGAAGTGAGCGGCTTGCTCCTTTATTATCTTCTTACACATTTAGTCAGCATTTCTGACTGCTTTGAATCCAGTGTAAAACTAGAAAAGAAAGATACAAAAAAAATGGCTTAATAAACAGCCATGTAAATATCAGTATTAACGTATCAAAGTATCAGCTGCTTAATATTAACTCAACAGGTATTTTCACAGCCGGCTAGAAAAGTGGCAAATTAGCAAGTAAACACACACACTCTGCTGTCACACAGACCACGACATTTTACCGTTGCTTTTATACACAAAATAACCATAAAAGATATTAACATATCTTATCGAATCTGTAAACAATGAGCAACACTTACAACCATTGCTTTCGGAGATTAACAGCATTGTTGCTGCCCTGAGACGATGCACACATGCTCTCTTCCTCTTGTTTGCGTCTTTACTTCCTACTTCCGGTTTGGAAGATTTTCAACATAAAAGCACCGCAAATTCATTTAAAACAGAGAACGGTATATTAACAATTCAAAGTAGTTTTTAAATGTCTTTTAAACATATTAAACATATTCAGGGCAGAACAAAGATCTAGAGAGAGTAAAGCAATTTAAATTCTTAGGAGTATGGTTTGATAAAAAAAACTATCCTGGAAAGTGCACATAGATAAGGTTATTGAAAAATGTAAAAGGATACTTAATATATTGAGATGTTTAGTTGGGTATGAATGTTACATTCCTGCAGTGAAAAAGAAAGGGTTCATAATGAAGTTGGACAATTATTCAGAAAGCTACAGAATTAGGATTAAATCATTTAAATATTAGTCCAACAGTACCATTATCAATAACACCACCATGGATTTTACCTGAAACAATAGTAGATTTAACAATATTGGAAAAGAAAAATAAAGATAAAATGTATATGTGTAATTCTATAATAGTGGAGGAATATATAGAACAGTTTTATAATAATGTAAAAATGTATACGGATGCATCAAAAAAGCAATTACGACAAACTGGAGTAGGTGTAATAATTCCAGAGTTTAAACTGCATATAGGGAAGAAATTAAATGAAGGAATATCTTTTTATACGGCAGAAATGATTGCATTATTAGTTGCTGTAGAATGGATTGAGGAAGTGAGACCATTAAGAGCTGTCATATGTTCAGATTCAAGTTCATCATTGATGAGTTTAAAAAGAAATCATTCAGAAAGCCGTCCAGATATCTTATTAGTAATTCAACAAATATATCATATTCAGATGATGGGGTTATCGGCTGTGTTTCTTTGGGTTCCTGCACATATAGGAGTGAAAGGTAATTAAATGGCTGATAAGAAAGCTAAAGAGTCGATAAATAAAAGTAAGAGTGATTAAGAATAGACATGGGTAAATCAGAGGTTCAAAGTATTATGCTGCCATCTTGTGGTCAAAAATAATACCCGTTTTTATGACAAAATGACATCTTTGATGAAAATTAATTGACTTTCTTTAGGGTTTACACAATTGGTCCAAGAGACTTTTTTGTAGGGACTGAGAAGTTACATCTGCTTACCGAGTTTCATAATTCTCAGACAAAGCATGGCTTGGGGCTTACTGATTTAATGCGTTTTTAATGGTTTTCCACAAACCTGATTTTTGCAATGCGACAGCTCAGGCAAATATGCATATTTCATAAAACCTTTGATAACTTTTAACCCTCAAGGTCTCATCTCCACGCTGAAAAAAATTGAAAGTGATAGCTTAAAATGCCTAGGACTAGTTCGTTAAAGTTCGAGGCAAAAACCGTCAATATTTTACCCTTTGACCCAAAATGGCAGGCTTCCTGTGGGTTTTAGAGCATACCCACAATAGACTTTTTTTCATAATTTTAAAAAAGCTACCTAGGTAAAAAATTTCAGCTTTCTACGTTTTACGGTTTGGCCCAACTCACTCTAGTTGGCGCTGTTGAGCGGGTTTGCCACGCCCGCTTTCAATTACACTAAAATCATGCGATTTCTCACGGGGGACAATTTTGGGCAAAGTTTGGTGAGTTTTCATGCATGTTTAGGCCTCCAAAAAGCCGTTTCAAAAGTCCCAAGAATAAATAATAATAATAATTAAAGCCGCAAGCGGCGATGAGCGGCCCTCGCAGCCAAGCACCGCTGGGGTACGCGCACCTCCTCCCTCCAGCCACCGCAGAAGCTGTCACGCATTTTCCCTGCCCTTCCACCGGGCGATTCACACGAACCCGTACGGCAGCGCTCCACCCCCCCCCCACCCGACTCACAAAAAATCAGGTGCAGATCGGTCGATGCAGCGAGGAGATACAATCGTTCGGCGGGCCGTACGTTTGACACCCCTGGTTTAAACATTATTTTACTGGTTGAAATGCAGTTAAAAGTCTTCAGCTGAAAGGTTGTTGCACACAAATAAAACTTGTTTTGCACACAAAAAGATATGTTTCACACAAAAAAATTGTTTTGCAAACTGTCCGCCTACCTTGCGCTCAAAATATCATTTATAAGTTTTCCTCGAGTACAAAATGGTCTCTGCTCGCACAAAACAGCCTCTGCTCGACTACGATACAATCCCACCCACGCTGCGGTAAATTTGTGCCAAAAGTCACGTGATGCATTAAGAGTTGTTGTTGTTCAGACTTCCCGACATTGAGAAGAATTCAGTTATCTCTAAACTATTGGGCTAATTTACAGGGTCATAGTGAAGATCATCCAGCACAGACCACTTTAACATCTTGTTGGGAAATGGAGAACAGGGAGAGAAGAAGCTTTGGGTAGACAGTTAGACAAAAAGCAATGGAATTAGAATTAACTGATTTAATGTTCAGTTCAACAGTACCACTGACAGCAGTACAACCTTGGATACTACCTGAAGCTAAAGTAGATCTAACACTATTACGAAAGGGAAATAAGGTCAGGGTTTTTTTTTTAAATTCAAATACAATACAGGAATATATTAATATTTACTAGTTTCATTCAGATCTACACAGATGCATCAAAAAAGTTTAGATAACAAGATAGGAGTATCTTTTATTGTTCCAGAGTTTCATATTACAGTAGGAAAGAGGACAAGTAATAATATATCAGTATACACAAGAGAAATGTTAGCAATTTTGTTTGCAATGCAATGGGTAGAAGAAATAAGACCTCTGAGAGTGATTATTTGTTCAGATTCATCTTCATCACTAATCAGTTTACCGATAAAACACTCAGACAGTAGACCAGATATTTTGATAGAAATCCAGCAAACATTATACAGAATTCAAATGATGGACATTACAGTCATATTTTTGTGGGTACCAGCACACATGGGAGTTAAAGGAAATGAAATGGCAGATAAGGCTGCAAAGGAGGCTACAACAAGAAAAGACATTGATGTGTCAGTTAAAATTAGTAAGATGGAAATAAAGAGCATAATTAAACAGAAGATGAAGGAAAGGTGGCAAAAGCAATGGGAGGAAGAGAGGAACAGAAGATGGTTTTACATGATCCAGAGGAGAGTGGGAAAAATGAGATGGGCAGGGAAGAACATAGGAGAAGAAACAATTATATCAGGACTTAGATTTGGGCACACAGGATTAAATAATACATTATTCTAAATAAGTAAACATAACAATGGCAGATGTGAATATTGTGAGCAACAAGAGACAGTTGAACACGTTATGGTATACTGTAGGAAGTACGAAAGAGAAAGGAGAGAAATGGTCCAAAATCTAAAAAGGAAAAGAATACAATTTGATTTAATAGAAATACTTAGAAAAACTCCAGAGATAATTGTTATGTGATTATTTTTCATTATCTTAGATTAATAAATGTAATTGAGAGGATTTGAAATCTTTTTTTGGTTTTGTTTATATTGTTTTGTTAATTTGATTGTGACTTGTTTTGTTTAGTATAAATAATTCTGATCCACACTCCATACCAGTTGGTGGCGGTAATGCACCATTTGGTTGCGTGCCAACCGGCAAAAAAAATCCATAAAGAAAAAGAAGAAGCAGAAGACTTCCCGACAGCAGGGGGCGCACCTGAAAAAAACTGAAAGGCGCCGGTTTGGCTGAGGAAGAAAGACGTGATATCACAGCTAACAGCAGGGACGTGCAGAGGGGGGCGGGGGGCTTGGTCACCTGCCCCTTTGCCCCTTGATGCCCAAAGTGCCCTTTTGTCAGTGTTTTTTTATGTGTGTGTGTGTGTGCATGTCCAAAATAAAAATAATTTAGATCTAAATTGCCACAGTTACCGTGGCACGGTTACATGATCCACATAACGTGCCTCACTTTTCCCTTCTTCTCCTCTCGCAGCTCCGCGGCTGCTGCTGCCGCTGTCTGACTGCCTGCCCCTTTAAATCGGCAGCACACGTGACTGTGCTCTGTGCATTTTTTTAAACTTAACTCTCATTGGTTGTACTGCCTTAAATCCAGCCTTTCCTCTTTCTGATTGCTAGCGCGTGTGTGCGTGCTTATTTGCTTGGAGCGCAAGATTTAAATTTCAATTCATACAGGTATACTGCCGTTACCTCAATTAATACTTGACAACAAACTAGTCCCAGTTAAAGGTATACTATGCAACCGGGGTTGATTTTCCAGCGAGGCTCCCCCCAGAGGGCGAAAGTAAAAGTGCACTGTCGTAAAGATGCTCAGCTGTTCTCCTGGTTTCTCCATCAAGCCAGGTGCGGTTGTTTGTAGGTGGGGTTGTATTTCCCCTAACCCTAACATACATAAATTTCCCTCGACAGACACAAATATCCTAAAGTTAGTATATTACAGTTATTATCCATTATGCACTTACCAAATATGACTTCAAACAGATTTAAAGTCCTGAATTCCTACTTTCCATTCCAGCCCACAAAGTTGTACTGCCTTGACAGGCCATAGTCCATGATGAAGAACATCATACGTCTCGTGGCCTCATCCACAGTCCTCCCACCAATGTCTGACACTGCTGTGACCTAAGGGGGAACAAAAACAGTTCAAAGCTAATTCATTTTTATAGCTCACAGGAGTAAACACGATGCAAAGACAAACTCTGGGTCTAGATTATTTTCATTGTTGATTAATCTATTGATTATTTTAAACAATTAATTGATTGGTTGCTATAATAATAAAATGTTACAAAATTTTGAAAAATATCAGTGTTTCCCAAATCTCTTGTTCTGTCAACAAAACATGGAGATACTCAGTTTATTGCCATAAATGAGCAAAGAAAACAGAAATATTCACATTTATGAAGCTGAAATCAGAGACGTAGGACTCTTTTGTTGGGTGTTCACGTCAGTAATAAGCTGGACTGGACTCATAACACCGACGCTCTGCATAAGAAGGGCCAGAGCCGCCTCCACCTCCTGAGGAGGCTGAGTTCCTTTGGAGTGAGCAGGCCCCTGCTTAAGACTTTTTATGACTCTGTGGTGGCCTCAGCCCTTCTCTACGCTGTCGTCTGCTGGGCTCCAGACAGCGCAGAACGGGACAGAATGAGGCTGAATAAGCTGGTGAGGAAGGCCACTTCTGTCCTGGGCTGCACTCTGGACTCAGTGGAGAAAGTAGCTGAGAGGAGGGTGTTGTCCAAGTTCACATCCATCATGGACAACACCTTCCACCCCCTGCACCAGACTGTAGAGGAGCTGAGCAGCTCCTTTAGTGCCAGACTTAGACACCCTGTCTGTAAAAAGGAGCGCTACCGCAAGTCATTCATTCCTGCTGCTATCAGATTATACAGTGCTGCACTGTAACTGTAACCAATGTGCAATAATCTATCTAATTCACTGTGCGATAACCTGTGCAATGATCCGAAGAACTTCTGCTGCTATCACCAGGTGAATATATGTCAGTACATGTGCATATATGTATGTATATATATATATATATATATATATATATATATATATATATATATATATATATATATATATATATATATATATATACATACAGGGGTTGGACAATGAAACTGAAACAACTCTCATTTTAGTGTGGGAGGTTTCATGGCTAAATTGGACCAGCCTGGTGGCCAATCTTCATTAATTGCACATTGAACCAATAAGAGCAGAGTGTGAAGGTCCAATTAGCAGGGTAAGAGCACAGTTTTGCTCAAAATATTGCAATGCACACAACATTATGGGTGACATACCAGAGTTCAAAAGAGGACAAATTGTTGGTGCACGTCTTGCTGGCGCATCTGTGATCAAGACAGCAAGTCTTTGTGATGTATCAAGAGCCACGGTGTCCAGGGTAATGTCAGCATACCACCAAGAAGGACGAACCACATCCAACAGGATTAACTGTGGACGCAAGAGGAAGCTGTCTGAAAGGGATGTTAGAGTGCTTACCCGGATTGTATCCAAAAAACATAAAACCACGGCTCCCCAAATCACAGCAGAATTAAATGTGCACCTCAACTCTCCTGTTTCTACCAAAACTGTCCGTCGGGAGCTCCACAGGGTTAATATCCACGGCTGGATTCAGAGTGTCTGAAAACATAAAGTACATTTTGCTGCATTGACGTGTATTCTCTCTGAGCGCAGCTTGGTCTGACCTAAGATGGCCGCTCTGTCGGCACGCCTCTCACCCGACGACGGGGCGTCTACGTCATGGGTTAAAGCTAAAATAATCAGTTTGACTGAAAAAAAATCCTAGTCAGCCCATATATTCCCGGGACCGTGGAAATAATGCCACATTAGTTACCTCACTTGCTTATTGTGCAGAGTTAACTTGAACCAAATCTGGTAGTTTTACAATATCCACTGACCATTCATGTCTCTGTCCCACCTTTCAGCTTCAGAGCCTTGGTGTCTTCCTGGACAGCCTCCCATCCTCTCCTCCACTGTCCACATCCATAACATCACCTGGTTAACTTTCATATCGGGAACATCAAGTTCTTCCTTAACACTTTAACCAAACTGGTCCACAGTCCACTTTACACTGTCAGCTCCCTTCCCTCCCTGTCCTCCAGAAAACCTCCATAAACTACAACTAGTACAAAAGACAGCAATTTACATCTTTACATCATCTACTTCACATCTGAACATTACCTCCACTGGCTCCCTGTCAGCTTCAGTATAAATTAATCATATGAACAAACAAGGCCAACCACAACCTGGACAATGCAGGACATATAACCAACACTATGATGTCATACATTTTAGTTTAACACTGATCGCACATTACAAGGTCCCTGATTGGTTTATCAGCTAAGTTGCTGGAAGCCAGTGAATACACGCTGAAAGGTGACATGGCCACAGGTGGAAATAATTCATTAATTAACTGGAGCAGCGACAGTGTGTCTATCGACAGACACGCTTACCGAGGGCAGTTGTTGTCAGATGGTCAATCCGCTCCACTTCCTGACTTGCTGGTTCGCATAAACCCAAAGAAAACCTTTGACCACCACTGCTTTCATTCATGCATCTGTGGCCAGTTTGAGATGTTCTTCCAAAAGTTATGATTGAACACCGATCATAA